>OZ018334.1:58818375-59400875 GCA_963969495.1 Ceratothoa steindachneri | reverse complement strand
CTGTTTATGTCAATATTTTCCGTCTTGTGTTTGTTGGTAGTTATTATTAATAAAACTCTATTTTATTAATGATAGCAATATTATTATCCTTGAGCTCAGTTCCACTTCTTAAGCATATCAAAGATACATAATATCGGCCGCCAGACATTAACGCACTCTAAAGATAATTAAGGAAGTTCCCTCAACGAATAGTGTTATATATGGTATCGTCGGGAGTCATTCTACGACAAACATAAAACAAAGCTTCATCACTGAATAACAAAAGGTCTTTAGTAAAATTGATATTTTCATCCAATTTATCTGAAAACCATTCGCACATCTGCATTCGTCTATCGGGGTCGTCTTGATTTAAGTGATGCAATATCTGTAATTTGTACGGATGGAACTTCTGCTCTACCAGGATTTTGTGGATAGTTGACCTTGGAACACCTAACTCCATGGATGTCCGACGAAGTGATTTCTTTGGGATAGCAGCAATCTTGGCCATGACAACCTTTTTCGTTTCGTCTGAAGTCTTTGGTCGCCCGGAACGGGGTTTGTCCAAGACACTGCCTGTTTCTTTAAACTTCGTGACCAATTTCCCGACGGCAGTAAAATAAATAGGTTGTCGATCAAGGTGTCAAAGGTTAAATTCATCGGCGATTTTGCGATAAGACCATCCTTCTCGTCCACTTAAGAGTACCAACTCAATTCTTTCTTCATTAGACAGATCCATCATTCGATCTGGGGAAGAAAAATAACATAAATAAATAAAATATTAAAATTCCTATGTACCCAGACTTTGTGGACACCCTGTATATATATATATATATATATATATATATATATATATATATATATATATATGGTTTTGAAACTTAAAACATTCTAACATTAAATTTTGTTGTGAGCTCCCTTTATTGACATGAAAATTAACCGAGAAGATAGTCACTTCAGGACAAATGTTTACCGAAATCGCACCTTTCCTAAGAATGTATTAACTTTCTTTAGGTTTTTAGAGTTTAAATTTAAAATTAATGCTATCTTAAACCCTTCTTCATAGAGCGTTGATCTTATGTTCAACATTAACAGCTCTTCACTTGGAATTCGAATTTGTACCAAAATTCTTTGCCTCCAATGTTACCCTAAATCGCTTTTTCAGAAAAAATTAGCCTATTTCTTAATAGATAATACTTATCTTTTGCTACATTACAAACCGTTAAAAATTAAAGGTCATTTTTGATTTCCATACTTTGGTTCCCAATCAGAAAAACGTAAAATTGAATTGTTAGAGCAGTTGACATCGGCCTATCCACAATTATTCCTCTGTATTGTTCTCATTAACGACTTAAGACTTGGATCACCTTTTAATTTCAAACATCAACCACCTACTACGATGCAATCCAAAATTATGTACGGTTTTCTTTCTACGTGCAGTAACACTATATCTTATCTGGCGGCAATAAAACGCACGCTTTATGCAGCATATCGAGAGATCTGAAAGAACTGGAATTCAACTAAGAAAACCTAACCAATCCCCGATTCGAAACCACCTCACGCATTGTGGTTCTAGGGTCACACTCGTGAACTTGAGGATAGATGATGCAGCAAGTAGCTTCTTACAACTCTACATTGAAAAAATCATCCGTTTTTAATAGTAATTCCTTTTTATTCCCTTAAATATACTGACATATTAAAAAAAAAAATTATTTGTAAGCTCACATTCTTTTGTAAATAATTCAATGGCAATTTTGTTCCTATTTCATATCCCTTCTCTCGTTGGTTTTCCTCTTCGAACTTCCATAGTTTTTACTTTGTTTAAAATTTAAGTTTCATTGTTTCACGATAATTTTTGCATGTATTAGAAAAATTTATCTGTTAATATTTTAAAGGGTTTTTTTATTTATCTCTCAGCACTGATAATGCGATTTGATATATATATATATATATATATATATATATATATATATATATATATATATATATATATATATATATGAATCCATTTAACCACATTGAAAGAGAAAACGGAATAATTTTTCCTTGCAGTAATATTTTTCTTACCTTTTACAATGTGGTTTAATGGATTCATTTCCATTATTCTCTCGTGCTACTTTGAGAGATATATACATATATATATATATATATATATATATATATATATATATATATATATATATATATATATATATATATGTATATATCTCTCAAAGTAGCACGAGAGAATGATGGAAATGAATCCATTAAACCACATTGAAAAAGGTAAGAAAAATATTACTGCAAGGAAAAATTATTCCGTTTTCTCTTTCAATGTGGTTAAATGGATTCATATATATATATATATATATTTATATATATATATATATATATATATATATATATATATATATATATATATATATATATATATATATATATATATATATATCAGAGAAATAGTGAGAGATTCACGCGTACAAAGAGTCCCTAAGGGAGTATCTCACGGACGAACAAACCGTCAACCGGCGTCTTTCGGTAAACTTCCGTGGCAATAACGAAGAGAGACGAGTCAAACTGGAGCCCGGAACCCAAATCAGCGAGAGGGCGCTAAGCCTTTACCAGCCCTGCCTTGAATCGGAGTGGGACTCACTTCCGACGGAAAACAACATCGGTCCCGCCGGTGCCGTATATATTTCACAGCGCGGAAACAGCAAATGAGTATTCAACCAGGCGGCATGCAGGGTCACGCAGTATCCAAACGGTAATCACTAGGATTCATTGGAAACAGCCAAAGGACACAACGCGCCACTTCAAAAGCGACTCTCTGTAATCTAAAGACCCTGGAGGCAAGAAGCCAGTTGTTCAGGACTACGGCAGTCAATGACGTAAGGACTCATTCTGGAATAAAGCGCTTCGCTATGTTCCTTGCAAGGATACTCCCTCGAACAACCACTCGAGGCCCCCTCCCACTCTTGTAAAATTGTAAGCCTATTACATTTTTCTCTATCATCGTCGAAAAGACGCGATGCTTTCCGACGACGAAGTTTCACCTCATCATCTCCTGTTTTCTTTCGGGTAAATGTTGTGTCACTCAAGCTCGTGCCAAAGCATTCATTGTAAATCAATTTCGTTTTGCTGAATCATTAGTTTTCCCATAGTGTCTAAATTATTGTTAAATTCTGTTATTTGTTTGTATAATAGTAAAGATCTTTTTTTGTTTATCTTGTTTAAATCCCAGAACCACATAATAAGCCATTGATCTATTTTCTAAGTCGGCCAACGGAGTAAACGCACTCGAATATCCCCCGACTTAAAAGGGGCTTCCCCGCGTCTCAAGAGGGCAAGCGAAGGTCAGTGAAAGTAGCTTTTTAATCATCTAGATACATTCTTGAAAAAGGTCATTTTTTTCTTTGCACACATCATTTGAAGCCTGGAAATTTGTTTTATTGTATATTAATGTTCTCATTTAGAGCGAACTATTTCAAGAATAAAGTTTCCAAAAATTTGATCTATAATTGAATTAGGATTGGTCAGATAACTAAGCAGTGTAACAATTTCCTTCCATTTTCATGAAAGAATACTGATGCTTTAAGCATCTATAAAGTCATGAAGAAACACAATTTTCTTTTTCACTTACAGAAATCTTTTATGGAGAATTTTCTTCAACATGTCTGCTTTTAATGGCGTTGTATCGTTATGGCAAAGACTCTTCAAAACAAATTCAACGAGTCGCAAATTTTCATAAAGATCACTGAATAGACTCCATTCATCTTGGAATACATGTTCGCTTGCTTGCATTTCTTTTTTTAGCTTTAAAAATTCAGTTTTTAAGCTTTTAAAATTGCTCTACCATTGCAAATAACTATTGCCATTTGTATGGGAATCAAGAAGGTTTATTTCCTTTCCATTAAATTCTTCTTTTACAAATTCTCGACGTCCCTCATTTTTAAAGGCGACTTATGAAATATCCTACATATTTTTCTTTACTTTTAATAATTATTTGGCAATTTTATTTATATTGCAGCAAATTTGTTCCATTTTTCTTCAATCAAATGATATAGATCTTAACCGACATCATTCTCATCAAGAGAAAGTTAGAATTCACCTTTTCATCATCCGACTCCATTTCTTTAACTATTTCGATATTACTTTTTATGTACAGGAGTGCCAATATTGATTGGATTTTAAAATTTTTAATTATGGACTCTTAAGCAGCCAGTTCGTTGATGGCCATCGAGCACCCAGAAATCTATTTGCCGCTTACGAATTGATTATGCACTCCTGACCCACCGCTATATGATTTCAATTCCCTTATGCCCCTATTGCAAAGGAAGTTGATTAGTCACCCATAAATTGATATATTGTTCTTCACTTGCAAGGCTACGCAAGTCATGCTTCCCATGTTTCAGTAGTGAGCCTCGCCTTCGGTGTTTGTTAGGTAAGTTATTTTCTTCATTACCCTTATATAAGTTTTGAGCCTAATCCGGAGTAGTTCTTCTTTTGTGATTTTTGTTTCCTCTGTCTTTCTCATTTTTAATTTGTATTTTAATGGGAGTAGTTTCGTGTGACAAAGACATATTATTTTTATTTCATTGGTTTATTTTTACTAAGTAGTATTAATAAATTGGTTTAAAACTGCTACCATCGAAAATCTTGTGGAATTGAGCAGCTCTCGTACAGGACGAGTTTAAATTATTTATCCCATTTTCCCTTCTACTATGACCTATTGCTCTTTCTTTTCTTTTCCTGCACTAACCTTGAGTTGATTTTAAGGTCCTTGCCGCTCTATAACACTCACAAAAGCAAACAATAAATACATTCCGAGATAAAAATAACGAACTCTTCTCGCAAATCAATAAAAAGTTGATACATGATAAGAAAATAACCATGAATATAAGACAATACCGACAACATTAATAAGATAAAATGCATCTTTCAACCACTGGCCTCAAAACAAAAGAAATTCCACTTGCAATCCTTTCTGGATACACAAAAACATAAAACAATCAGAAGTAAATTAAGAAAAGGATCAAGATGTACGCTCACCCCAACAGGGGATAACAATAGACAAACAAAGCAATTAAGTCGAAGAGATACAAGGTCGTCTTCCCCAAACAGTTAAATACCATCCTAAATAACTATACAAAAACTAATAACAAGGGACATTACATAACTAACGGAAATACAAAGATAAAAATCTAAACTTACTGGTAATCGACTGATATACCGCCACAATTTACCCCAGTAATGATACATTAGGCTATATAGCAAGCAAAATATCCATTTGTGTCTGCCCCTGATACCATATCAAATATACATCTAAAACATTTTGTTGCTAGAGACATTAACTGACTCTGACAAAACTTCAATAACTTTATTTTTTTCCCTCCTACATATTCCAAAGTTCAGGAAATCTTCCCACATAATATCGATTCTCAAGCCAAAGAAACAAACAACACATGGACCTAACAGCAGGTTGATATCATGTCTAGAATGTGGTGACCATGGTTGTATACAATACTCTAAATGTAGCCTGACATGCGAATTGTAGTGTTTAAGGATAATCTCCTAACTGTTGCAGCTAACATTACTCTTGATGTATCCTAGCACCCTATTTGCTTTATTTTTGCCACAATACACTGCTTCGAAAACTTTAGTGACCTATCTACTACTATGCTTAAGTCCTTCCTATCCTCAACAGAATTTAGCCAATGTCTAACCATTTCATAGCTAAATTCCCTATTATCCCTTTCCATGTTAAGAACTTTGCAATTTTTAAGGTTAAAAGTCATCTGTCAATTCTGAGCCCAAGTTAGTAACTTATTTAAGTCACTCTTCACTTTAAGCTACCCTCAATTTTTTGGACTACACCTGCCGATTTAGTGTCATCAGCAAAAATTGACAGTTTGCTATTTACAGCCACCCCAAGATCATTTATATAAACTATAAATAATAAAGGGACTAGAACTGATCCCTGAAGTACGCCACCGATAACATCCCTCCACTGTGACCTCATCTCATTCAGTTCAACGCTGTTTCCTGTCTTTCAGCAATTCAGCTATATAATTCCAAACTTTCCTACATATCCCCTGCATTTTTAGTATGGGAACTAGTCTCATATTTGGAACCTTATCAAAAGCTTTGCAAAAATCTAAGTAAATTACATCAACATCCATCCTTTATCTAATTGTTTAGTTACATAATCTATAAAATCCAGTAAACTTGTTAAACACGATCTAATCCTTTTACACCCATTGTCAGAGAGAGAAGGTTACCTACCCACCTAGATCCTAACGTCTACCCGTGGGGCCTGAGAAAAGATGCACCTACATGCCCAGACAGCCGTATGGGATGGTCAGAAATTCTCTTTTTAACTATGTTCTCAAGAATTTTAAAAAATAGAGAAGTTAAGTTTACCGGTCTAAAGTTATTCGGATCCTCTTTACTTCCCTTTTTAAAAATTGGCACTGCATTCGCTAATTTCCGATCATTAGGGATTTCTCTAAACTCTAGTTATCTCTTTTTTATCTTCTCAAGGGCTCCTACAATACTACCTACACCTTGTTTGAATAACCTAGGATGAGTGTTGTCATGGCCAGATGACTTGCTAGTATTTAACTCCAATCAAAGCCCTTTAATTATTTTCCTGTTTACATTAATAATATTCAACATTACTTCTCTTGACCTAGAACTATCATCAATTAATCTCACTGTATTCTCTCTGTAAATGCCAAAGAAAAATGATCATTAAGAACCTCTACTATTTCCTTATCGGATTATTTCGAAACCCCTTCATAACTAATAGGCCATATTTTATCACTGTTAGATTTGTTATTGATACTCCAATAGCTAAGGAATTTTCTTGGATCTTTATTATTATTTTCAGCTAACTTCATTTCTGCCGCCCTAATTCTCTTCTTATAATCTTATTTATTTCATTTCTGGTCCACCAATAATGATTTAAATTGTCAAAAGTACTTTCTCGCTGTAATCTCTGGTATACCTTTTCTTCTCAGAATTTTTTCTAGGTATCTCATGATTCCACCACGATAGCTTCCTATAATTGCTCCTAATAGCCTTCATTGGAATACACTGCTCCTGGACTATGTTTAATATACCCCAGCAAATCTGATTTAGCAAGTTGGGTAATTTATCGTAATCGGCCCTATAATTTTTTGGAGTTTTCGTGGAATTTGTTGATGTTCTACCTTTAACTATTTCCAAGTTAAAACGAACCATCTGATGATGACTATTTCCCAATGCTTCTTCGACAGTCAATTCCTGAACCAAGTGATCATCATTTGAAAGAGCCAGATCTAATATATTGGCACCCCTTGTTGGCTCATTAACGAATTGTTTCAAAGCATTCTATAAACTTACTGTATCCCAGGGGCGGGCAACCCTTGGCACACGTGTCAAGTGTGGCACGCCGATGACTTATTTCTAGCACGCGAAAGCACAGGTTACCGTTTTTCTTTAAAGAGGTTTTTAAGAAAGATGTAAAATGATGAGAAATTCAGATACTTTCCAAACACAAAGAGGTGCATCAAAGATCTCTCGAAAGATGACATAACAGACCGCCAATGTCTTCAAAAGCTGTTTGTAAAAATTATTGAGGCAAGTTCTTTGGCAGTTCTTTGTAAAATTTGCTAGGCTTAGAGAACTGGAAAAGACGGTAAAATTCATTAAGTTTCCAGATAGTATCAAACTAAATGAACTAAACTTGCAAATGTTTTCATTGGATAGACATGGATGATTTGAATTGCACTTGATTGAATTTCAAAGTAGCTCAATTTGGAAACAAACAAATTTGTTAACCTTAGAGTTGACTTAGAAAATAGTGAAAAAGGAGCGATTAGAGACAGGAGTAACAGAGAGAAATGCGGAAAACGAAGTATTAAGAATTTAGAATACTATTTCAGAAAATTATCTGTTTAAAGAACCTTGCAACAGCATTACTATCGATGTTTTCGTCTACATATGCTTATGAATCTTTGTTCTCAGGGATGAACTTTGTTGAGTTTCGTAAGAGGAGTAACCTGATGGATGAAACTAGTAGTGCATGCATATCTTTCAAGGTTGCTAAATATAAACCCGATATAAAATCTGTCATCAATGATACAGCAACAGAAATTCCGCTAAAAAATAATATATAGAAAGAGTCAACAAGTTGTTTTCTTTTGAAAGTGGTTGTTTGAATGTAGTTTTGAAGGTAAATAAATATATATTCTTTTTATATACATCAATTGTAGAGGATTTAAAATAAGCAAAGGATTATCTGTTAGTAACCTTTTACTGTGATTTAGTAATACAAAGATAAAGCTGGGAAAAAATAATGACTGAATAATCGAAAAAATATCAATGTTTATTTTTTGCCTTGATGTTAATAATAGTCGTTAAATTGTGTGAATAGGTATGGCAGTTACCGTTATACTTAGAGGCTAATGAAAAAATCCACACAAAGAACCTTTTCGCAAAGCCTGTTATAATCTTTGTCATTAAGTCAGTTTTACATAATTTACATAATGACTAAAAAATACTGTGTCTTTACTGCCATTTTGGTGATTCTTTATTATTTAAAAAATTCATCAAATGCTTAAGAAATATCAAATAATACGAGTATGTTCTCAAAAAAATTTGGTTGGCACGTGAAAAAATTTGGTGTTAGATATTTGGCCGATTTTGGCACACACTCTAAAAAAGGTTGCCCACCCCTGCTCTGTCTCTTCCTATCATATTTTTCCAGTCCACAAAATTTAAATTAAAGTCACCTAGAATAACTGTATCTACTTCACATCCCTTACTTATTAGTATGTCCCTGATCATTAACTCATCAATACAATCAGTGTGTCCAGATGGTCCTTAAAAAGATCTCAAGTGTATTATCCTATTTTTATTGACCCTAATATCTATCCGTAGTGAGTCAACTTCTCCTTGCTTCATAGAATTATTTAGATTTGAAGAAATGCTATTTCTGATATAAACAATCAACCCACCATTAGTCCTATCTTTCCTTTGACTAATGTACATATCATAACCCTGTAGTTCAAATTCACTCACATTGTCATTAAATTTGTTTCATTAACCCATGATTCTATTTCATATATATTATATATATATATATATATATAAATATATATATATATATATATATATATATATTTATCAATAATATATCTAAAGAACTCATTCTTCTTATTTCTAAGACTACGAGCATTGGTATAAAGAGAACTGAGGCCTCCTATCTCAGAAGCACCTATTTTAGCCTGTATAACTTCCGCTCTATCTCCTTTGCATCTCTTTCCTTTTCCTGCCCCACCCTCCACTCTTTTATTTCCCTGACTAATATAAGCAACTAGTTTCCTGCCTGCAAAGAACTAACGATTCTATCTAACTCCTGCTACAACACGTTAACCTCAGCCTGGTTTAGATTGAGTCCATTCAATGCATACTTTCCCTTATTCCCCCAAAAGCCATTCCATACATCTACAACCAGTAATCCCAACTCCTCATACAGCCCTTTCATATCCACATTCAGTCCAATTGCACAAGAGAACCATTCCATCCCCACATCCAATCTCGTAAGCACACCTGGAACAACGCCTTTCACTCTACTTTCACTCATCTTTTCAACTAACCTATTGTACCTCTCTCATAACTCACATGAACTCACCTTCTTTACATCATTTACATGCGTAATCGGAACTAAATCCCTCTCCCACCCAGACACCAGACTACCATACATCTCAGACACATTATTTACACCAGCACCAGGCAAACAAACTCTCACTCCCTTCCATTTGCTCGCACTCAACTTCCCATCTAAATATCTAATCTGAGAGTCACCCATCACAAGCACCTTAGTTATTTTCCTAGTTCCCCTAGGCCCAACATTACCCTCTCTCTTGTTCTCATTCAAACTACAACTTATTCCACTTTCTGCCACAACCACGTCAGACAAATCACTTTCAATATTCACCTACCATTCATCTTCACTTACATCAGTCACTTCTTTCTCTCTAGTCCCTAGTTTATGCCTATCTTCCACCCTCCTGGTCTCAGCCACATTCTTCCTACGTACACTTGCATCCCTTCTCACTTCATGCCCCTATTCACTTAATCTCTTGCATTCATCACGAAACCGACTCACCTCCTCTACCAAAGCCTCATTTGCACGCATCACATTACTCAAGGGGGATTCAGATACATTTGCTCTTCTTTAAACACCACAAAAACAACAAACTACATACACACTACCTACATCAAGGGGCACTCTCACTTAACCCAAAGCGACAGCCATACTGAGAAAACTTTTCAAAACCCTTTAATTAAGCAATCAAGAAAAGTGTAAGCAAAAAGGAAGAGAAAATTAGGCCGCTCTGAAACGTAAATAAACGGGAGCTATTTCACGATTTAATTTAAAATATAATTAAAAATTCCTTGAGTATTTTCTCTATCACTCAATGTTAACTATCTTCCATAACGTAAATATATTACACCGAAAAAAACAAAACAAAAACGTCACTGAATAGATAGCTCGCTGAAAACACGTCCGATCGCTACCACTTCCACTGTTTCGCGAACATAATCATGTACGTACGTATATGGTTCTACGTTCACTAAATTTAAGGTCTCGTGGATTGTTCCTTTTGAGCAAACGTTAATAGGCATTGAGCCTAATATCTTAATCCCCTAATTACGCTTAAGATAAGTTTAATTAAACATAGCCTGGCTTTATGACCTGTCTTCCCAGCTGAGCGGATACCTTCCCCAATTCTCCCTTTACCTGTTCCATTTCTATTTGTTTTCTTATTTTTATATTCCTTTGTACTTTTTTTATTTTTATATAACCTAAATTTATTTATTAATTTATATTAATAAAATTATTATTACTAGCCGTCCCCTCCCCCCCGTTTTTCTCCAGCTGCTTCTTTATATCACTTACTGGAGTGAAATACGAAATTTGAAGGAGAGTTCAATTGAGAAATATTTGTCCCTTTCAGACAAATCTCCGAACACGTCAAAGGTTTTCTCAAAGCTCGTCAATAACTCGAATTCGTGTTTAAAATTCGAATGCATTCAGGGTTAGAAGGTAGAAAAGGGCTTTGATGATAGAACTCTACGCATTGGTGCTAGTAATCCCCTCAGGGCAACGATTTATACTCATCAACTAGGAAAATATTATCCTCCACCCTCACCCTTTTATCTAGCCATTGGTAAGGAAAGCGCGCATCACCGCAAAGAACACTATGCTTGCCCTATGCCTATTTTATTTACTATAGGATTAAGTGTCGTCGTTCATTAACGCCGAAAATTTTACCTTGCAACTCCAACTTATTTTATTTACCACCTTGAACTCTTACATTACTCTTCCTTTATTTCTCGTATGGCTATGATCGGTGAGCATCAACACAATAAATATGGCATTACTACTTCATACTCTTTAATTCCTACATAGTAGGCTCGGTTGTTGATCAATGCCACAATATTTGCACTATTTGGGCAAAATATTTTCATCGTAAAAAGTTTTTTTAAAAGCGACGGCTAATTTCGCATTCGTGATTTTCTTTTCACATCTTTCTATTTGCCTTATATATCTGCATTTATGTCTGGTTTGAGCTCGTGGATAAGTTCTCCGAAATTCATTAAAAGTCAGTTATTAAACATAAAAGAGGGAATTAGAAAATATTCCTTTTGTAAAACACTATTTATCTTATGTCTTTCGATACACTTGTAGCATCCTCAGAGATTAAAATAAAAATAAAAGTAAAATAGAAAACAGTGATGTATATAACAATGAATTATAACAATAAACATACAGAATGAAATTGTGAGCAAGTTAGGATAGGATCGGGAGGGTTAGGCTGAGAAACTCGGGTCAAATTCCTGGTGACATTTAAGGCGATGAAGGGTCTTGATAGGGGGGAGGATTAGATATCCCTCGTGGTTCGGATCCTTATTTTACCGCTTGGTAGTATTCCGTTTGAATTGAATTGAATGTTAAGTTTAGGTTGTTTTTCTTGTATGTGAATGGCTTCTAGATAAAGTAGTTGCCGGCGATCTGGTACATGGTCAATAATTTTGTTGTTTTCTTTTAACATTTTTCTGTTGAGAATAGTTCCATGATTTTGACTTGTATGGTTTTGGTGGCCGCCGTTAATTAGGTGGTAGGTTAATCTTCTCGAGAGTTTAGTTTGCGTCATTCCGATATATGAGTTGGAAAGTAGCTGACAGTCTCCTAGGTTGCATTTGTACTCATATATTAGTTGGGGCCCTTGTTTAGGTTCGGATATGGTCTTCCGATTATTTTACATGATGAGGCTGGCGGGGCGTCTAGTTTGATAATATATAGTTAGTGTTTTTTTCTGTTATGTATTTGTAAGCTTTATGAATCGGTTAATAATTTCTTTGATTACCCTTTCATCGGCTTCATACTCCGTATTGATCGTATTCTTATAGAAAAGTTTTATGTTATTTTCTATGTTGTTGTTTCCGTTATTTTGTTGTTCTTTGAAGTAAAATTGTCGTATAGTTGTTTTACCTTGGTTAATTTATTCCCTTTCCGTATAAGTATTATGTTAATTACTAATTTTTATGTTATTTTAATCACTTTTGTTACATTATATTTAATCACATTATTTATATCACTTTGTTACTTTTTATTGCCACTTGAAACACTTTATAACTTTAATTAATTATTTTATTACATTCTTTTAAATTTGACTACTTAAATTCACTTTTTAAAATTTCCTTACTACATATTTAAAATATTTTTAAAGATAGTTTATTCACTATTTATTCACTTTTGTTTGTTATCTAATTAGTATACCGATAATTATTTTTGTCGCCCGAAGACACCGACCGGGCTGTCGGAAGGATGGTCTCTAGCAGAAGCAGCACGTTAATTATTGGTTTATTCATTTGAATGATGACGGCTTCGGCCATTTGCAGTCTCCGGCGGCTTTAGAGTCGCAGAATGATGGAGGTGTTTCTGTTTAGTGTTTCACGGGTTAGAGTGACGCCATAAGAGTTAGTGTGTTTCTTAATTGCTCCGTCTTGTAGGTGAGCGGTCAGTCGCCTCCACACGGTTGTGGAGATCGCGCCAATGTACTTAGAATTGCGATGTTTGCAGTTACCGACTTCGCATGAGTATTTGTAAAAGACGTTAGTCTCCTGAGTTCGCTCGTCATAGGGAGAGAGATGTTCTTCATAATGCAATTACTCGTTCTCTTAGTCTTGTAATTATTATCAGGTTGCTATCTGTATTAGGGTTGGTTGGAGTGACGTTTCGGTGTAAAATTACTTTAAGAGCCATTTCGTTTCAATGAAAGCCTGTGTTCATAGTGGCTTTATAATAAAGGTCGATGGTATTATTCTTCAGTGTAGAGTGAGCCGCAATACCCGCGGCCAAGCCCATTTTCTTTTCTTTATAGCGGCATCGATAGATTCTTATGGGTAATCATTGTTAACTAGAACGCGGAAAACCCTCTTCAGTTCAAGATCGAAAGCCATCCACCCATGTAAAATTTGGCAAAGAGGATATTTACCCGTCGGGACCGTAGAACAGGCCTTCTTTGGTGCACGCTTGGATGAGCCGGTGCAATATTTTTTCGGGGATGGTGAGTGGTGTGGAGCTTTTGGTGTAGTAAATAGCATTGATTATTAATTCAATGGTTTCATCCGCAGAAACATTTGTGAATAAAGATTGCACATCCATGGACGTTGAATCTATATTCACAAATCTTTGGGATTTTTTGTTGGTCTTGTGTAATTTGTTTACAATTTTTACCATATTTTTAAAAATCACTTTGTTTTAAAGTTTTCTTTTCGGTCGAATTTTATCAAGTGCATTCCAATCGATAATTATTGGGCCTATCTAGCTACATTTTTGGTTTCTTATAGCTTCCACTATAGCCTTAAGTTTGTTTGTCTATTTATCCAAATGGCTGATTTTCTGTGCCGCAAAGTTATCCCCACCATAATGTGTTCAAGGGCTCTTTGTGTTGTTCTAGTTTTTAGTGTAAGTTTTTTGGTCAGTTTCTAAGTTTGTGCTTCATTAAAAGGATAAATGATAATTATGCTAGGAGTATAAGAGATTTCGTCATTGAGTCATTTTTCTTCTTCAACTGTTCTCAAGTCATCTCTGCTATGATTAGTGATTCAAGATTTTCTGAGTTCCACCACCGTCCTATTTAATTCACATTCTTCCGATTGTTTTCATTAGTTTACAGACATTTTTACTGATATACTTTATTGTTCAGTTGGTTCTCTTCTTATCACAGCCCTTGTTATTTCTTCTTTTTCTGAATATTCTCTTGCAATATATCTCTTGTTATTCGGTTCTGGTGATAAGTTTGTGTCTTATAGAATGTATTTGTCTGTCAATAGCTCTATTTCTCCGTGTGTTTGTCTATCTATCTGCTTCCCATCGTAATCTTCCTGTTTTTTTCTTACCATATTTGGGCTCATTATTCATCAAGATTTCTCTTGTTAGTTGTTTTAACTTTATCTATATGTCTGTTATTTATTCGCTTCTCTTTTTCTGACTTCTGTCACCCTATCCCTAAATTTTTCCTCTTCTGATTGCTATTCATTATTCATTCACTGAACTTCCTCTAACTTATTCTTTGCCTTTCTCTGAGCCTGGGGATATGATTAATTTTTTTTATTATCGCTTTCACCCTATTATTTTTATTTTATGATGAATATATATATATATATATATATATATATATATATATATATATATATATATATATATATATATATATATATATTTAGAGGCCCAAGGAAATGAAAATTGGTGACACAACCCGGAAAAACACTTAGGGAAATATCAGGTGAACCAATCAAAGCTTAAAGAAGTTGGATTTGAACCTGTATCATTAAGTGCTCATCGCTTATAAGCGATGAGCGCTTAATGATACAGGTTCAAAACCAACTTCTTTATTTATTTTCATATAACGGTTAAAATAGTTTGTCCTATTTTTCCGTTCTCTACGTCTCCCATTTTTCTTCTTAAGCTTTGATTGGTTAACGTGATATTCTGCTAAGTGTTTTTCCGGGTTGTGTCACCAATTTTCATTTCCTTGGGACTTTAAAAATACATCTATAAAAAATCACGCGTCATGTGATTTTCAATATATATATATATATATATATATATATATATATGAATTAATTCGTTGTGAGAAGAGTGTAAAGATTATGGCATGTATGCGCGATGATGCTACTGTGTGAGTGTTAAAGGTTATGAGAGAAAGGAGGGGAATATTTGCAGTGCTGATGAGCGTTGTCCTTCATGCGATGTGGTAAATGAAGGGGCGAGAGTGTGGGCAATATTTTCGGTATTGATGCGTGCTGATTCTAGCCATCAGTTGGCTCGCCTGTATGTTAAACGTGCTGGTGATGATGACTGCAGACTTAAACCTGTAGTTCATAAAGGTGGAAGAGAGAACGGTTATAATTTGAGCGTTGATTCCTTCCCCCCCCCCCCATGTGGGAATTAGAGACGTCCAAGGAGAACGGACAGTAATCGTTGTTGCATTGATGCGCACCGTCCCTACCCTGTGATAGATAAATCTGAATATATAAGAGCTGACGGAGAATAAAGAGGAAAAAGGAAGCTAGATGCTAATAATAATCATAATTTTGGTAATGAAAATAAATGAATAAAGATACGAAATATAAGTAACCAAAGAAAGGTAAACAGAAATTGACAAAGAGAAGAACCAAAGCGTGAAAATGGTAGAGAGAAATAGGGCCTAGAAAGGACGGCATGGGTCAAAAAGCAGAGCTGTCTATTTAAACTCTTCTAAAACCTCATTAGTGTATTAAGATTTTGAGCTTAATTCCGCGTAGCTTTCGCTGAAAATAAGAACTTTTCAACACGTTGAATTTGGAACGTAAAACCATGTCCGTTCGTGTTCGAATACTACCACCAATAACGCTTTGACGTTCATAAAAAGCAATGATATGTTCACGAAAAAGTTTGAAGCAACACCATTACTTATCATGGTTTAACATTTTGACTTGCTCTATCTCCACCATTTCTTTTACACACTTCTTATATACTTTCTATGTGAAAACAGCAAAGGGGCAAATGACATCATTATTCTAGCACAACAATACAAAGCGACAAAATCAGTATGAGACCTACAACTCTACATCGAAAGAATAAAACTCTGGCTGTAGTACAATTAATTGGCCGTCTGTAAGCTCAAATCTTTAGTTACTTTCTTTACAACCCTTTTCAAATTATCCGTCTAAATGATCAATCACGCTGGTTGAGGCCACAGTAAACCCTTCAAAATTTCTGCTACCCATAAGAAACACACTGAATAAAGAAGACCCAAATAGGAGCATACTCAGAATCCTTAAAGGGAAGATTCTGAGGTGATGCAAAGTTTATAACACCCATACGTAGAAGCAGGTCATCGCCCCTGAATCAGGCGGTCTGGCAAAGAAGATGGGAGACGGCAGACGGGAATTGAAAGTTACGCGCTACTGGGCCGTGACTATTCTTGTGGACCTAGCACTCCAATGTCTTGGTAGAGTCAGGTCGCTTTCTGTCGTCTTCCATTAGTGGTCATTACAAGAGGCACCGCCATTTGATTATGCGCTCCCTAAAGTTTACTGTAACGACTGCGTGTTCCCGGCACGTTATTTTGGATTATGTCAGTCGGTTTTGATTTTTGAGCGCGTTAATTATCCGGGTATCTGGACGGGGGGGGGGGGCTACCGCTTGTCCATTGTACACTGGAGTGGTTTAGAAACTCCTATTTGTAGACTAATCCATATTTTTGGAAGAGGCTCAGGATCAAGTAAAGATTGTCCCTCCCATTTTACCAGGTAAAGATCGTCCCTCACAAAGTTACACTAGTAAAGCTAATCTCTCCCAAAGATAAAATGAAAAAATAACTTAAAAACATTTATTTATGAACATATTTGTTAGAAAGTTTATTTTGAAACAATTAAAATTTTTAAACTTTGTAAAACTCTAGAAATTAAAGTTTGGTAACTTAATTAAAACGGTATTGGCTGTCAACCGCATCGCAAATATCATTGAAAATATTGTATTTATCTCTTTTAAGCCTCATGAATTCCTATAGATAAGAGTTTATCATTTCTTCCTTACATCCTCGCATGCGTTTAATTCTTAGTTGATGCTTATTCTAGTAACCTTAATATGACGATGTCATCACCTCGTATACCCCCCATTGTACCAAGTAAAGGTCATCTCTCCCCCAATTAATCAAGTGAAGTTAATCCCTCCTTTCTGTCTTAGGAGGGACTATCTTTACTTGATCCGAGGCTCGCATTCTCCATTTTATTCAACTTGTTTTGGGATGGGTGCAGAGCTGGGGGGTGGAGGTGAAAGTCTTATCCCCCCACACTGGATCGTGAACTTTTTCATGAGTTTTGTTGTTTGGTTCTTTTAAAATAGCCTAATTAATAGGGCAGGTTGATTATGGCGACTTATGAACTCGTAGGCAGTCGCCAAGGAAGATCCTGTTAAAGAAAATAAACAGTTCCAGCCCCCCCATCACCTCTACCACTATGGCCTTGGTATTTACTAGCTGTCACACTTTACATAAGTCATAAAAAAGGCACTGCAGCTCATTACCCTTTCTGTCCGAAGCATGAGCCATCTCAGTTAACCACATACACCTCGGAACAAATGTCAAATATGTGACCTCAACTAGAGGGCAGCATAAGTGTGGATGAAAGTGTGTCACATGAATTAGTGAGATGAAAAGCGACCAATACGATTCTTTCATATAATTCAAATAAACCTAACCTAAACCTGCTATAATAAAACGAACCTAAGTTAAACTAACCTTAACCCCACCCTACCCCAACCCAGACCAGACTACCATAACCTAACCTAAATTCTCGCGGTAATGAGGAATAATTCCTTGTCAGAATGTAAGCAATAGCGAGAGGCGCCGCTGAGACAGGGATGCTTGAGTTGGGATGAATTAACTTAGGTTTGGTTATTGGTTAGGTTTATATGAACTACTGTCTAATCGCTGGTTGGTGTGAATAACACAAAATACTTCCGCATACCTACATATCCATTCCAAATATAACAGCTCCTCATATTGTCCTGTGGCTCATCAGCGAATGTCATGTTAATCTTCATGTTGGCTTCATTATCTGATGAAGGCCCGTCCTGGCGAAGAAACGGATGTCGTTCCCTACCTATTTACTAAAGAATCGCTTTGGTTGCGATTTTATAGCTACTTTTATGCGACTAATTTTCTCACATATGAGGCGTATACATCCCTCCGCTGTCAAAACATTATGCTCATAACAATAAGACGACCATACGAATAGCTAGGAGCAGTTTGGTTGAACAAATCAGACGCGTTAGTATTGTAAAACATCACCAATGCAATCTATGGACACACGGGGTGCTGGATCCCACGAGATCCCCCTTACCGTCAGCAGGTTTCCCCGAGATCGTTGGCTTAAGGGAACAACATAAGTAATCGAGTAAGCAAAGCAGAGGGCGAACTGAGGTTCATAAAATGAATAGGAATGCGATAAAGCCAAAGGAAATATGATGACATCAATCTATGTTAACCAAAAAAGCGGATAAGGAGAGAGAGAAAAACAAAGAGAAAGCAGACACTTATAATAACGAACCTGTTTCTCGTCGTAAAAAAAATATACATTACACTCCAAATTTTATTATTTAGGAAAATACAAAGGCTATGAAATTATCTTCCCATTCTTGTTTACAAGTTGTTTATACAATTCGAATTTTGTGGTGTTGACATTCTCTGTTGACCCAACTATAGGACAAGTATCCTGAATCTTATTTTTTTAATGGTTATGCCTAGAACGCCACCTTAAATGGTATCAGTTAGAATTTGTGTTGAGGTGCAAAGAAGAAAGCCAGATTTCTGTAGGTTTAATTGTTTACCATTATCCGCCCAGTTACGCCCTCAAAACTACAAGTTACGCCAACACCAGCCCGGCGTATAGATAGGGTACAAATATTGGCAAACTGGTTTAGGTAATGAGCTACATGGTTTTTTTCATACACGAAAAAACCCAGATATGTGATTTTCATTACAAATCCTATTTTATCTTCATAAAAAAGGTTACAAATCCATTCCTCTGAATGATTGTACTCTTTGTACATAGATGGTTCTGAAGACATTTACTGTATACAAATCAATCCAAAATTGTTTTCCTATCCCGTTTTGTTCCTCCAAAGTCGTCAATTTATTTTTGCTATGTTACCTCCCCTCCCTTCTTTCCATGAGAAAGGCACGATAGGCAGGAAATAATAGAGGAATAACCTTAAAATAATAATAATACTTATAATGTAATAAAAGTTTCTCTCTCACTTTGTCCAGACCCTCCTAAAAATCGTGATGAAAACCTTATCCTCAAAGAGGTCAACATCCGCGCCACCTCTCGGCGAAGGCAAGAGATCGCAAGGAAATCAAGTAGTATCATCCAAGCTTATTACAGGCGTCATAAATTGACGAACTTCAAAGCAAGCGATCCGGACAGGCGCTGATAAGAAAACTAGATAAGCCCACCGATTACAGATAAAACCAGTTTGAAATAAGTGGAAAAAAAAGGTAGAAGCCCTCGTTGTACCCTTAACGGCGGGTTTTTTTATATGAGATCCATTAAGTTTACTCATCTTTCGAAATATTAAAAGGGAGAACTAGTTTTAGAAGCGAAAAAGGCCAGCTGTTGCTCCTCCCCCACTTCCCCAAAGATCCTGATGAGGAAATTTAGAACCTTTGGGCTTGCCGTCGCCCCGTACTTATCGACAAAATGTGTAAGGGCACGATGAGGTGACGCCGAAACACGAAAAATAATAATAATAATATTATTATCACCTCTAGTCAGGCAGATCCTGACTGGATAATGAAATAGATATAAAGGACAGTATGACAAGGGCACCAAGGGCAAGTCTTAGGTATTGCTTTGATATGAAATAGTGTTCAGGTGGACCACACAGGCTCTTTTCAGAATTCCTGGAATGATTCCAGAAGTACAGTCACTGTGGACCCTTCGTCGCACTCTGGGCAGACGGGCCTATTCTGCGTCAGAGGTATGTGAGTATAGATACACATCTCGGGATTCATTGGGACAGGGTGTGTGTGTGTGCGTGTGTTGTGCTATATGTGTGATGAGAAGTGTAAGATCTACCCACGCCGGTATAGGGCTGATCTCACTCAGCGCGTCCACCAATCGGTAGCCAGATATTTACGTGCGCTGACGTTTGTGTCCGCTCATGCCGGGATCGAACCCGGTACTTCAACGTTTCCAGACCAACGCCGTATCCACTAGGCTGGCAAGAGCTCTTGCATAAAAGAGTAGGATTATAATATATATGTAATGACTTAGTGATTAAAAAAAATTCTAACAAATATAAAATTTAAAAAGGTTAAAGACTGTTTGAAAGCTTAAAAGGACAAATACGAGTATAATATAAATTAAGGGAAGTCAAGACTTCAAAAGGTTACAGCATAAACGAGTGTTTAACAAAGTCAGGTAGACGCGCTTTAATGCCATTAAAACTGCAAGTCTATTCCACTCCATATTTGCGCTCTTAAACACAAAGTCACCAATCATTAATTACACTCTAAATTGGCTGTATGTGCTGTAGCATTTCCTCCAGTCAGTGTTTATTCCGGAGCAGGAGGCCTTGAAGGTGCCCCCTAACCCACCCTCCCTCTGCATATCTATCATATACATTATCATTCACTTCATCTTGCGTCAGCCCTTTCACTCGCAATGAATCATTCACATGAACAACCCTTCTTTTACACGGTATTCCACCCATTCCTAAACATTCTCACCTCAGTCAATCACTTTCTCGTTACTCGTCTCAGTCAAATTTTATTATATTTGAATACCACCTAAGAACTCTTTCAGTCACAGCATCATTCATACACTTCTTCATACCATATACATCCATCACACAGTTGTTCCATACCTCATTATACCTTTCGTACCCCAAGCTTCCTTCTCAACCTGTCCATTTACACTACCATCGTTTTGTGTTGGAGATTTTTCCATTTCCTTTCATACCATACGTGTATGCTCACTTTCATATCATTAACGCCAGCACATTCTTTTGCAGCTTCCTGGCGCAGTCCACACTCAAACTTTTACCATTCATTTACTAACACTAATCGCCCCCAGCGGCTATCCTATACCATTTAAAAGCTTGTGGTTGCAATGTACTAGATCTTTACCACTCTTATTTACAATCCATCTTAGATACTTAAAATTTCTCGCTTGTTCAAAAGTGACTCCCGCGCACTGGGTTATAATACTCCACCCCATTCGCATAAATACTCTAACCTTACTTAATTCTGCATTTCCTTTAGACTCTTTCACACTCTTTTTAAAAAGCTATAATCAACAATTCTAAATACCTCTCACTCTTACTCACCAACACCAAGTCATCAGCATATATTAACAGAGAACCCATCCTTCATCATTCATCATCAATTTCTCACCTCATTTCCTCATTTCCATACGTAGTTCTCTTGGAAATCCAATCGTTAAAATATTTAACAGCAAAGGAGAATTCACACAATCTTATACCCACACGCATGTCAAAGCAGTCACTTTGGCTATCTTTCATCATAAGGCGCGCTTTAATGGCAACATAAATACCCTTCAAACCATCCAATAATTTACTACTCAATCAATGTACTATTTCTTAGCACCTGTCATAATGTTTTCCTATCTATTCAATCATAAGTTTGGCGCAAATTCCAAGAAACTTGCATACAATTTATAAGACCTATGCTTTGTTTTTTTCGGTGAGCCGTCAGTGTAATTATTTGATCCACACGTAAGCTAACCGGTCTAAAACAAATTAGTTCTTCCATTATATATCCTTTTACTTATCCTTCCAATACACATAATCACTATATTTTTTTATATATCATTAATTTACCTCATAGAACAGACTTAATCACCCTACAGGGCACCCATCCACCTTTGTCACATTTACCTTTAGAAAACGGGATGCTTCCAGTCTCCAGGACTAAAAGACTAAGCGTTGTGGCCCTCATTCAGGTTCCCCATCATCCGACGACTCCTCCAAATGCTGAGGAGAGGATACGGAGTGGCTAGCTTGGCTTGGTTCTGACTCTCTTTCCTACTTTCATTTATTTCTCAACTAAAATACACATATAAAGCAGACGCAGGTCCAGGGAAAGGGAGGATATGGGGCTGAAGGCACCCCCCGAAATTTCAGACCCGTTTATGTTTCTATTTTTTTTTAAACCACATTTTTATTCTTTTCAGAATAAGTTGTGTAATAAAATAGAATATATATAAAAAACATTTTTTAAACGGTTTGGATAGAATATATATTATATAATACATGTATAAAATGCAGATAATTCTAAAAAATAATTATTAAATTGAGTATTAAACTTTAGCTGACGTCCCAAAACTATAATTCATAATTTTTCGATGTCTGAAAAAAAATCGGACTTGAGAGAGTAATGTTAACTCCTGTGTGATATACTGTAATTTATTATGAATGATTGGTAAGAAAACCATTATTAATCATCAATGAATGTATTTTTCTAAGACTCCACAGAGAAAGGAATTCAGAACAGCCCCGACACAAATTCTTATACTGGATCCCCCATTGATATTAAGGCATGCATGAAGTAAAAAGACATCTGCTGTTTTATGAAAAAAGCGTATTTTTATTGCAATATTTTGGGGGGGATTTCCACCTTTACAGAGATTAATAAGGAAATAATTAAACGTGCCTAGAATTAAAATTTCGAACAAAATTTCAGATTTTCAAAGAAGGTTCATTTTCACTCATTCTGATGAAGATGGGGTGTACTGAAGATGCTGATAGGAATCTTGGAACACCCCTTTTGTTAACAGTATTATAGTTCGATTAAAAATAAAATAAAAAACATCACCTGATTCATGATGACCAAACACTCCTGAAACTTTGGAAATATTTTTTGGTTCTGTTTGAAGATCCATTCAGAAAAATATCTCTTGGCTAAGAGCTCCTGATTGGCTAAAGATTCAAAATTGTAAAAGAAATACATTAAAGTACCTCACTACTCTTGAATATTATGAACGTGCAGTGATTCAGAAGGAAGCCTAGTTTTCTATGACCAATGTTATGAAGAGGAAGGTTTGGCGTGTAAAAATAAAAGACAAACCTTTAGAATTTGAGCCGAGCAATTTGTGCTCAATTTTCAGTCATTGGATGGCCTGGGTTCGAAATTATCCTCTGAGAGATTTGGAATAAACAGGTAAAATCCAACGGTTAAAAAATGGTAGTTTTTCTCATATGGTGTGAGAAACAATTTGGAATTATGAAATATGAGATTTAGTTGAATATTATGCCAATATCAACTTAGAAAATATAATCTAGTATTAAAGATGGACTTCTGCCCTGTTTCAAATGGTTAACTTGAGAAAAAAGTTTTTAGGCATGGAAAATGGGGTTACCTGTCATACTGCAGAAAGACAATAGAATGAGACAAGCGATGTGAATTTATATCACTTTCTGTTCCCATTCAATCCCTTGGCATGAATCAAATAGAACATAGTCAAGGAAAACTAGATAATCCTTTACAGAAAATATCACCGCCCTCTCAAAAATAAGGTTACATTCAGAATTGCTGAATGTCATACGAAAGACAGGGTCAGATATACCACAACTTGAATTACAGAACTTAATACTATATCACTACGGGAGTTACAGCCCTAAGAACTGATGAATAAAAGTCCAACAGTACTAATAATGTAATTTCATATTTCAAAATGTTTTTCATTCCTTAAATTTATAAATAAAGATAGTTCAGTAATTTAATAGTTATTAAGTGCGGATCCAGAGGGGGGGCTAAGGGTCTGAGACCCATGCAAATTTCCCTACGTGTTCATGCTTACATATATTTTTAAGCCATATTTGGATTCTGCTATTCAGAAAGAATTATGTAAAAAATTATAATTTATGTAAAAGTTTTTTAAAACGTTGCGATCGAAGGTACCTTATATGATACATGTCTAGATACCAGGTAAATCTAAAAATATTTATTAAATGCGGTATTAAATCTTATCTGACGACCAAAAACTGCAATAAACCACAATTCATAATTATCTGATGTGTGGAAAAAATATAGAATCTGAGAGAGTTAGTGCTCGCTCCCGTGTGATCTACTGTTATTTATCATGAATGATCGGTAAGATAACCATTATTAATCATCAATAAATGCTCTTTTTTAAGACTCTTCAGAGGGAAGAATTCACGTTAGCCACGCCTAAATTTTAATCCTAGATCCATCACTGCTAGTAAAATCTCACATCAATTCATTCGTAACTCATGCGCCAGCAATTAAAGTAAAACAGCACCATTCCCTACAAATCAATTGACAGCAACAGCACCGGGCATCCAGCAACATGCTCAGCTCATTCACCTAGAGTCGCTCAAATTGCCTATGGAACATTCTAGCCCGAGGAGAACCGGAGGTTTAAGAGAAAAACTCATTATCGACATGTCAAAGCACAGCAAAAGTGCATTCAGGAGGAGTTTAGCATGTCAATCTCACCTTCTAACAAATACTTCCCTTCAACTCTTTTCATTTCTGCTCGCAATCAACAAAGATCTTTGCACACAACTCACTCATCCAACGAACCAGGTAGAATAGCTAACTTTCAAACAAAGTCCAACAAAATGGCCGATTTTTCAATTCTTCATTAAGGCTTACATCAACTTTGAAACTATGCAAAGCAAACACTGAAACCTAGCGCACATCAAACGGCCAAACCGAGTGGTTATTCTCAATTCTCAAGGTCACGTCTATTTTGTCATATTTTACTTCGTGTATGTTAAATCTCATTCTTATTCTTACACTTACATACAGACACAACTAAGGACCTCAAGAACTGCTCAGAAGCAACCAGAGAAATATTTTTTTCGGTAGTTTCTTCCAGTTTTGTATTGCAGATGATATCTATAATAATTTGTAGGGCTTGTTTTAGAAAATAGGTAGGATTATGGCACCCAAATTGCAGGCTATAATAGGCCCAGCGAGGAACTCCACGAATGGACGCTCGGTGGATTTATCAAATCCTAAAAATTGCTATGTGTGAAAATTAAGGAAATAATAGACCAAGTTTAATAAATAAAGAACCTAAAAAAATTAGAAAAATAAATAAATATATGTCAAATTGTACAAATAGATGTGAGGCAAGCGGTCGTTAGAGTCGTGCGTGAACACACGAAAATACATATGAACAAATACGGGGATCGCGCACAAACAAACAAACGCATATTGGAAATATTTATCAGCAGCTGATCAAATATAGGCTTTAACCAGAGAAATTTTACACAGATCTGCAACAAGCGGTCCCTATAATAAAGTTAAATCTATGGGAAATATGTAGGCCGAACAGGTAAACTATGCTTTAGGAAACTCCGCCCAAGGGGTTGAAATAACGAACAACCTAGATCACTAGGCCTGCCTTGTGGATAAGTCAGGGTCATATATATATATATATATATATATATATATATATATATATATATATATATATATAGAGAGAGAGAGAGAGAGAGAGAGAGAGAGAGAGAGAGACAGACAGACAGACAGACAGACAGACAGACAGACAGAGACAGAGACAGACAGACAGACATACAGACTCTCATGATGCACTAAACATTATTCATTAACTCGAATTTATTCCCTCGTAGCGTTGCGGAATCCCGTTTGCTCACCTAACTCCTGCCACCTTCAGAGTCGATACTTCGAGTAAAACAGAAAGCCTTACACATTGACCGCAAAGAACACGAGAAGTTTCAGTTTGACCCTTGTAGTAGGCCAATTTAAGAATAAAGTTATATTTTCTTTGCCGCGTCCTTTCGAAGTCCTTTACTTACTACGATCAACAATCCACCCTCGGTAAGCCCAACCTAACTCCTAACACCTCGAGAGAAATTATAAGGAATCAGAACCAACTCAACAGAGGCATAAAGTAGGCTCACTGCTTAAATTTCTCGTTACCCGTCGAGCGCAATAGCAACGGTGACCTTTCAATACATTCCCTTATAAGTACCGACCGCGCACCCATAAACTGGTAGCAACTATCCCTCCAAATACTCATCACCCTTTATAACTTGCAGTATATCTTGTGTGTATACGTAGCGTTTTTCTATTCCATTTTCACCCCCAAGAAGAGCCCTTAAATTACTTCTTTGTAAATACCTCTGCTCTAAGATTCATTTTTCTCGATATTTTATGCTTTCAACAATAATGTGATCAGCCTTACGATCTTTCCCTTAAACCTATTTTTACATTCATGATAAATCTGCTCAGACATGTTATGCTGAGATACTTGGGTCAAGATTGCACATATCTTGGGTCAGGAAAGTTCGTTATTATTTCATTGTATTATTGATTTTCATAGTTGGTAACGGTAGGCTATATATGTTAATTCATAAATACCATGTTTTTTGTTATTCGTTTTTTAATTATTTTCATCTCATTTTACTGGATATCTGTTAATTTCGTTTTTTCATGTGACTATCATGACTATTTTGTTATTAATGTACGCAATTACATATTATTTACAAATTTATCTTGTGATTATTGTGCTTCAATTTTTTCATGACCTCAATGATCTTTGTTATTATTATTATTTTGTTTCATGTCATGCATTTTGAAATTATGCATTCATACCAAGATATTTAACGTATTATGTAGTCATTTTCGGCATTCACTCATTGTTTTATTACATGTTTGTAATCATATACAGAGGAAATGCCTTGCCGTTGTTTTCACAGCCGTGTTTGTCACAATATTCCCCTAAATGAAGAGGGGAAAAGGGAATATGCTAAACAAATAAATTTAGCTTATCTCTCCCTTTAGGAAAGTCACGAACTTCCGAGCTCTTTCACTTTGGTCATTTACCAATATTTCCTATGTTTAAACTTAAATTTATGACTATTGGGTATTCAATAGCGTCCTAAAATGTAATATGAGTAAAACTAAAGAACTAAAGAGAGCAAAATTCTAAATAACTAAGAGTTATCACAGGTAGAATTTGTTAAAAAAAATAAAATGTTCAAAATATGCTGTTGAACAATTATATAGCGATATTAAGAGACTAAGAGCTTTGTATAGCGGGAGAGAAGTGGCAGAAACCTTCTCAAAAGACCTAGAGAAGACGACTCTCTTACTTAGCCTGACTAAAGAATAGCAGAAAAACATCTGAACTTGATTGGGATTTCAATGAAGCTTCAAGTTCAAAGATATCACCCAGCATATTTTAAAGGAGACAAAGGGCAAGGACCAAAGGATGCAATGCGAGAAAGAAGGCATGGATATCTAAGGTCCCCAATGGTCTAGATTTATCTGGTCAGATGAAATTATTTATCAGGTATGTAAGAAAGACCATTGTATCGTTTTTCACAATTTAGCTAATTCCATTTAAATATCTCTTGGAAGAAAATTGTTTAAAAATTTAACAGTTTTGTAACAAATTTGCAGATCTTTAGGACTTCTAGTGATGGGTATGTGAAACGAAGAGTTGGAGAGCAATTTTATCCTGCTTGTGTGGCGCAAACTGTGAAGTATGGAGATAGTTCTATGATGTTATTGGGTTGAATGTCTTTCGTTAATGACAGAAGAGATGTTTTATGCAAGAGAAGAATTTATATCAACATACTTTTTCAGCTTTAGAATAAGCTAAAAAATATTTATATGTCACAACATCAATAAATTATAAAATAACATATATATATAATTATATATATATATATATATATATATATATATATATATATATATATATATATATATATATATATATATATATATATATGAAAACACTGTTTTCCCCAATAGCGAGCAAATTAATGTAAAATGAAACCACTTTTTGAGCACAAAAGTTTATTAAACCCGAACTAGTTTTGGTATGAAGTTTTTCATACCATCATCAGCCATTAACTGAGAGAAATTAACAAAGAAACCAGAAATACTAAAATATACAGAAACCGGCAAATGATATTAATCAGGAGGCGTCAGTTTTAGGTGATTAACAAATTTTTTTTAAATTAGGTCTGATACTTAACGGCAACATTTGTGTTGACCTTCTGACAGATTAAAGTTTGGGATTTCTTCGATTAATATAGATTCGATAATTTTTATTTGATTAAAATCCTTACATTGGTAAATAATTTTGGCACTAGGGAAATCAATTAGGCGTTTGGTGTTTTTCACATGGGTGAAAATACTAGAAGCATCGCTTGCTATACGAATATCCCCCTTACGTTTATAAATACCTTTATTTAATCACCTCCCGATCTCTCCCACATAGAAGGAGGGGCAATTTGGAGTTTTACAGGGGGTCAGGTAAATGCCTGTATCTATATTAGGCGCTTCAGGTTTAGTGGACCGAAATGGTTTTTTAATAGCTGAGGGAGATTTGAAGGTGGTTAAGTTGGGGGATACTATGGGGTCAATCCTTTGAGCAAGGGGGAATATGGAAGAGCTAAGCAATTATTTTTACATAGAGGATTTTTCTTTTGAGAACGGTAGAATATGTGCCCTAGCTTTAGATAGGCTTAAATCTATATGGTAGAGGGGGTATTTTAATTTAATGAACAAGCATGCAATAAAGGTAATCTCATCTTGTAAGAAACAGGGGTCACAAATTGGGAGAGCTCTTAAAAACATAGATATTAAGATCATGACATGAAAAAAAATGTATATAGGAATTGGAATTGGTAAGTTTGCAATATATGTACAGTAAAAGACAATTTATCATTGATTCTTAGGAACTTAACGTTAAGGAAAGGGGTGGAGGTTATTCAACTTTGTCAAAAAATTATCAAATCACGTTATCTACCTATTTATACCATACCAAGTTTGGGGGTTTGATGGTGGTGAGTTTGGAGGTTTCGAAGTGTTCCATGAACAAGTTGCAAAGAATGGGGGATAACGAGTCCCCCATACTAAAGCCATATTTTTGTTGGAAAAAAATATTTCGCTGTTGAATACATTGTTGGTAACACAGTTTAACAAGTTTAAAAAAAAATTATTTGGGGTAATGGAAGGTTTAATTTGGGGTTATCTAATACGTTCGCTAACACTAGAAGAGCTTCATCAATTGGGACATTGGTAAAAAGGCTATCGATATCCAAATTGAGGAGGCGACTAGTTTTTCTATTGATTTTCCTAAACTTTCGATAAAATCAGAAGAATGAAGTATATGGGAAGGGGGCGTTAACCCAACCGCGTTAGAGAGGATAGACACCAAAAATTTGGAGAGTTTGTAGGCGTGTGAGCCAATGCTATAATAGGGCGGATAGGGTTTCCAAGTTTGTGGGTTTTTGGCAATCCATATATCCGAGGGAGGGATGGGTTAATTGGTTTAAACCGATGAAGGAAATCGGGATTTGTTCTTTTTAGAGAATAAGTGATAAAGATTTGTTAAAAGAACTCGTTTTTCCACTTAACAGGTTTGAAGTTAATTTTTAATGTGTTTGAGTCACTAAGTAAACCAGTTGACCTTTCTGAATACGAAATTTTATATATATATATATATCATAGTGAGACCAAACAAATATTCAGATAATTAAATTTATTTTAGCCTCTTAAAATAAATGGCTAAAATAATATTTGGGTCAAGCATGTTCTACACAAATCTATATTGATCCAATTTGTCCATACACGAATTTATTTGTGGATGTTCTATTGCATAACCTCATTTAGCATCTGATCCCTCATACTGCACTATTTTGCCAGCCTAAATGTATTGTACACAAATCGGACCTACTTCTGTGCCATCCTAAATGTAGCGTCCACAAATTGGACACACATTTGTGACATCCAAATGTATCTTCCACAAATACTACGCACATTTGTGCCATCCTAAATGTATCGTCCACAAATCGGACCCACATTTGTGCCATCCTAAATGTATCGTCCACAAATCGGACCCACATTTGTGCCATCCTAAATGTATCGTCCACAAATCGGACCCACATTTGTGCGGATGCCTGTCGGGGTAGAGGGCGATCTATTCAAACCTCTGCCGCCACACCAGCTCTATGATGACGAAGGATAGCAGGAATCTTATCGGGGTTCTCTTTTTCTGGTGTTAAACGCGTTGACCACACTAAAGAAAGTTGAGCTGAGGCAAAGTTTCAGTGATTGGAGGTATTATTTTTCGGTGAATCGTCCGTCCCTGTTAGGAATTAGACGAAAAGCCCGATACTAGTTCTGTGCTGAACAAGGTCAACATACCTAAGTCACGTGCTCTCAATTATTTCAATAATTAGGAAAAAATAATGAACAAACGTATTCTCAATTAACAACATATCTGATCTTAAGACCTTCAAAACTTTCAACAAAGGGAAGCAATCCTGCCCGTAGTTTGATTTTTTCTAATAATTCCAGGAATAACCTTTGGAAGACCTTGCCAATTATATAATTTGAAAGAAAGTGTAAAACAACATAAGGGTTTCAAATTTCCTTAGAATCGGCCGAATAGTTACGGTGTTATTGCCAAAAAACTTATTGGAACGTAAAATGGTTACCATCCGACCGACAACCTACGGACTGACATAGTAGCGTGCACGCAACTAAAATTAAATATCACCTGTTATTTAAAGATCATTTTTATTATTTTATTAGTTTGTATGGTTTTACATACTTGTAATGAGAGGTTTGTATGGCTAGAAAAAAATGTATAGTGCCAATTTGCGAGTCAAAGTGAAAAAAAATGACCCTTTTTAAAGCTGTGCAACTGTTAAGGTAGGAATGCAGATACATACCTGTATAAATAAATCCAGATAACAAAACGCCACAAAGGTCTGTCTGATGTGTGACGCCTAAATTGCCTTCCACCACTTAGTCTAACCCACCCAGCTTTGAACTATGACGCCAAGAACCTCTCCCATAAACAAATTTAATGCCATTTTCTTCTAAAACATTCCTTGAATCAACCATCGAGGGCAGGATCAATGTCTCTCACCAGGATTAGCAAATGATCCAATATTGTTCGTTTCCGTTCAATGGCGTTTTCCCAGTCTTTTAACCTCACCCAAAAGCACCGGCTTCAATATTACGGTTGACAAATAAATTTTATGAGGTTATGAGACTTTAGAATGATCGATATCTTTTTTATCATTTTAGGCTATTAATAATTAATCTGTCGAAGTTACATGAGACAAACGAGAGTTATAGATAAATGGCTGCTCAATATTTTATTTACTAAAGAAAAATGTGATTCACAACTGAACATCTGTGGTAGAAAGTAGTAGAACAGAAATGGATTTATAACGTGGTGTGGTTAGGGGAAGTGAAAACGTGCGGCACATGCGAAAGCCAGAGTGCAATGCATCAGGCTGGGGTAGGGCATAATGTATCCGAGAGATCAGGCTGCGGAAACAAACGCAGGAAAGTTCTGAGCCATTTAGAACTTTTTCCACAGAACTTGAAATATCAGAGACTATGATTCCACTCAGAGGTGCTAAACTAGGGAAAGAAGAAACCACTCATACCACGCATACACTTATCTAGGTGTAATAACTGTGAAATAGTGAAAGAATAGACAACTTTCTCGCCATTAGGGAAGGGGAAATCAGTGTGCAAAAGGAAAAAGAAAACCGGTCACTTCATACCGTCTATGCCATGTCATTCAGAGAAGCTGGTGTGCAGAAGAGAGACTTCCTAAATAAAAATAAAGGTGTAATTATCAAATCTTCACTATGGTTGTTTTTTCAGCTACTCAAACTACGTGCCTTACAATTTCAATTCCCTAACTTCACCATTATCTGAACACTCTTTTCCAAACTTTTTTCCCCGGGGGAGGTGGAGTGATTCCATCGTTAGTTATATCTATTCGGAAAGATAAATAACACCCACAGCAATCGACAAAATGGAAAAGGGTTGGGTGATATCGATTTTAAGACCTCCCTAGCGTGCGTGACAGAACCTAAAGTGGTGTATTGTGTGAAAAACCGACATAGATGAAAACGGGCGAACGGGACAGACACGCTTAATAAGCTGACGGGAGAAGAGGTACTGATGGAAATGCTAATGTGATGTATGAATTGAACAGTTGATGAGGGGAGTTGGAGGAGAGAAGAGGGGTGGCTTTGTCAGCCAAATAGACCGTGAGAAAATGAAGGACCTTTCTGCTAACGGTCTTTACTTCCTTCGGATAAATGAGGGAGGGGGGGCAATGAACTAATAACAATTGGAAGACACATTTACAAGTTCTTACATAGACCTATTCGTACACGCATACATAAATATATATATATATATATATATATATATATATATATATATATATATATATATATATATATATATATATATATATATATGCACTGTTAAAGTCCACAGAGTGGAAGCGTTATTAATTTTAAATTGTATTCCCTTTATTTCTCTTACAAGTTTTTGTCTGGGTCTTGTAGGCGAGAAAAAACATTCGCAAAAGACATATTTTATTCCGAAACGTCTTTCCACCGTGGTCGGTCTTCTCCAGGGAATGAACAAAAATGGAATAACTTTATTTATTTATTTATTCATGTAGAAATTTGGTGAAAAAAAATGAGGGATCACCTCCACACTTACTTGTTTGGGGGACAAGGGAAGAGAGAAAAAGTGACGAAATTTTAACACAGGAGGAGATAGAAAGTTTGGCCGTGGATCGGGCCATCTCAGTTTTTCGTTCACAATTTACACTTTTTTTGTGCCCTAAATATTTTGCATAGAAATATCACAAGTATTTTTCTTTCTAGCTCTAAATGTTAATTTATATTAAACAAATTAAAATTTCGAGCTAGAAGGAAAAATCCTTGTCATATTTCTATACAAAAATATTTAGGGCACAAAAAAAGTAAAAGATTTTATACAACTAGAATGGAACAAAACATCCAGTTTAGTCACATAATTCTTACAGAGATATTTTTAGAAGTTTGACCTACATAGAATAAATTACAATCCAAACCAAAGTATACTATATATTACATTATTATCGTTCCTTGGGCTGTGTTTATTAACATATTTTTTAATGTATAATTGTACTTAAAAATTACATTTATATCAAGTTGTTTTAACAATGATACTACATACAAGAAATTATCATGGTAAGGTAAAAGAAATATGTTTTGTAAAGGTTCTGTTTTTCTTAACTTGCGGTTATAGAATGTTCCCCAAAAATATTTCGGGTAACACAGATTGCGGGCCTTCTCTTCAATTTTTGTAAAGTTTTGTGGTCTATATAGTCATGAATACATATTCTGAATGCCCTAAGATACATAGAAGAAAATACTGATGTTTTAATATTTTTAGAATGACCCAAATAAAAAAGGACAGGATAAATTATTTGTCGGTTTCCTAAAGATAGAAAATTAAACCGGTCTGCTTGTTTAATTATTAGAACATCTTCTCTATCTAAAGTAAATTTAATTAACGGAAGTAATGAATTAATAAATAAAAAAAACCATCGAGGTCAAAATCCTCCTTTAAAATTTCCAGGACATCGTCTATATAGAGGTACCAAACTGGTGCAATCAGCATCGTTTCAAAATATTTCATATATATATTTGGCAAAAGGGAGATCAGGGATTACCCATCGCAATGCCAAACACTTGTTCGTAGAAAACTTGCCATTGAAACTATATTTACATTTCTTAATGCATTAAAAAATGGGTTGAATGATCGAGTTGCAGGGTAAAAAATGTAAATTTAGATTCAATGACAAGTTTTCTAAGAACAAGTGATTGGCATGGCAGTATCTCCTCTCCCTTATTATAGTGAATGAGTAGCGAATGATGAATAAAAGCTGAGAGAGTGAGGGGACAATTCTCTATTTTGATATTTGATTTAAAAATCAAATAATTATGAATGGAAGGAAAGAACGCATTCACAATAGTTCTCTTATTTATATATATATATATATATATATATATATATATATATATATATATATATATATATATATATATATATATATATATATATATATATATATTCTGATTTTTTTTTAGTTTTTTTAAACGTGGACAAGTAAACTACGAATTTCCAATGCATTCTTCACTCCCCTCTCCCCGCCCCCTTGTTCTCCCTCCTTCTCCCCATGCCCCCTCCCCCCCCCATATCCCTCTTCCCCCATCTATCCCTCTCCCCGTCTCTCTATTCATTCCTCTTTCTACTCTCACTGTCTCTCCCCCTCAATCTCCACTTTCTCTCCCCTTACCCATGAGGGGGAGTGGCGAAGCTATAGCTTGTATATATATATATATATATATATATATATATATATATATATATATATATATATATCTATATATATATATATAATTAGGTAAACAGCCCTGTTGTATGCATGTACTATTGAAGTCCACAACTGTAGCAGCGTTATTAATTTTAACTTGTATTTTCTAAATATTTCTTACAAGTTTTTTAACGGGGTTTTCGAGGCGAGAAAAAACATCCACGAATGACATTCTTTATTCGCGGCTGTTTTTTCTCGCCTCGAAGACACAATTAAATTCTTGTAAGAAATATTAAGAAAATACAAGTTAAAATTAATAACGCTGTCAGAGATGTGAACTTCAATAGTATATATATATATATATATATATATATATATATATATATATATATATATATATATATATATATATATATATATATATATATATATATATAATGACGCACGATCTGTTCCTGTGGAGATAAGATAATGATTTTATTGATAACTAACAGTCATTCATTCACGCCTGTGCGTGAAGGGGAGAGTGCGTAACTCTCCTGAATCTGACGTCAACCCCAAAATAATAATAATAATAATGATAATAATAGTTAGCAGCAAGTAAGAGTCTGTTTTTTCAACAGACTCTTTATTTCCATGAATATCTTAAAAATTAGAGGTTGATTTCGACAAATAATATACAAATCCAAATCATATCTATATTATGATGAATACCTGTCCGTTATTAAAATCATTAAAAGCCCTTTTTTTAATGTTATTATAAGTATTATTTTTATTTCCCTGTGTTATTTTGCTACTCGAAAGGGAGATTCGACACTGCTGTGTTTGGGAGATGCCCCAAGTACCAAACAGACCAATGGAACAGTGATAAGAAAATTTTCCAAATTAAGTGGTTGTTTTCGGGCTTCTGAAATTTCTTCCACTTTCACCGTTGCAATTCTATTCGCTGATTCGTTGTTTTTCGACTTTATAACCCGTCTTCGAGGCGTCCGTTAGCCTAGTAAGGCGTTGTAGTGCCACACTTCAGTACTAGGTTCGAATCCCGGTGAGAGCGGGTACAACAAATTAAAGGTCTCGTAGCTGCCTAATCGCCCATTCAAAGCTCACTGAGTCTGAGATGTGAGTGCAGGCAGCTACGTTTACAGACACACGTCCTTACGCGCAAATACAATGATAAGGTCCCTGTCTCTTCCATCTTGTCTTTTGCACACTCACAACACATTATTCTCATTCCCCATAATCTGAAAAAGGGGTTTCGATGACGCAGACAGAGTGGGTATCTCTCTCTTGGGCCACAAATGTTTTTTTTATTACTGGTTGGTGTCAAAACACAGTACGGTTACTTTTTCCTTACCCTCACACCCCTTTCCAACAAGGATTGGTCCCTAATACCTTGGGTGTAGCTAGCGATTGTCATTCTGATTTTTATATGATTTTCATTATCGTGTCCGGGAGAGAGGCGCAAATAAATACCTGACTTATTAACTTTTTATTCGTGTATTTTAGTTAATCCATTAGCTGAATCATCGTGTTCCTGGAGTTTGCCTAGGGATTAACTCCCTTACTTTGGTTTCTTAAGTTTGAATTACAATCCTTGTTGCTCCAGATTTTCATTTACCACTTTTTTTCGTTCGTTTTTCTTTTTTTCTGCCTATTATTTCTCTCTTTATTTATTTCAAAGTTTCTCTGTGTGAAAGATAAAAAATATCCCAATGTTATTTTAGCTGTTGAGAAGAGCCAGGAAAAATAATGTTACCCAACGAAGGAACGCTCCTTCAGTCGCGAAAGTATGGAGTAGATAGAAAGAAAACTAAAATAGACAGAGACTATGAATAGCGAAATATATCGCACCTGAAAATAAGTAAAAGGAGGAGGGACAGTGTAATCACAAACAATAATAAAAAAAGGGTACAAACACTTAAAATTATAAGTTTAATGTCCCTTCCGAAATATATTAATTTAATTTTCAACCTAAAAGCTCCGTGGATGCAGTGGTCAACATCGATGTGTTGTGCGATCGAAATCCTTCATATGATGGTAAAAGCGATGGCTTCGAGATACATCCTAACCACTCTTTTCATGGCGAAATCATGATTATCTCTTTTAAGGAATGTTTACAAAGCCAGGCAAAACAGTATGGAGCATCAGCCTCCTCTCGACAAATGATCTTATCCACTCTTTCTTTCCTCATCAACAAACGACTAAACAGGATGCTTCATCTTATCCAAATACGGTTCCCAACTCATCGCTAATTTGCTAAGCATAAGGGAAGAGATTGCAGATGCGATAACGCAAGTTTTCTCATTTCTTATTCCGTCTCCCGCCCACTAAATTTTCCATAATTTTTCGCTGGCGCTAACGACCGATGGCATTATGATAACACGCTAAATCTACATCCAATACGTAGTTTGATCAACATCATACGTTGCGATCATCGATGAAGCTGTGGGTTTATCAATCTTATCGGCAGATTGGTACGCCCGATCGCTATACTTGCCTCATCTAACCGCATACTTAAATAGATCGAGCTCCTCGTAAGGGAACAACAAAGAAACCCATCGAAGTTCATCCCTTGCCATTCCAAAGATTGCTCGAATGAGTGATTTATCTTCTACTCACAATACTCACGAATTCCACTTTTACTTAACCGCTCCCGTAACCAACAGTTAAACGTTACCAACAAATTTTTCCTTCATTTCAAAAGTGGTTAATATTCTTCAATCCAATTCGCCTAAGCACACGAATGCGAATAAATACGAACACGGGTGTACGTAGGTGTACGTATGAAGAGAATGGGCAATTGGTGTAGGAAAATTCGTGAGAATTAAATGGAAACTTTAAAAAATATGATAAAAAACTGATTGCATTTTTCCCTGATAGTTTTCTTAACAGAAATTTATGATAAAGCGTAAATATTGGAAAATTTTAGAAGTTAATTGAATTTTTCTAAAAAAAAGTAGAAGCTCGGAATAGTTGAAAATTTGTGTAGAGTAAATAATGACTTGTATTTTTTTTCTCATTTCCTGAATATTGTAATTTTCAATTAAAAATTTAATTAATTTTATCTCATCTTAAGTTAATTGCAAGAGGAAATTTAAATCTCATGTCTTTTTGTCATATGTTTTTTATTTTACAATTTACAAATTGGTTTAAAGGGTAAAAATGCAAAATGTTAAAAGGGCAAAAGGTTTATAGAAACGTATAGACTATATATAACACAATATTTTAGAAATGTAAATTTTTGGAAGAGTTGGAATTAAAATTTGTGTTATTAAGATATATTTGATGCTATTATTTAAGTTCTTTTTTTAAGATTTTCTTTGCAGTTCGAAAAACAACCAGCAGGGCTGATTTTTCATATATTTGAAGCTTTTATCAAAGTTCTTTATAAGCTTTAAAAAAATAAATATAATTATCCAATGTTTGGAAATTTAAATAAAAATAATTACAAATTGTGACGTTCAGAAAATGAATTAAAATTTAGGTCTAGCTTTTTTTTGTGTATTTTTTCATACATAAAAGCAAATTTAGATGGGAAGAAAATACCTCTGAGAATAGTTTTTACTGTATAGTAAAAGAATTCCGATCCACGAAAGTTCTTTCCTTTAGGCCAACGAAATAAGCATGGATCTGAAAAATTAGCCCAAGAAAGAGTAAATTATTAGGCAGAGCAGGGCGTTGCGGCAACGAATTGCGACTTTGCAACTTTGCCGCACTGTGAATTTCGAAGTCGCAAAGTCGAAAGCCGCAAATGTTTTGAAAAAGTCGGATTAAGCAAAGTCGCACAGCTAATTTTCCGCGACTTTTGCCACAACTTTGAACAGAAACAAAGACGACTTTTGTTTAAGGAAATTGCCGCGGATGTTTTATGTGTTTTTCCGCCTTATAAAAGCATTTTCTGTTATCACGCTAAAGTTTACTCTGTAATTTAGTAGAGTCGCACCGGGGAAAAAAGTCGCAGTCACATTAGATCGGGTGGCAAAGTTGCAAAGTCAAAGTTGCACCTGAAAAAATTAAAGTCGCGCCCAGCTGTAATTAGGAGATATACCGGGTATCCCAGAAAAAAACTAACCGTAATTTGAATTAGTATAACTCAAAACCTAATCGAGATTTCGGGGTCCTTCCTATGGTGTGTTATTTAACAACTATGTATCTGTCGATTCTGGAAATTTCATTAAATTTCCTTTTACGGCATTGATACACTAATGGGTTTAGTGGAGACGATCTAAATTATGTTTGCGCAAAGAAGTAAAATAATGAAACGAAGCCTAGGAAGGCTAGGCCACCGCACACTTTCAAGAGAAGCATAGGGAGCCTAGTTAGCCTAGGTCACTGTGCGAGTCTTCAAGCAAAGCCTAGGCCATTTTACAGTGGTTTTAAGGCAGGCTGTGGTATAGTCTCGTCATTATTGCTTACTAAGCAAATCAAAGCGTTCCTGTGTAAAAGTTTACTTCCATAGAACCTTTTTAATCATGCAGTTAACATAAGATCAACGCGTATTTGTAGTCACAAACTTTATTAAGACTGGCAGTATTAAACAAGTACAAGATTCATTTGAGCAACGTTTTCCAGGTAGGCCTTCCCGAATCAAACTCACAAGTTGGAGAAATGTTTGTAAATACCAACATGAAGGAACCTGCTTAAATCTAAATAAAGGTCGTTCGGGTCGTATGAGAACCATAAGAACGACAGAAAATATCGAAAATGTTCAGATGGCACTTCTTCAAAATCTACATGTATCAGTCAAAGTCATCATTTAACTGCATTATTAAACATGACTTAAAATGGCATTCCTATAAGATGCATACAAGACACCAGCTTCTTGAAACTGATTTTCCTCGTCGTAGACAATTTGTCGAATGGCTTCTCCATAAACCTGTTCGTTTTTTGGAAAACATTTTGATTGGTGACAAGGCAGCCTTTTTCATGAATGGAAAGGTAAATAGCCATAACATTCGGCAATATGCGCCGCTGAACCACCTCCCCTACCTCCCCAGCATTCAACTTTGACACACGTATTTATCAGCAGAAAGTGTCTCTGCTGATCGGAATATGAGGGAATGGCTATCTTGTCGGCCCATTGTTTTACGAGAATAACTTGAATGGTGCTGCCTCCCTGAGCATGATCAACGAAAGGATCTTCCCGGAACTCCACCAGATTTATGGCAATCAATTCAATAGACTTGGGTGGATTCAGGACGGCGCACCAGCTCATAGACAGCTTGCTGTAAGAACAAAACTAAGAGGAACGTTTGACAACCGCATCGTCGCGCTAAATCATGCAATTAAATGGCTCCCCCAAGTTTTCCTGACTTAACACCGTGCGATTATTTCTTATGGGGATATCTAAAGAATAAAGTGTATTCTACTCCACCACAAATCATCAACCAGTTAAGAGATAATATCACACGTGAAGTCAACAAACTTAAGGAAAATCACAAGTTAATCAAAAAAGTTGTTCAATCAATGCGATCAAAGGCGCAACTGTGCTTGGAAAGAAATGGAGGACATGTGGAAGGAAAGGGTGCTTAGAAAATTAAACAAATTAGAAAAATGAATTTGTATTACCTATATGAAGAGGTGTTTTTGTTAAAAATAGATTTAAATATAATTGTTGATTTTAAACTTTGAAGTTTCATTATTTTACTTCCTTGCGCAAACATAATTTTGGTAACCTCCACTAAACTCATTAGTTAATCAATATCGTAAAAGGGAATTTAATGAAATTTCCAGAATCGACAGATAAATAGTTGTTAAATTTGTTGTATTTTGCAAGACTCAAAAACCTTTAATAGGTTTTGAGTTATACTAATTCAAATTATAGTGGAAAACTTTTAATTTGGGGGGACTAAAAGCAGGTTATAAGAGCCAGATAGGCTGTATGGCACAGACAGAAGGTCTGTCTGCGAAGCGCAAGCTTTTTCGGGAAGGAGGAGTGGAGAAGCCACTCCTCTTGTCTTCTAAATAATTAGAGATCAGATCCAAATTAGCATAGATACTTATGCGTTAATCGCTAAAACTATTTAGGTTTAACTAACTAACTATATATATATATATATATATATATATATATATATATATATATATATATATATATATATATTTATTTATGTGGGTTTCTATTAAAGGGATTTATATTTGTCTTATGCATTTTATAAGAATTTAAATGTGTTGGAGAAAGTTCACCATCCATCTCACGCATCGTGGACGAGATCCCAAGAAAGAACAATGAAATACACATAAAAATCCCCACGACAATGACTAGGGGCTTCTCATTTTTAGAGTGGGCGTGGCGGTTTCTATTAAAGGGATTTATATTTGTCTTACGCATTTTATAAGAATGTAAAGGTGTTGGAGAATGTACGCCATCCTTCCCACGCATCGTGGACGAGATGTCAAGAAAAGATAATGAAATACACATAAAAATCACCATGACAATGACTCGGGGCTTCTCATATTTAGGTTGGGCGTGGCGGTAATATTGAATTTTGACACCAACCAGGATTGTCTGCGTGATTATGAATGAGGAGCTCCATATCCAAGCTAGGTTAAGTTTCAATGTATTCACCATTGGCTGCGCTTGATAGGAACCAACCCGTGCCTCGATGCTAGAAGTCCAACGCCGTATCTACTAAGCTAACAATAGATTCCCACAATATGCAAAAATAAATAGGAAAACCAGAAAATTCATGAGGGCAAAGACTTGGAAAAAGTTTCATAATGTGAGGAGGCAAAAGAGGTTAATTTTTGTGGGGGGCTGATACAATTCTCCCCAAATTTCCTCTGACTCAAAAAAATAGTAGGGCGCATTTCCGGAGAATTGAAGGAAAAAATGATGTTGTGACTCGTCAGCCTAAAATGTATTCATTTAATACTCACCAATATTTGAACTGACTTTTGTGGATATACAGTATATAATATACCGTTTATTCGATCGTTTATTAACCAAACTAGTTAAGTAAAAAAAGAAACTTGTGAAATATGTAAATGTAAATAGGTAGAGAGTGAGTGAAGAGAGATTTAAAAAGAGGGTAAGAGATTATACAAAGTAAGGGGTCTATAGATAGACTTGAATTATGTTTATTGTTAGGTTGTTATAACGACAACCTTGGAAAAGAAGAAGGAAGAAGAACAGCAAAGGGAACAATCAAAATAAATATGAGATAAAATTAACAATTACAAAAATTGGTTCATCAGAACGCGCCTAGTTTAAATATTAAAACTTGCATTACAAACCTCTAACAAGTAGTTCGTAGAATTGAGAAGAAGACTTTCAGTACATATAACTTCGACTCTCCTATAAACAGAATGTAGACGCAAATTAGCACTACACAATGAATTTAAACACCAAAGAGAAATGGTAAAACGAGACGCAAAAACCAACAAAAACCATCGACCTAATCAATCCACAACTTTTTACTCGACAAAACCCTTAAAACGATAAATTTGATACAGTGCGAGTGTGTGTTCGTGCTATTATTTCTACCCCATTTCAGGAGCTTAAATAGAGCTATAACGTCCACTATTTATTTGGTTGGGGAGCCGATCCACCTGAACTCGATACTATGATTTAAATAAGGTACATAAATGGCTGAAGTTTTAAAAATAGGGTTCAACCATTATCTCTTTTTCCATTTAGTATTCCTCCGTCAGGGTTACTCAAGCTTCCTCAATCTCTTAAAAGAGTTGATACTCCTTTAGCGCGCCCCATCTCCAGTCGCTCTTGTATACGGTGCTTATTTGAAATGGTGTTTTCCCACCGCCTCTCTTTGCAAACTTCTTCTCATGAGGGATTTGGGTGTACAAAGGGGAAAGTGAGAGTCATGTTCTAGTTGGGCCAACTTGGATCACTCTTATAATGGGTTCCTTAACCATTCCTTTATAGTAGCGCAATATCCATTTACATCAAAGCTGAAACTTCTCCAAAAAGGCAGGTTTACATAAGTAATTTATTCATATAAATTTTCTGGTTTTCCAGAGTTTAGTTGTCATTCTCGTTCTCTCTCACATTCTCGTTCTCTCTATCACAGTCTCGCACACTCTTTCTTACATTCTCTCTCTATCTGATGTTATATATATATATATATACATATATATTTCATTATCGTTATGTCTCTCACATTCTGACTCTCTTACATTTTTCTCTATCTCTATCTTTCTTGTTCTCTCTCTCTTTGTCTTTGTCTGTTTATTTCCACTCTCTCTCTCTCTCTCTCTCTCTCTCTCTCTCTCTCTCTCTCCATATATATATATATATATATATATATATATATCTCGTCACGTCCTTCCTTCATTTCCCCGCCTCTCTCTGTGTCTTTTTATTTTTTTGTCATTTTTGTCTTTTTGTCATCTTGTTTTTTTGTGTCCTTTCTCTGTGTTTTTCGCTCCCTCTCTCTCCATATCTCCCTCTCACTCCTCTTCATATCACTCCTTTTCTTCATCTCACTCCCTTCCTACCTCTCTCCCTCTCACTCTATGTCTCAACCTCATTCCATCTTTCCTTCTCTCCATCTCATTCTATCTCTCCTTCGCTCTCTTACCCCTTGAAATTACTCTTCGGCCGACTTTTTTTCTTTACCGACGGCGGAGAACTCTTTCCTTTTCAAAGTTGCACAAAGAGAGAAAAAAAATCCTCTCTTTCTCAGATCGGTTTCATTCAGTACATTTTTTTAATTTTGAAGAGATAGACGAGCAAGGACTGTCATAATCAAATTCGGATGAGAAAAGAAAAACCACAACAAAAATAAATTTTAAAAGATAGATAAACAACAAATAGAATTGTTAGTAGACTGTCTCGTCCTAGGATGATACCAACAAAATACTAGGCAGTGTTATGGGAATAGTATTTGTGTTTTCAGTTAGCGCCTAATATCAACTACAAAATGCTACATATTACTACATTTTGCACAAGTTCGAAAACACTCCTTGATGACACAAGTATTAAGTTACCTATTTTTCTAGTATCATAGTAATATCCCTATATTACCTGCTCTAGGGACAAGTAAAAAGTTAAAATTTAATTATTTTAGTCGTAGTTTTGTTGTATATCCAGTAAAATGTTTCGCCTCCTAATCCTTCTCCGTATATCTCTAATAGAATAATTCTTAAGTTTGAGTTCACAGTTTCTTTGAAGTTGTGAGCAGTGAGTTCGCTTTTTGGAAGTTACTATTATTTTTTGGCTACAAACAACTGAACCATTTGTACTTAAAGAGAAAAATTCATTAAGAACCAGATTTTTTACCGTAAAGTCTTAACTCTGTTGCCCTACCCATTATGTTTTCTATCTATATTTTCATTACATCCCGTCCTTTATTTTCTTGTCACTTCTTGAATCTCAAATTCCCTCTGTCCACTGCAGCTATCCTCAAAGTGTTCCTTCGTTTTCTCTCTGCTCATTTCTCGCTATTTCACATATCGATAAAATATTTATAGCTTTTAATAAATAAAAAATATTTATATTTTCATAATTAAGTTTTAGCGTAGTGAAAGATTATACATAAATGGGACACTTATTATAACGGTGAGTCTTAGTGTCTGCACGATGGGCAATATTTCTTTGGATATAGCCCTAAATGCGACCCCCAAAAAAGAAACAAAGACAAACAGATGGATAATATAAAACATGAAGAAAGGTAACTATAAAAATGAACAAATTACACATAACGAATACTAATACACTAAAAGAACTAAAGTTTCTCTCTCTAGGACCTAACTCGTTTCCTATGGCTATGGATTCTGATTAGTCACCTTTTTAATGGAACGCAAAGGGGTGAGCAAGAAGGCCTAAGTAGGATTGTGAATCGGATAATCTCAAGGATACTTTGACTTGCCCCTAAAATATACACTGGTCCTTTAGGAACCTTATATATCCAATTGACATTTAATTTAAATGTAAACACCGCTTCCATAAATGAACTACTGAAAGCGAAAAAACTCGGATACTAGAAAGAATCATTTTCTGGTGGTAATTGTTTGATGCGTCTTAAAGAAGTATTAGTCTTTAGGATTCTCTGTACCAACAACCACCCAAGAATAAAGAATCTCGGGTCTAATGGTTTGATTGGTATAGGGTAGCTTTTTTTTCTTTTCATCGTATGATTTATGATTATGAATACACTCATGTACGACTTACAATGGACTCTAGTGGAAAATTAAAATACGTATTTCTCTCTAGCCCACACTCTCGTTCTTTTACTTACATTCTTCGTGATTGTATATTATCTATTTAAATAAATATGTTCAGCCTACCAATTTCTGATATAAAAAGGCTTTTGTAGAAGCCAAAGCAATATGTTTTCATGTTTATGTATTAGAGGTTTCTATCCAATCATTAATACTTTGTTTTGAGGTCACTTTCAATTTATACCAACCCTTCCCTTCTCTGTTCCATTCTATGTTGGGCAGCTGGCTATATGCCAATGTGCGCTGATTTTTTCGTTAGTTGCATCTCTGCTACAATAGGAAGCGTACATGATATGTGTACATATAAGCCTGTCACATATTTTATTGTAGCAATGAACTGTGATTACTTTAACGTTGTTTGAAGGCGTAATTTTAAATTTCAAGCTTAAAAATGAGAGTTAATTATTTAATTGACTCATCCGTCCCTTTGTTATCTTCAACGAGGATCCCCCGTCCCTACCGGATAATGAAATTCTCATAAAGATTAGAGTGACAATCACTGAAACTTCTTGGTGGTACCACAGCGTGCTCTTCGTTAACATGAACTATATAGGAAGATCGTTATTACTGTGTTTTACCACAACCAGCAATTATAATACTCTTCCTGGCCTAGGGGAGAGCCACCCGTTCCGGTTCAGTGGGAGTGTAGATATAGAACCCCCTCGGCAGGTTCCGCGACAGAATAGTGTACTTTTTTATGTGTGCGAAGTGAGATGGGAAGAAGTGACTGCTGCGTTGTGATTGGTTATTGGTGTGATGGCTTTGGATGAGCACACGCGTCACCAATAAGGTACTACTTATGAACGCCGATCTATTTTTTTGTGGGGGGGAGGTCCTGGCTAGAAGCGAACCAAATCCGGTAGCTAGGCGTAGAATTACCACCGTTTTACCCACTAATTTCCAATTTTTGAATCGATTCTTACCTTTTCATTTATCAAAGCAACAAAAGCGCCGACAATTAAATACAAATTCCTTGAAGTTTGTCCTGCTGCACTTCCGTAGAATCCTGCTACATATGAGAATATATAAAATAATCTCAGAAAGTAAACTCATGCCCTACTTTAAGACCTGATTATCAAAAGGATAACACAAAAGCAATATCTTGGAAACTACAAATCCCTAGGTATTACAGAAAATAACGTTATTTCGGTCAGGAATGGCGTTAATTATAATAACAAACGTCGTAGCAAGCATAAAAGGGAAACGGTGCCATAGGCAGGACAAACGTTGTGATCAGACGGAAACTTGGAGCGTTGAATCGAAGCGAAGGCTGCTCGATATTATCAGGGCAAAGAGAGCTCCGAGGCTCAGTTGGCCCCAGAAAATATCAAGGAGAAATTGCCTACTGTGAAATGGAATGAGTTTCCGGCAGAGACGATTGGCACGTTGTGATATCAAAAAGAACCGGGCTATTTTTTATTTTAGAGAGAGTTGGGGGAGATATAAATCACGGCATCTTTTTCCATCTGCCCTACGGGATTCTGAAGTATAATGAAAGTTGGGCTACCATATATTTCCCCATTATTTAGAATGCGCTCAAAGATTTTAGCTTTTAATATAAGCTAGAGATAACGGTAAGAACAGATGGAAAAAAATGATAAAGGTACAGAATAGAGGATAAATGAAGATGTGAAGAAGATATTATATTCCGAGTAACATAGGGAGGAAATTTCATTGAGCTGGTAAACTTGGTAGGGGTAAGTACTTTTAAACCTGCCTACGGAGATTGAGTCCTTGTTGTTTAAACAAAAGGAAATAACATTAAAGAAACAACAGTTTTCTTTCATTCTTTTTTAATCGTTTATGCCCCACCCAATGTTCTGTTTTGTATAAGGGCAAGGAGGCGTCAACTTGTTGTCTAGAATTATCTTCGATCATTTTTCTGACCTAGTCATGACGTTATTCGTCACAGACCATGACATACTGGATGCCCTTCATTATTCCAATCGTGTAAAATCTGTAAATGAAATCGTGTAAAAAAAAATAATGCGCTTCCTGACATCATTGGTGAAAAATCTCGATAAATTTAATTATTATTATGATGGAATTAGTATTCAATTACGACCTGCCCGATGCTTTTCCAGATGGGAGTAGTATTAAACCATGAGAGACCAGATGCCTTTCCTCATGAAATGCGTGGAAAACTACTATCTACCTGACGGCGTCCTTGATGTCTTCCATGAAAAATCACGACAGACGGGTTCAATGTATGACCGAAGTTACCTTAGAACATTTTACAATTTTGATAAAGATCCCCAATCCTGTCTATTTGCGTCTCAAGAATTCATGTACATGAAATATATTTCCCCTTCTCTAAATACAGATTCCTCTTCCCATCCACTAATTTTGCTATTAAATATTAACCAACCTGCTAATTCTCTCTCTTTTCTTACGCACCTTGCACATTTCCACCAGTTTTCCACTCACAACTGAGGTTAGCGTTTTCTTGATGTCCATGCAGTAGTGTTTCCTGAAATTTATATGCCAATTTTATGATATATATATATATATATATATATATATATATATATATATATATATATATACCAGGCAATAGCTTCGCCACTCCCCCCTTTGGGGAGAGAGCCATGGTTAAATTTTTATAAATTTTCTGAACTTCGCCAATTATTATAATTTTACCATTTGTAATTCTTTGGATTTTAAAAAAATTCACAAAACTTCGAAACTTATATTTATTTCTGAACTTCACTATTTTGTTTTTTATATTATAAAAGAATTATTAGAAATAACTTTGATAAAAAGAAGTCATAAAAAAAACTAAGAAGAAATTAGTATTCATATACTAAAAAAATCCCATTCTTAAATTATAGAGTTAGTGATGATGATATATAATATATATATATATATATATATATATATATATATATATATATATATATATATATATATATATATATATATAACTGCTCAATCGGTAGAACCGATTGAGCAGGTTTAAGGAGTTTTGAAAAAGGTAAGGGGGGTATATAGAGAAGAAATACTATTATTCTCAAGGTTACCAGTACATACTATTTATAATCCCTAAGTTCTGAAAATAATGTCATGAAGATGGCGGCCGTTAACAGCAACACAATGTTGGAGTCGATCTCTGAAGTTTCGTACAGCACGTTCGCACATACTGCGGGGTATGGCGTTAACTTCTTCAATAATCCGCTCCCTTAGCTGTGGTAGGGTGGGAGAGTGACGTTTAAACACCAATTCTTTCAGATATCTCCAAAGAAAGAAGTCACAAATGCTCAAATCAGGTGACCGCGCAGGCCACCCTAAATCACTCATCAGAGACAACAGACGTCCTGGAATCGTCTCAAAACATTGAGTGAATTTCGGGCTGTGTGAGCTGTAGCCTCATCCTGCTGGAACCACACGTCCACTAATCCCTCATTTTCAACAATCTCTTCCATTCTGGGCTGCAGAATATTGTGCACATTGAGACATAACGTTCAGAATTTACGGTTACGGTCATTCCTTCCTCCTCAAAGAAGTACGGGCCTATCACGCCCAATTGTGATATGGCTAATGAAATGGGAATGTCTACGGAGCAGAGTGAAACCATGCTCACCTCCCTCCCCCCTCCTTCCCCCGAGCTTTGACTCCTGAAAACTTCTCAATCGGTTCTGCCGCAGCCTGTATATATATTTATAGGCGCAAAGAAATGAAAATTGGCATCACAACACATAGAAAGGTAACCATTGAGAGCTTAAGAAACAAAATTGAAGATATAGAAACGGAGAAAATCGGGAAAACTATCTTTAACCGTTATATGAAAATGAATAAAGGAGTTTGATTCAAACCTGTGTCCTCAAGCACTCATCGCTATTATGAGGATGGTAGCTCAGTCGATGAGTCGATGAGCACTTAGAACAAAGGTTCGAATCCAATTATTTAATTATATATGTAATGGTGTAATGGTTACAAAGAGTTTCCCCGATTTTATCCGTTACTATATCTTCAATTTTCTTTCTTAAACTTTCAATGATTACCTTCCTTAATGTTGTGATACCAATATATATATATATATATATATATATATATATATATATATATATATATATATATATATATATATATATATATATTCCTAAAACAGACGTGTCCTTAGATGATTTTTCTTTCTTAAAATTTGCTAAATCTATTTCATCTCTCCGCATTAAAGAATCACTCTGTATTAAATATTTTCACCTAAATTTAAATGAGGACACGTCATTCTTTCTTCTGTTTATAACTTAACCCAGCTGTATTCATTCTTTGAATTCCTTCATGTTCTCACTCGTCATTGTGATCCGACCATGTAAGGTAATGTTTCAGTGTCTATATTTTAGTTTTACCTTTTGTTTGTATCCAATTTTCTAGTTTTCCATTTCAATTGTTTAATTTTATAATATTTAGTTTGCTTTGTTTGTCCTTAATTGATAGTATCTCTTTGCAAATATTTTGCTTTACTTCACCTCACTATTTTGTTTGTTCATTAACTTACGTTTATTTTATATTTTTAATTTCGTTTTTGTGATTTTCTCTCATCTGTGGTTTTTAACTTTGAACTTGTTGGTATTTATGTTTTTATGCTTAGATTACTTATTTAGAATTTGTTTTTAGCTCCTGAAGATGGGTTTTGTAATAACTCGAAACGTTGGAGTTAAAGATGTTTCCCGCCTTCTTCGTTTTGTCCTTCTTACTGAATATAAGACTTAAGCTTTGTAGAAGAAATCTAGGTGAATAAATTATATATGTGTATTTATATGTATATATATATATATATATATATATATATATATATATATATATATATATATATATATATATATATATATATATATATATATATTACTTAGGATAAAATTGTTCAGACTTTAAAAACTTTCCAAAACTGTCAATCGGTGTTAAATTGAAACCTTTTACAAGTGATGCGCGAAACACGAAAACGTGAGAGCTACGATCGATGGAGATCCAAACGAAAGAATTCTGAACCAATAAAATTATGAGTACAAAAGGTTTGCGCAACCTAAACTCTCGATACATTAATAGATTAATTCAATTAATTATCATAATTATATATATATATATATATATATATATATCGGAAGGCACATTTTCCGACAATCCGTACCAAAAGCAAATCTAATTTTGAAATATTGAAGTTTTCACGATTTAATCGAAGAGTAAATCATTCAGAATCCTCCCAAGTTAATTATGCTGATAGAAATTCATAATATTTCTCTAAAACCAGTAAAAATAACTTCTAGAATAAATCAATATAATTAACTACTCACAAAATTTACTTTCTATTAAAGAAGCTAGCGCCCACTGCTAGAGGATGCCCCTCGAGCCACAGACAACGTGCTCCTTGGCGTTGTAATTTTAGAATCAACGAGTAGGAAGCTGTCTCTCGCTAAGTTGCCTGACCCGGCTGTATTTACTTAGGCGGGACACACACACACATTGCCCCCCCCCCCCGTAATAACGCCGAGTTATTGCCCTATCTCTCGCAAATAATTCCTTCTTCCACGAACGCGCCCGTACAATCTCAACCCCATATCCTGAGGAAAACTTTGATGTTCGACCCAACCCCTTATCTCGAAATAAGTTTGAAGAGACTGGCATCGTGAATTCTCTGGGGAGGGCAATGCTCTAGGGCTATCTGACGGACCAGCCACCGGGCTATTTGCCCATGAGCCGGCATTCCTCCAGGAGATTGAGAGTCTGCCAGTCCCTCCGTTCAGACTGTTTTTCTGTTTACCACCAAGTCGCGCAACCTCTGTCGGAGTCGTACCTCGTCGTTAAGATTTCACCCTCAGATCGCGCTTCCTGAAGCTTTGGCCCCTGTTCAGTGGAAAGCTCATCGAGTCATCTTCCTGAAGAATTGTGTGGCCCCTCTCGTCTCGTACTTCCCTTCAAGACTCCCGTTCACTGTGTATGAGACTCCTTGCCGTGCCGCAGAACAGTTTCTCGTGTTTAAGACCACATCTCTCCTGAGCAAATAAATCTCATTCTTCTGCAAGAAGACCTCAACCCCCATCTACGAGTCCTCCTCGTCAGAACTCTCACTAGTGCCTCCGTCGCGGCTTAACTTCTTTCATTGCTCGAGAGTTGCGTACCCACTCTGAAACTAGCTCACTGCATAGTATTTTGGCAATGTTAGTTCCACAGTTCTTTTAGCTTCCTTTAACCTCACCCCTTTTCTTCCAAAAATCTCAAAAACCTTCTGACAGATTCTGTCCTCTTTGGTTTCCTCATTTTACAATTCAAATTTATATTAATATCCACATGTATAAAATTAGGTGTTTTAGTACAATACCTTAAAGGCGGGAGGGGATGGGGGTATTCTCAAAGTCGACCCGCAATTTGTTTGTAATAGCCATATTTAATCCATGAGATTTGGTACAAATTGGATCTTCCGTTTTTCAAATGCCTGTCTACTCTTTGTCTCAGTACTGAAGATAATGATGATCATTTATGTCTATTTATCAGTACCTACAACAGTAAATTTGGTCATTCTTTCCTTGTTTTCTGGGTCCTATTGGCTATATTATTAAAATGGCTCAATTAAATGAATAAAAGTCATCGAAAAGTAATAATAAATTATTTTTCCCAAAACTCATCTGTAGATTTATTCCTCGTATCTATTCTATATTTAGCGTTCTAGAACGTGACATCGTAAATTCAACGAAAACTTGTTATCAAACTTAGTACCAGGTATTCATATCCACAGAGCGCTAACACGAACTTTGGCGGTTTACAAAAGATTATGAAAGTTTGGATACACCGACACTCTCAAACTTCGACAACATTATGAATAATTCATTAAGTTACGTTGTAAACATTATGAAGTCTTCATAGAAGAACAATCTATAATTATCTGAATTCAATATTTCAAATTGTGAAAAGAATATCGGAACAAGCGAGACGAAATCTGTCAGAATTCTTTACTCATAAGAGGGAAAAATACATAATTGATGAAAAGAATCATACTATAAAATGATTATTAAATAACTTTACTTATATTTCGTTACCCTTCATCGGAAACACATATGCTATTCAAGGTCGATAAATAGGTAAAAAGACATGAGTATAGTCGAAATGGTGGAACTTTTGATAACTAAAGTTCCTTCAGCGTAACCCTAACTTGAGCTCAGCCGACAGCAATTTCCTCAATTTGATGGGCCTGACTTGGAGAAGGTTGTGGTTATGTTCTTATTATTTTTCCCTATTATTTCGCCCTCCCATCTCCATGATGGAAGGTTTAAGAATGATAAAACGGTGGTGTCAGTTGTGCGTCATATAAGACGATTTACTGCGACCAAAGTGACATAAGCTGACGTGTTTAGTTGATAGCTGACTCCATTGAACGTCTTCACGAATGCATGCAATGTTCTTAGTCTGATTCTCGAAGTCACTGGTCCCAATCTTTTGAGTGAGGCCTATTCTATTTTCTAACTTTTCTTCTATGGCATTATCTCATTGAAAGAGTGTCATTAGGCACGAATTTTATGATGATGGACGGACTGATTTAAATGTTGGGTGAATTACCTTGTTTTTCTTGCGATTCTTGGCGCTTGGGTGAGTGTTTCTCCATAATAGGAATTAAACAACTCGCTGTATCAAACAGCTAAGATATTTTATATTTAAAATTATCATAAAAATAGAGTATGTTATGCTGGTATCCACCTCACTGTAACCATTTACCAACATGTTGCTCGTGGTTAACGTTTCAATTATATTTCTTGAAATTTTTCGACATTTCCCACATTTTAAATCGGAAATTCTTTTTCTTTTCCTATACTCCCAATACCTGTCATTATTGGAGTAAACCTTAGATCGATCCCATGTTAACCTAAGGTCCCAGTGGGATAGTGTAGACGGTGAAAATCTGGAGTGAGAACATCCAAGACAACAACCTTTGATTTTGTTTAATCAACTGAACATTATTTGATTGCACCATATCTCTCCGTCTAAGATTTAGCGTTGTGGAAGTTAAGCCACGTCAGAGGCCGTTAGGAGGTAGAGAGGGTCTCGATCAATATATAGTTAGGTGCTAGGTTGTGATCGCGTTGGACAGCTCGTGTTAAACTCTACGTCCCTATAGAGAAACACATGAAAAATCAAATGTATTATATTTTCCAGATATTTATATCATTTTGAAAGGAAAGATAAAGTATTTTTAATGTATAAAAAATTAGCTTTATTTAGCAAATTAGTTTCCAGCATTTATTGACCATGTTCTCCTGTCGTTTAGTTAAGCAGTGAATTCCTTTTTTGAAGAATTAATTCACTTTTGAGGAAATATATGATTCGATATCTTTTTCCACCCCTTTTATATCGGAGTAAACTTTCACATTTAGGTTATGTTGTAATGACTTAAATAAATGATAATCAGATAGTGCAAGGTGGGGTAAATATGTAAAATGAGGAATAATTTCCCAACCTAATCATTTTTTTTTTCATTCTTACAATGTATGGACCTTCATTATCTTGAAAAAGGAAGAAACACTTTGGCTTAGCGAGTAAAGAACACTATTGCTCAAAAGTTGCATTTAAAAGTCGCACTTGCTGACCATTTAGGTTACGTTAGAGATTAAGCAAAAGTCACATGTTGTAAAAGTTGTCCTAAAGACAGTTTATGTTGCACCTCAAGAACTTTATTAGCTAAGGCTTATTAGTCTAAAAAAGGTCATAACATTGCTAGCATAAAAATAAAGCTTAGGAGTTGGTACTAGCAAGGAATTGCAATAGCTTGCAACAAATTTGGAACACTTTAAATAAATCTAATGCGCATTTGGTATGTTTTCTAAAGTGGTATTAATTCATTACCAACCTAATCAATTGCCGGTAAAAGCAGTACGACCACAATTATCAGCTTCAACTGCTTTCTCCACCTATTTGGTTTGTTGTGCACCAATGATACTAGTCCCTTTCAGTTCTGTCAAGGACAACGTCACCCATTATTTATTCCACGCCAAATTGGCACCACATAGAGAAAAGGATTTTATACAATGTAAATACTCGTCCAGGCATGGTTCCCACCCTGGAAAAAGCCCCAAGTTCGACTCCTTACATATCGCTTCCATACACATCCTCTCCAAAGCACTCATTTACATAACATATCATTTACGCTATTTTACGAGATTTTATATACCTTCCATCACCCTTCCACGCGCATATATTTACCTCACAAGTCTTTGTTCATCTTTTCTTATTACATACGAGTATGCTCATATCATCTCAAAAAATATTGTCAAAATCTCATTCCTTACCTTCCTCACAACATAAATTAATTTGTTCTACATTTTTTCTATTCCCAGGCTTACACTTAATTCCTTTGTTCTATTCTCAATCATTGTTATATTGTCTTTCGTACCTTGTTAATTCCTTAACCTTTCAATTTTGATTCTCCCCCCTTTTTTTACGTCTTTCAAGTGTTTTATTATCCAAACACCATGCGGGCAGATAGTCCCATATCATTTAACAACCCTCATATCAAATCTATCACGCAGCATAATCTTTCTAAACCGATATCTTTACGGTCGACACCTTATAAAATGCAAAATAAGAACAGACCACAGGAACTATTGAAAGGAGATAGAATAGTGACGTTAGCAAAGGACGAGCTAAAACGTTTCCCCTCGCCTGACATTTAAATTCCAGCAGTGAGCTGCTTACTGAATCACCCTAACCTCTCGGTTCCGGAGAAAAAGTCCCTTCTGTATGGCATGTCTAATACAATATCATAGATGTAATCATTGAGATACTACCAAAAAAAGACAATAAGAAGAACTAATTAATTGAACTTTAGACACACCTACAACAACAAACATTCGTTGGAAGTGTTCACACGACAGTATCTAGTATCGTTACTTCAATAAGCCCCGCCCATCAATTCATTGGATAAATTCTACCTCTGCCTTCTAGTTTTGAAATATAAAATCATTACAGTCCGACTATACACACGTGTAGTCTTTACAAATTACCAACTAATTTCCAGAAGATCTTCCATTCAGACTTCATTCATTATCAGTGCTTGATTGAAATTCAAGATTCTTCATCGATAATCTTCTTTTCTTTTACTTCTCTTAAACCTCTTACTTCCATTCTATCTATCTTTTTTGAGTTGAAAAGGATCTATGCTCATTCATAATTGTGTAATCTTTGTAGAGAAAGAGTGTGAACGCCAGACAAGTTTCTTTGAGCACAGAACACATCTACTATCTCTCCATTCTTCCCTGGGGTACATGAACCCGAAGGATCCCAGCTCTTTTCCTTTCATCTATTGTACTTCTCATATCTTGAACAACCATTAGCTGATAACCATTCTGACTTTCTGCCACCACTTCAGTGCCTCTTTTAGACTTCAGTTTATCATTACAGGCTCCATACACTACAACCACCTTAGAGTTTCACGCTTGCACATCTCAACTTCACCCATATACGTAATTCTTGCGCTCACACCTTCATACCAAATCAATGCCTCCTTTCAGCTCGTACTCACAAACACTGCTACACCCACTTTAAAGCTACCACCATGATGTTTCTGTAGCTCACTCCATCCCAGAGATTCTATACATTCTATTTCTTCTGTGTCTCAAACACTGCAAATATCTGAAATGTTTCTAGATTTTAAACACAACATCACATGTACTTCTCACATTCTACGCACATCCTGGGTTTACACATTGACGGGATTAACTGAAATGACTTAGACGGGATCCGCGAAGTCCTTTGCAATTAACGCCATTTTGTATTGGTCAGGGATATCTCTTCTTAGACCTTTCCTTTTTTAATAAATATTGATTATTACTAGACATTTTTATCGTGTAAAATTTCAAAATTGGCTTGTGACACGAAATTTGGTACCTGGAAAATATATCATGTTGTCTGCGCAAAAGGACATGGTTAGAGAAGTAAAATGGTAAATAATGGCAGGGATATCGAACGTTCAAAAAGCATTGCACATGGGTTGAGATACTCTCAGAAGAGAATATAATGTGAATGGTCAAATTCTAAATAAAATTATCATGCAAAAGTATTAATTGTGTCTTAATCTAGAATAATCTAACATTTTTAATATAATACACTGTAACTTTACAAAAAGACAATAAACTTTCATGATAATACTATTATTCTTCCCATAGATAAAGTGCTTATAAGACCCTATGGAGTATGCGGTACAATTTTAATCTCCGAGAAAGCAAAAGGAGATTGTGCTATTGGCACGAATGCATCGTCGGGCGACGAAATTAATTCCTGAACCTAAAAATAATCATACATTAAAAGACTAAGGCACCTCAATTTATCTCCACTGGAAGATCAGCATTTTCAAGGCTAACATAGAGAAATCTTTAAAATACTTAAGGGGTTTACCATTAGGAATTACTTCGAAAACTCTACGGTAAATTTGTTTAGAATCTATGAAAATTACTGTAAAATACGACCATACAAAAAAGGGTTGCGAAAAATTTATTCTTATCAATATCTTCTTTTCTTTTACTTCCCTTAAACCTCTTACTTTCATTCTATCTATCTTTTTTGAGATGATGTTAAGATCTATGCTGGTTCATAAATGTGTAATCTTTGTAGAGAGAGAGTGTGAACGCCAGACAAGTTTCTTTGAGCACAGAACACATCCACCATCTCTCCATTATTTCCTGGGGTACATGAACCCGAAGGATCCCAGCTCTTTTCCTGACATCTATTGTACTTCTCATATCTCCAACAACCATTAGCTGATAATCATTCTGACTTTCTGCCACCACTTCTGTGCCTCTCTTAAACTTCATTTTGTCATTACAGGCTCCATACACTACAACTTCTTAGAGTTTCACGCTTGCACATCTCAACTTCACCCACATACGTAATTCTTACGCTCACACCTTCATACCAAATCAATGCCTCCTTTCAGCTCGTACTCACAAACACTGCTACAACCACTTTAAAGCTACCACCATGATGTTTCATAAGCTCACTTCATCCCAGACATTCTATACATTCTATTTCTTCTATGTCTCAAAAACACTGCAAATATCTGAAATATTTCTATATTTTAAACACAACATCACATGTACCTCTCATATTCTACGCACACCTTGGGTTTACACATTGAATGGATTAACCGAAATGACTTGGACGGGATCCGCGAGGTCCTGTGCAATTACCTCCATTTTGTATTGGTCTCGCGGGAACAAGGCTCAGTTGCGGGCTCTATCTAGGCGTAATCACCATTAATGACATGCGCCGTAATACAAAGCAAAAATATCGGTTGAAAACCGAGCATAAAACATGAAAATAATTTTCCCTATAACTTTACATTAAATTGCACTTAATTCAATATATATATATATATATATATATATATATATATATATATATATATATATATTATAGCATGTTTTATTAAAAGTGACCGCTATGTAGAGAGAGACACTAAAATAGGAATATCCCCCCCCCTAAGATATTACATAGGGAGAGAAAGCGAGCCGTTACTCTCCCCTCCCCGGACTTTATCCTCTTTGGACTTTCCGGCCGGTCACTGTGAAATTCACACCGAGGCATGACGCTGTGATTGAAGGTTATCTTCCCCCCGTCTTAATTTTTCCTTCCCGAGAGTCGGGAGATTATTCGTCTATTTGTAGGTTTTCCAATTACCCTTTATTTATACCCTCGAGACAACTTTTAGGGCTCCAGCCGCTGGTCGTTCCTTCAGACCCGCTGATCCCGGCATCTTACACTTTCCCGTAAGGACACGCTCCGTTTCCCCGTCCGATAAAGAAGGTTCGAGAAGGTCCCTCTCCCTTTTGGAGAGAAATCCGGGTATATATGCACTCTCTCAAGGATTACCCGCAGATTCGCTTAGACAACGCTTCCTCGAACAGAGGTTTGCTTGAACGAACCTCTCGCCTAAGAAGTCTTTAGTGACGGTCGCAGGCTACGGAAGAGCTGGACATCACCCTCGTAACTTCGGGTCAAGGAGAAAAGTACCTTGGGGCAAGGTCAGCCTTTCTCAACCGCCTTCGGATCAAGGATTGGCGAAGCAGTCCTCCAAAGTTCTTCTGGCAACCTCTTGAGGACAAGAAACCCAATAGCTCGCTCAATCCGAGGTTGGAGAAGTCACCCTTACTCCCCCCCCCTCCCCATCCGAAGTTCTTCCGGTGACCTTTGAGGACAAGAGGCCGGCATCTCACTAAATCAGAGTTTGGAGAAGGTAGCATCACCCTCCTTGGGTTCCTGTCTACACCCGTGAGTAATGAAGGTCAACAAGCCCCCCCACCCCCAAGGAACTGAATCTCTCACCACCTCAAATCTCTAATTATAATTATTTAATAACCTTAGTTATACAATCAGTATTCGGAACCTAATTCCGTCCTATTCGTGTATATATATATATATATATATATATATATATATATATATATATATATATATATATATATATATATATATTGTCTATAGTAAAATATATTTATGTCGTTTAGTTTGGAATATTCCTTTGTCACGAAGCTGCAGCTAACGATTCAAATTGCACAATTGCACTATTAGAACAATAACCTTTGTTGCCTTGGTTAGCCAGCCTTAGAGCCCGTGTGCGTATATTCCCGTACAGTTGTACACTTTGCCATAATTCGACACGCTAGTTTTGAATTAATAATTTTTTTTTCCATCTTCTCGATTTGTCTTATATTCGCCTTTTCTTCATTCTTTAACCTGTGGATAAGCGTCCCGATGCTCATCGGTGACTGATGTTTGTTATTTTACCAAATGTACTCGATACATCGAGTACCATCTTCAGAGGCACAATGGGGAATTATTACAAAGTATTCAGTTTATATATGTTAAAAGTGTATTAAAAAAATTACAAACGAAGCTATACACGTATAGGCAGGTTGGATCCAAGTGAAAAAAGGTCGGAGTAGTAGGTAGCCAGATAAGGGGGACGTGGGGATTAAGCTGCTTGCCAGAGGGCGTTAGTGGCTAGGGGCGGCTCTGAATACACCTGGTCCTCTGTTCGCTTTTCCTGCGCTGAGCATGATTTCATTGGAATTATACTGTATGTTTAAATTTGGTTGCTTCTCTTGGATATATATAGCCTCAAAGAAGAATAGTTGGCGCCTGTTGGGCGCATAGTCTAAAATTTTGGTGTTTTCTTCTATCATTTTTCTGTTGAATCATGTTCCACGTACTTCTTGTGTATGTTCTTTAGCTCCACCGTTGTTCAGATGGTATGACATTCTTCTTGAGAGCGTGGTTTCAGTCATGCCGATATACGAGTTAGGTAGGAGCTCAAAGTCTCCTAGTTTACATGTGTACTCGTAGATCAGATGTATATCAGGAAAAAGAAGAACTCTTCAACCCCGGAACTAATTGTCACTATATCAACAAGCCGAGAAAGCAGCAAAATCGTTTTCAACTAGAAATGCTTCTTGACGACATACACAAATTAGAAGATGACAAGAAAATCACTACCAGTCCCACGTTCGTAACAGAACTCCTCGCAGAGGCCAGACAAAGCAGAGGACACTTTACGTCGAAAGTCCTGACACCGCGCCTAAAAGAGGCTGCCAAACAGCTTAAAAACAACACACACATCACCATCAGGAAAGCAGATAAAGCAGACATATTTGTCATCATGCGGACTGAGAAATTTCATACATTATTGGACACTATCCTAAATGACCAAAGCAAATTCCCAAAAATCTCGAAGAGCCCCACCGACGATATTAAGAAGAAGGTAAACCAAATCATTATTGACCCGATCAACAAACAACCCGGAAACATACAGAGAAAGAAAGTTATAGGTGACTTCAGCCCGGGATACGCTTATGGACCGTGAAAACCCACAAAGTTGGAAACCCCCTCAGGCCAATAATTAGCCAAATCTCCACACGTACTTACGAACTCATAAAATTCCTAAACAAAATATTAACTCCATCAGTATCCAATAAATACAGCTTTAAATCCTGGACTGATTTCATTGTTATCATTCGAGTCACTAACCCTAAGAAAATATAGCTTCCATGGAGGTAGAATCACTATTCACCAATGTATCAGTCACTGAAACAATAGACATAATACTAGAACACGTCTATAACCAAAATGACCGCCCTTCCCCCCAATTGGAATACCAAGGGTCGACATGAAGAGACCCCTACAAATTTGCACCTCTGAAGCCCCGCTTCTTTAGCCCCAATCGAGAAGGTTGTAAAAAGAATTATTAATTCATTCGAAACTAGAGGGCGCTTTTAATAAAACATGCTATAATGAAAATATACTCCCCAATTTACACACACACACGAAAAAAAAAAAATATATATATATATATATATATATATATATATATATATATATATATATATATATATATATATATATATATATATATATATATGAGAGTGAAACAACTGTATAGGAGACAAAGAATCAATTTACGAGACTATTTTCAGTATAATATTTGTTATACACTCTTCACTTGTATACTGAGAATGCAATTGTTACCAAAGTCTATAAATAGCGCACAGATCCAAAAAACAAACCACCCCCCAAAAAATACAAAGAAACACAAAACATGGGAAAAAGGTCATTAATCAGCCCCCATCCCCGTAACCTCATCGTAAACAGCTTAGTCAACGATTTTAGACTTGCACCCCTTGATTAATGACCTTTTTCCCCTGTCTTGTGTTTTTTTATGTTTTTTTATCTAGGTTATTTATATACTTTTGTAACAATTGCACATCTTAGTATATGACTGAAGAGGGTTAGACAAACTAATGAAACTAATCTCGTAAATTAAACCTTTGGCTCCTATACAGTGGTTTCACTATCATATACCATAACTCACCATTGAGTTCTGTTACTTATATATATATATATATATATATATATATATATATATATATATATATATATATATATATATATATATATATATATATATATATATATATACATATATATATATATATATATATATATATATATATATATATATTGGAAACTAAATTATTTGCAGTGAAATATTAATTGGTTTTTTGATTAAGAGAAAATTGCAAATTGGTCTAGACAACTTGCAATTTTAGCTTTATTTACGAAGCCTTAAGGGAAAATGTCACTCAGCTGTTGCAAAAGATTGTTCCGTGTTTGAGTGTAACAGATAATTTTCTATATTAGGGTCTTTGCACTCGTTTCTACGTCGATATTAGAATGATTTTAGAGATATTCGCATTCTCTAAGGGTCAATTATCAATGAGTTCGTTGAATTACTTTTCTCTGTCGAATAAAAAAATTGTTGGATACGTTTTTTCCCATAATGTCATTCTTGCAATGATACCCGCCAAATCCTCTTTAGAGGAAACATTTTTGCCATATTATGTTTAGGACAACTACACACCGATAAAAATATCCTTTTAGCCCTCTTTGGATCCTGCTCCTCACCTAATTATTATGACAACAGTTATGGATTGATATGTGCTCGGGAAAACTAAAACAAATCACTATGCTCAATACGCTCTCCCCATTTACCTACAACATATATCTACTCGGTCATGCCATTCACGTATTCAAAGGCTACATTGGTCACGGCAATCATGGTCCAAGGAAGGCATCATGCAAGAGAACCAGCCACCAAGTTATATAGGTGAGAGAATATCATGTTTCTTCACTCCTGCTCAAGTTACATTCTTCTTTCACGTACACAAATTCTCACATAAAATATATATTCACGATTCTTTCACAATTTAGGAAATCTCTCAGGCCTTTATATTTTATAGCTCATTTCAAGTAAGTTCATTGACAAGGAGAGTGCTTGAATCTCAGAGTCTTGTCTCTCTCCGGAAAGAGATTTGAATTTCTTTCCTCCGCATAAAGTTGACATACTATTTCTACTTTTTTTTAAATATGGATAGGGCAGGACAGGCCCCGATGACTCAAGAGAAGAGAAACGACTCCTCCCTCGGTTATTCCCGATTTTAGAGAAGGATAAGGTCCTGGCTGGCTCGTCCAGCATCTCGGAGGTTTTTTTTCGACAACCATTCTAGATCTTGCCTCAATAAATCTAAATTCAAAGAGGATTTTGAAATAATTTTTAAGCTATTTCTAAAATAAAATGCGCTCAAAATAACAATTGTTTGACTCCTTCCACTACATCGGGCATCCAAGGAGTACACTATTCAGCTATGCTCAGCAAGTCACTATGTATATTAAATCGACCAATCTAACAGATAATTGTTCATGGTGGAGAACCTTCCTCCAGGTGTACCGAAATGAGTCTGAAAGGGGCAAACCATTGCTGTTTTGACCGTTTTCTTGAGGTTATGTTCATAAAGTGACTTTTGATTCGTAGCAACCGCTTTATAAAAATAAAACAACTCTTAGACTAAGAAAAAAATAGATTATTTTGAGACTTGTATTAATAATTGTGTGAGTCAAAATAATAAGGACAGATTTGCAGTTAATATAGCAATGAGTAGCCACTTCAAAATTGAATTAGGTCCGCCTGGGTGATTCTCTTAATTCACACTAAACATGTGACTGTAGCCAAAAGAGCAATCAGACAGGCCTAAATGATACAGTCTCTTTGTGTATGGTAAGAGTGTCCCAGAGACGTGCCCGATGAAGTGTTACGGTGACCTTTCATTGCTATACTAACTCCATGTCATCACTTCGTACAGTGCAGTTTTCCTTACTAAGGAAATTTTTAGTCTCATTTTGGGTCAGGGGCGACTCTATAACTCACTATGTCAGTCGGTCCCCGTTTTGCTTTTTATTTTTTTGATAATGACATTGTAACTTTTCGGCCGATTCTAACTTAATTTGAAACCCTTATGTTGTTTTACATTCACTTCCGAATGATATAATTGCCAAAGTCCTCCCAAGGTTAGGCAGGGAATTATTGAAATTTTTTAATGTCGTAAGGTTCTAAAGCAGAATAAGTCATAGCACGCGACCTTGGTCAGTCTCATTTTATTCTCACGAGAAGCAAGAAAAATGGAAATCCAGTTGGTTTTCGCGGTTGTTACTAACCCTTAAAAGCCCTGAAACCAAATTTCAATAGCATCTAATAATTAATAAATAATTACTAAATAAACAAATTTGTCACAAATTTATGAATTATTAATATGGAAATAACAGATAACTAATGAGGAATTTATTTTTAAAAGTTATGTAACTTTTGTTGTTGTAGATGGCGAGGGACGCAATAAATTTTTAAAAAATCATTTCGAACGATGTAAAAGAATTATCTTATAAGGTAATGAAAGTTTCAATAATGTTATTAGATCAGTTGACTTCCTTCCATAGCTATATGTTCCCACTTAATCTTGGGAGGGATTTAAGTTTGGACATCTATGTGTATGTTTGCATTTTTAAACAAAAATATTGAAAATCCTAAATATGCAACACTGCCACGTTATTTAGTGTCAACGGATCACTACATCACTTGTTGCTTGCCATTTTTAACATTTTCACATAATTCTGCCCTTATGATCAGTTTTCAGTATATGAATTCATTATCATCATATCCAGATACCTCACCACTAGATACACTCAAGGGCTGAGGGGGGTTTGCTTCCAATAGATCTTGTCCTGAGTAACTTGATCCCAAAAGGCATCTTCGGAGAATGTGTTCTACAGTTTGAGATGGGTTCAGCACAAGGGTATGCAGCACTTGAAGCGAGTTCTCATTTAACTTATCCCGTGTTTTATATCCACTTTGGCTCTTGCTCGATTTAAGGTTACCCAGTGCTACCAACCGGAATATCTTCCGTATGGATTAATATCGAAGGAGTGACAGTTCAAAGAAATAAAAATCGGAGATAAAATTCAAGGGATTGAGAGGAATATTACGGTAGCATTTATATAGATTACCAGGTAATGGTTTTCCCACTGCTCCCGTAGGGGAAAGCTTGCGCTTAGCTACTAAGATTAAAATTTAAAATAAAAAAAAGCATCCATGGTTAAATTTTTATAAATTTTCTGAACTTCGCCCATTATAATCATTTTAAAAAGGAACTCGAAACTAAATTTTCCCCCTTTCAAAATATCACGTTGCTAAAATATAGTTATAGAAGAAGGTATATAAAAATAACTTTTTGGAACTCCAACATTTGTAATTCTTTGGTTTTTAAAAAAATTCACAAAATTTCAATACTTATATTTGTTTCTGAACTTCACCATTTTGTTTTTTGATATTATAAAAGAATTATTAAAAATAACTTTGATAAAAAACATAAGTAATAAACAAACTTAGATGAAATTATTATTCAGATATTCAAAAAAATCCCCTTCTTAAATTATAGAGTTACTGATGTTGATGATCATTATTAACAATGTTCTCCCATCAAAATAGTGTAATGACTTAAATGGTAATTATATGGTACAAGGTTTAGTAAATCTGGAGGATATTGAAGAAATACCTATTTGAAAGCCTACTAGATTTTTTGTTGATTCAAACTTACGACGTGTAGGAGTACATTCACCTAAAGGAGTAGGATACCCATTTGCTTGTAGAGTGAAGGACGTTTATGTTCAAAAGTTGCATTTAAACGCTATAATTATAAAACATATAAGTCTACAGTAACGTTTTACTTGATATTCAGGATCTCCTAATGAATAACTCCTTGTGTAGGAGTAGGAATGTATTACTTTTAAGACGAATTTATTCTTTTGGGGCCGCTCAACATTGCAGTGAAGAGCCCAATTTTATATGCCGTAATAATTATGTCCAGAAATGGCACACAGTCATTTCGAGTTAATTAGGATGAATCACAATTCACAGCTTGTAAACGTTGTCCTTCAGACAGCTCGTATACAAGTTGTTGATGATGAAAGGGGCTATAGACATTTAAATAGTACTTGTAATAGGGCTGATAATAATGGTTCTGCAATATCTCTCGGAGCGATACTTTCCATTTCCTAATTATGTAAATTAACTTTAATTTATTTTTAATAATAATAATCCATTTTAAATGCAACACTTTGGAATTATTCCTTTTGATACAGAATTTATGTAACTCAAAGATTTTACTCCTTTAATAGCTATTTATGTCACTTATTTACTTTACTTCAGTGATATATATATATATATATATATATATATATATATATATATATATATGTATATCAAGGTCAACATACCTAAGTCGCATGCTCTCAATTATTCTGACTTATAACCTTATGACCATATGACCTTACCAACTTTAAAACTTTAAATAATTCCCGGACTAACCTTAGGAGGACGTTGGCGATTATATTATTCGTAATTTCGTTAGAATCTGGCAAATAACTACGATGTTAATGCCAAAAAAACTCGATGAGAAGGAAAATGGTTACCATCTAACCGTTGACCTACAGACCGACATAGTCGCGTGCACGCGACTAAAAACAACAAAACACCATAGATATCTGTACACCTTTTTTCTTCCCCCTTTTTAACCAAACGATGAAAAAAATAAACAACCCAAACAACCAACCTAATTTCTCAAAAAACTAAAAATCATTTATCTTTTCCCGTTTGTGAAGTTTAAGTTTAAGGACTAGGAGTAAAGATAAGCAATCGCATCGACCACTAGTACAGAATAAAAGCACTGAGACAGTGCACACTACCGCCAACGCCATTCATAATTAATACTTTTTACATAATGGCGGAATGAATCCGAATTTTTACTCCGGATCAGCCATAGACAAGATTAAGGAAATCTATATAATTAATTCTTCAGTTATTTTTGAATTATCATAAAAAAACTGATGCACCAAAATTGAAGAACCCTTTCTCGTATATTTCCATAATAGAAGAACTGGATCTCATATTCGTCCATAATTGCGGAAACGGATCTCATATTCATCTATACTAGGGAAAACGAATCTCATATTCACTATAATAGTGGAAACGGATCTTATATTCGTCTATAATAGCGGAAACGGATCTCATATTCGTCTATAATAGCGGAAACGGATCTCATATTCATCTATAATAGCCGAAATGGATCTCATATTCGTCTATAATAGCGGAAACGGATCTCATATTCATCTATAATAGTGGAAACGGATCTCATATTCGTCTATAATAGCGGAAACGGATCTCATATTCATCTATAATAGCGGAAACGGATCTCATATTCATCTATAATAGCGGAAACGAATCTCATATTCGTCCACATGTCACTTTTTACCTTCAACAGATATACATAATTTCTTCGAAACACATACTGAATCTAAATTACTTTAGCTACACATTGATGTCAGTCATATGTTATTACTCTTACTGCAACTCAGTAAAGAATGTTCTTACAAATATATTTTGATCTCACATATCCGGATCATAAACTTAATCCGAATCCAATTTTGTATGTTCGTAGAATGTCACAATGTGTCCAGCCATCCCTGTGTATTTTAAATTTGACCTGTCCATTATTTTTATGATATTAGCAAAAATGTAAAAAAAAGCCCAATCTCGCAATTTAAAGAAAGTGAATACTTGAGCCACAATCACTATTTGGATCTTTATTCACCCCCAAATTTGATCCACTTACTGTTAGTTTAACGCCTACCATTTCTCAGAATTACATCAAAATATGTGTGTAACGTTTTGAGCCATCTTGTACTGAAACAGTAGGTGAAAAGGACACACAGGATTCGGGTCTGGATGTGGATAGGAGCGAACATCTAATTAACTCTTCCTCTGTCTAAGGCCCCCCTCCACACGAAAATTGAATCGAAATTCGTTGATAACTTTGGAAGATATTTTGAGTACCAACATAAAGGCAGATAAGCAAACATATGCAGGTGATCACATATACTTCTATCAAATACTTTGGTTAGAGGTAATAAGGGCATAGCAATTAGTAATAAAGATAAGAATTCCAAAAAACTACTAGCAAAGATAGGCATTTCAAGACCATTGTTACAGATAAACATTCACAAAAAACAATAATGAAGAATACTCCCAAAATTAACCAAGTAAAGATAAGCTTCCATGTTCGATTAGGTCTGCTCAATTTTATTTGATCCAATCATGATATGAAAGCCCAACTTTTGCGAAGCAACCCCAAACACCCTATGAAAACAGTTCAAATAGATGTGAGGCTGGTATCTGTGTTGGCTTCTACAGACACACTCCAAACTTTGCTGCCTACAGGTTTCTGCCCACCCTGGAAGGAATAAAAAACTATCCCGAGCAATTTTGTATTTATTACTAAAGACCTCTTTGGTGATTGAAGGGTGTAAATACAAAAGAAAACACTAGGATTACTCTTCAATTAATATATAGTTAAGCAGTAGTGCTCTATTGCTTTTCCATAGACGCTTTAACAGCATTAACTCATACATAGTTTCCTAAGTTTTAAATTGCTGTTTAAAATATTTAAGACCCTATTTAGCGTAAAAATAAACCGTATTTCCGCTCACGAAAGTGTTTTACTGAACTTTGTATAACGTTCTTATTTAATACGATTGACATGGATTCAAGATGATTAATATCTTGACATTGACTCATCCATGGAAATCTTTTGATGCCATTTTGCAATTCGCCATAGCTTCTGCCTCCCATAAACGAGCCATTGTGGGTGGAACGTTTCACCATTTGAGAATGTCGGGATAAACCCTTTTGGAAGGATCGAAAGGTGTATCTCTGAATATATGCCACTTCCTCCTCCAAATATGACCATATTCCAGCTATCCCACTTTCTAATCCATAAAAGATATGCTGCTATTTTTGGCTATTGGTTGTGACTATTTCGAACCAAACACTGGGCAGTTTGATTTCCAGACCCTTACTTTACATATTATGGGTGAAAATTGAGAAAATCATCACTCGTTTATAAAATTAATTAAGCTGTGCTAGAGAGCAGGTATTTTTACCTCTTGTACGTAATTAATTCCTAACTTCAATATTAGTGGTAGGTAAAAGAATCTTAATATTCCTAGTTCACAGGTGTTCACAATAAGGTCGTGATTAAATAGTAATATATTTTTTTATTGGCATTGTAGAGATATTCTTAAATTCCTAAGTGTGTAAATGAAACCAATGGGCTGCAAACTGACCAACAATCTTTCCTTTTTAAAAATCAGTAATTTATTAAAGAAAGTTTGCTTGGCATATTTTATGTACGGTAATTATCAAGAGTAAAAATTATTAGTCATCATCATCATCATCATCATCATCACTAACTCTATAATTAAGAAGGGGATTTTTTTTAGTATTGGAATAATAATTTCATCTTAGTTCGGTTATGACTTATGTTTTTTATCAAAGTTATCTCTAAGAATTCTTTTATACCATCAAATAACAAAATGGGGAAGTTCAGGAATAAATATAAGTATCGAAATTTTGTGAATCTTTTAAAATCCAAAGAATTACAAATAGTGAAGTTCAGAAATTTTATTTTTATGTATCTTTCTATAACTTGATATTTTAGCAACGTGATATTTTGAAAGGGGAGAAATTTAGTTTAGAGTTGATTTTTAAAATTAATATAATTGGCGAAGTTCAGAAAATTTATAAAAATTTAACCATGGCTGCTTTTTTTAGATTTTAAATTTTAATCTTAGTAGTGAAGCGCAAGCTCTTCCCGTAGGGAAGCGTGGCGAAACCATTGCCTGGTAGTATTAAAAAGAACATATGTAGAGTGTACGTAAAATTTTCTGTTTGACTTTCTCCATTGGTGTGAATTATTATTATTTTCATTATGTTAACCTTTCGGTTCTGTTCCTTTTACACACATATCAATTTCTTTCTGATTTAATTTTCATAATATAGTAGGTATAGTCTAGAGCAGGGGAGGGGGGACCTGCTGCCTTATTAAACATTAAATGTGACCTTCTGAATGAATTCAAATTTGGCGTATCAAATCATTTCATTGTCTCCCTCCAAAACGTACTCGGAAATGTTTTTAAATTGGTATTTTACTTTAGAATTGAAACTTTGGATCAATCCTAGACAACGGCCCCCCAGCCTATATTAATGGTCATTATCTAGGATTGAGCCTTTTGGGGGTCAGTATCTAGGAATGATATTTTTGGAGGGGTCATTATTTGGGATTGAATTTATTAAGTAAGTACTAATAACTGATAAAATTAAGAGAAAAATATATCGTAAAAATGGTACTTAGGATTGAATTTAATTCAAATAATATGGGTTAGCTTAGGTTAAGTTAGGTTTGGATAGGTTCCAATAATCTAACCTTATTTATCTTTATGATAAATTCGGGTTGACTGAATTTAAAAATTTCTACAATCATATTTCTAGTTTTGACCCTTGGATTAATATTTACTTTTTTGTTCGTTTAATCGTGTTTGTTTAATTTGTTATGTATTTTTTTAATAAATGTTATTTTACAGATTATTTTTCAAATATACAGAGAAGTTTTGGGGGGTCATCAACTACGAATTGACATTTTTGGTGGGGTTCATCTTCTAAGATTAAAATTTCTTGGGGCTCATTAATGAGGAATGGTTTTCTCAGGAGTCGTTGTCTCGGATTGATCCGAATTTTTCCATGGTTAAGCTAATATATAGGCCTAGTAGTTAGTTAGGTACAAAATAATGTGCAATTTGCAGTATATTTAATTCAATTTTATGAATGCTGGCTACAGCAAACTCAATTCGGCCTTCAATACAAGAAAAGTTCCCCACCATTGATTCTAGACTGTATAAAACACCTTTATCGCAAGTTGAGCCGTACATATGTTGCACCCTCATAATATATACAGGATGTGCTATGTGATATCGCACTTGAATGTTGAAAGAGAAAGTGGGAATTTGGCAGGATTAGGTCGACGTGTTAATTAGGCGAAGAGAAAGAAGATATCAAGGCATTTAATTCGTCTCTTTTAGAGGAATAACTTGTTAAATGCAGTGACACCACGAAAGTAAACTAGAAAGATGTTTAGTTACTTACGAGTTATTATTATGTGGTTAACATACAAAATGGCATTAAAAAAAAAGAGTCGTATCCTTGTCGAAGAATTGGGTTGGTTGCAAGACAGTTCAAGAGGGTTGCCTATCCAATTTGTCCTTAGCGCCTCAAAAGGATCCAACTCCATATGCATAGATACTCGTATGCCGAGTCCAACATTAATTGTTGATTGAGATCAAATATTGTTTTCATTCTTCTTAGTGTCTTCGCCGATGCGGCGTTTTCATATTGTAGCATCCATAGTTGACTAGGCCTAATACTGGTGGGGGATAGGAGGCATTTCTCCTTCTCCAGGGTTTAAAATCAGAGTTTTTCCTTCTCTTAAGTGGACTGATTGCCATGGCTACGAGCGACGCCTACCCGTCCCTACCGTGATGCCCAGTCACGGAGATAACCTCACTCGTAAATAATATCGGCTTAAAAAGAATCCTGACGGAGATTTAAACTGCCAACCTAACGATTGCCGGGCAAGCACGCTAACAACTATAAATAAGGTAGACAATTACTAGTTAATTTAATATTAGTTTAATAAAAAGTAGGCTAGGAAAAGGTGTCTAATAAACAAAAAGGATTTCATTTGGAGAAATCGGGACGAAATGGCATTCATTTTCATTTAATGGTTATATAAATAAATACAAGAGACTGTATATTCATATTGGTGTAAATACTATCGAGATGGACGCTTTATGGTTAAATAACATACAGACAAATGTCAACAGTTAATCTTTTGGTCGTGTTGTTCGAATTTCACTTTTTCTGGTGATCGGCAGTTTCAAGGAAGACACTAACCGAAGTAAAGGATGGTCTGCATTGCGTTTCGCTGTGATTGCCTTAGCCCAGTTAAAGTGGTCTGCATTGCTTTTCGCTGTGATTGCCTTAGCCCGGTTAAAGTCGTCTGCATTGCTTTTCGCTGTGATTGCCTTAGCCCAGTTAAAGTCGCCTACATTGCTATTCACTGTGATTGCCTTAGCCCAGTTAAATTCGTCTGCCTTGCTTTTCGCTGTGATTGCCTTAGCCCAGTTAAAGTCGTCTGCATTGCTATTCGCTGTGATTGCCTTAGCCCAGTTAAAGTCGTCTGCCTTGCTATTCGCTGTGATTGCCTTAGCCCAGTTAAAGTTGTCTGCATTGCTTTTTCTGTAATTCCCTTAGACCTGTATAAACCCCTTTTTTTTCTTGTGACACAGCCACGGATCCAAGGGGGGAATAGGGGACTGTAGCCATCCCGAACTTTTAGATCCGTTTATGTTTATATTTCTTTTCTAAGACACATACTTGTATTCTACTATTCAGTAAGAGTTATGTTATAATATAGAAAATATATATATATATATATATATATATATATATATATATATATATATATATATATATATATATATATATATATATATATATATATATATAGTTTTATAACCAACTTATATCATACATGTCTAAAAAGCAGGTAAATCTCCAAATAATTATTAAATTCACTATTATACCTAAGCTGATGCCCAAAAAACTACAATTCATAATTTTCTGGTGTGGAAAAAATTGGGATCTGAGTGAGTTATTGCACACTCTTGTATCAGATGCTGTTATTTATTATCAATGTTGAGTAAGATAACCATTATTAATGTATAATTCCCTTTTCAAAAACTCTTCTGTAAATAATAAATACGAAAAAACATGAGGAATTAACAGAAACATCTCAGAAAACTTCCTCTCTGATTTTTGAGTCCTAAAGTCCCAAAAAATCAATTTGCTAAATAGAAAAACAGTTTCTTTACATATTTAATATTTTATTTGCTAGGTTAATGGTTGCAGCATCGTTATGAAAGAAAGTTTATTTATGCTTATGAAATCCGATGATGTTATAAAGACGAGTGTGGATAAACTACAAAACACCTAACTTTTCTTGTTGGTGCGAGGTTTAAGGCCAATAACAAGAAGAAGTAATTATGATTCTATCTATTTGGAGGATCCTTAACTCTTTTTTTTTAAGTTTCAAGCTTTTTACGTACTTTAAGCTTCCATGTAGTATCCCCAGAAGTACTGTAGTTGTGTTGTTCACTTTTAACAAAGAGTGATAATTAGAAGAGTCCTTGACAGAGCAAAGTAATCAAGTCATAAAGTGAAGACAAGAAACTTCTGGTAGAAGCCACCAAAACTTAGATGTAACTTAGGCAAAGTGAGGTCGAGAAGTTTAGCAATCCTTTGACTTCAACTCGCTTGATGTGCTATGAAGAATTTTCAGTTAAAAGTTACGAGAATAGTTAGCCAATGTTGGATCTTAAGAGAACTTGCAAAAAGCTGATTGAAATGGAAAAAAATATTTAAGGGGAAATTCCATACATTTAAGCCAAATCCTATATACATATATACCTATGACGAGCCACTTCATATAAGTTAGACTAATAATTAATAGTTCCAGTAGGGTTTAAACACTCTGCGTAAACATATCCAAGGGAAGTGTATTGTAATCCTATTGGAACAATTCAGAGGCTGCTGGTCATTGAGCCAATTAACAGATTCATTAATAAAAAGTTCGTGGTTATATTGGTTTTAGGAAAACTATTTTCTCATCGTTTCTCTGATATTTTCAGACGCTATAAAATGGCTTGACATTAAATAAACACGGACAAAGACATACACACACAGACACATGAACACGACACATTTAGCATTGCAAATCATCTCGAAATGGGAATAATAATAAATAAAAAATGAAACTCATTTCGAAAGGCAATAAAACTCACTTGTGGCATTGGCCTGCATCCTGTGGCGTCGCTACGCTGCCGGCTATCGCCAATTGCTCATTGCTCTTGTCGCGTTTCGACCGACGCCGCTACAGCCAACTGCTGCCGGTCTCCATGGTAACGAATGGAGCATCATCAGAAGCGAGCAACTGCTTCCCAATCGCCTTTTTACGACCGAGTCGTGGGGCCGAGAAATAAATGCATTAAAGTATTACAAACAGGGCATTTTGGGGGGCGTAAAAGAGAGATAAACAGACGAGAAGAGTCAGATAGAGATAACGATTGATGTGGAGAGGAGGGTAGAGGGTATTCTCTTAGTTAATTTGAAACTCTGAAGCCAATAAGCAACAGAGCTTGCTGTTAAAATTCGTTACTGTCTAACGCTTTCAAGAATACCTCTTAACATGTAACAATCAGGATTAATATTTCCCAACGATCTCCGTCTCCCTTCTCCGATTTTTATATCTTGTTAATATATTTCGTTTATGCGATAATTTTCCTTTAATTTAACATTAATCTGATTGGCGCTATTTTTCCTTCAAATGAAACAAACAGGGAATAAGCAAAGGTTCAGCAATAGCAAGACGAGCCCGATGCTCTCTTAGTCTCGGCGCGATCCATTCAGGAAAAAAACGGCCAATATGTCCCGCTGAGGGCCAGGTTATACTGGAAGCTCATTCCAGTATTTTGATTAAACAACTCACAATCGGACCCCATAGGGGTGATAATAGCACTCCAGTGGGCTTGTATTTCGGAGAACTAATTCTATGACCCAGGTATATCCCCAAAGATATTCAGGATTTGCGGCAGAGGAAAGACTGGGTCGAACGCTTTGAATATGAGTTTGATCGAAGTACGGCAACAGGAGAGAAACGTGATCCTTATAACAGCTCGGTACTGGAAATGAGGAGGGGCAGACGAGAGACAGGACCCTCCTGCTGCGACGCAAGAGAGTTTTGTAATAGAACTGGGGTACTCTATCCTCTTGTTGATGGAATGTACTTCATTGGCCCAATGGGGCAGAAATGCCTTTGGAAATATTCATCAAGACACCTATCCTATATTTTGTAATAAAACCACGATGGGCGAATGTTTACAATGGGGTGCAGGGAAAATGTCAATCCTAGGATGACAAGTTCAATATGGTCGAACCCCCTCATTTTTAGAAGGAAACTTTAAAGATATCTACCCAATAGAGGAGAAAATAGTTTGAACACTTCCTGCGCTTCTATGTTAGTAAAATAAATCCAGTACACTTTATATAGTTACAAGTGTGGTCAAAAATTTGAATTACACACCAGGGATAATTATATAAGTGGTCACGGTAAAACAATTGCTCTTTTTACATGTGATAAGGAACCTACCATTATCCTTTTTATAGTTTCCTTGACTTCCTGATTCATTTTACTTTTTAACAGAGGTGAAGCAAGCAGGTCTATGGGTCTATGCGAATCTCATGGAGTGGTCATCTTCTTTCTGCAACGAATCGCTGGCTCAAGATAGCCAACTAAAACTAATGCTACCAAAGATAATTGAGGTTACTGAGTTCAAATATGATATGTATTGACCACGAGGTGGCGCCACCTAGTGGCTAGAGGTGCTAAATTGGCCATTTTTAGAGATATAAAGGTCAAACCAATGTTACAAGGGCTACTTGAGGTTTCTGAGTCCAAATCTGAATGATTTTCACCGTAGGTCCCCTTTAGATGTTGATTGAATTTTTCCTCGCATTTCAGCATGAATTGGTAGAGGAAACTGTTAAAATATTATGACTTAATGCTTCCCTAATGTGCCATCAGCCTGATAGAAATTAGATACCTATCCAGTAGACCAATCTAACAACACTAAGGAGAACTGTAGTAATTTGGTATTTCTAACCTTCACTTTTGTCGTACTAGTACACGGGGTCGTTTTCCCTCCATCCACTCTTGATGACTTGAGATCGTTTTCACCCACCATAATGTCACGCTATATCTTATAAGAGTAAGGAAAACATAACTGTACGGCACGTAGTGATGGTATAAGGGGTACTATGCTCAAAGCTGTACTAGTCGCATACCATTACTGCCGACAGTGCAGTTTTCTTTGCTCTAAGCAAGATCAGTGGTACTCAACTTTATTTGTTCCGTGCACCCCTTTCACCATTTGTCATTTCCCCTTTCCAAGAGTTTCATAATAGTAAAAATCCTTTATTTTTTTCCCATATTAGTAAATATACATTTACTTAGATTATTTTTATAGTGTAATTTTACAAATTTAATAGCAATTGAAAATGTTGATGGATTTTAAAACTTGAATAAAAGTCAAGTAGTTTTTTTTATATTTAACTAATTACTTTACCGACCAAACTGAAGCATACTGCAATAAACATAAGGTTTAAAATAGAATGCCAGGTTATTGTAATTTAATAAACAAAAAATAGAGTGCCAGGGTATTGTAATTCATAAACAAAAACAGAGTGCCAGGGTATTGTAACCGATGCATAGTGCGTGGGGCTCTAAGGCAATACAAATATCAATATTCAAACAGTTAGAGTCTGCCAATCTGTGGTCCGAATCAGAGACCGAACAGATTAACGTGATTATAAGACTTATACAGAATAAGGAAAGTAATATTTTGGGGCAAAATTATGTAATCGGCGGTTAAAAAATCCCATTAACATCTTCATATCTATTTCATCATCTAATGTGCTAGAGGTTAATAAGCTTTCGGACACCCAGTCAACCTATATCTATCCAAAGGTGAGATGAACAACAATAAGACTACACGATGTAGGCTATCAATCCAAGTCACCGAGCCTATTCGAAGAGGCTTTATACATATACATATATTTTGATTCTTCTTATTAACACTTTTTAAATAACCAATTTTCATTAGAGTATCGTTGTAAGGTTAGCCCATATAAAATGCGTTTCGCATACCAGTTATAATGCGAGTATTATAGATTCCGTAGTATAAGAACGTAGAGATGGAGATAGAAATTATAATCCTCACAGAGTCTCAAACGGGCAAAGTGATGTTCGTTTGTCTGTGCGTGAGTGTATATGCGAATCGAAGAGATAAGGAATTAACGTTAGAATTAAAACGTTCACATTAACGAACAAAAAATACAACCTTCTCCATGAATAACATCCTTAATAACAAATAGGTTTTTAAATATGCAGATGTATTTAGTTCACATTTGCATTTGAAAATATTTTAGTATTCACTGACCGCCATTTTGATAATTGGTAACACAATGGGCATTTATTTTGACGCACGTTTTTCGCGAGATCATATTTTGGCGTTCCTAAGGCAGATGTTATTCAATTAATTTTCTCCAATTTAGAGCTATTTCAGGGGGAATTTTTGTTCCCCAAATTTTTTTAACTGATTTATGAATACCGAAAGGAAGAAGATAATTTAAACAAAAATAGTTTATTTCCAAATCGCCATTTTGAATGTATCTTTACGAAGAATACAACCTGGTCATTGAGTGTTAATGAAGTTAATATCTCTGGAATACAGTTGAAATAAATCATTTTTATTTTGATGAACGTTTCATATTTAATTAAAATACATGATGTAATAGGAATTATGAAATGATATAAGTCGAGATTCAGTGTAGGATACAAGGAAGATATATTAGGATGCACGCAGGAAATATCCTTAGCATAATTTAAGAAAGAAGTCAAATAGAAAACGAGATAGGAAAAATGAGAAGGATGAATGAAGAAGAATAGAAGAGGAAGAGGAAAAATTGTATTGAAAGCTCAGTAAAAATGCAGTCGCATTGCAAGACTAAATAAACCGTGACCTTGGGAAGTTGGTACGGATACGCACGTACGCACTTGAGAGAGAGAGATAGATAGAGAGATAGAGACAGATAGACAAGGTTTGGTCCTGTACAAGACACCATTGGGAATCAAACCAATTTCATGCTATGAAAACAGCAACCGAGTTTCAAAACGATTTTAAGCTTTCATTTAAAAGACGGTAAAAAAACACGAATCAAGTTTTTTGTTGTTTTTTTTTATTTTCATTTGAAAACAGAAAAATACCTACTTCATTTTCTTAGGTGATAATCTAAGGCTTTATAAGAATTAGCGTTCAGAGTGAAGTCACTTAATTTTGTGTCCCATCATATTTGAAGGGAAAAGATTTCTCCGGCGTCATATAATCGTAGATTAACAATATATAAAGACTATGTTCAATAACAGAAACAGAACTCTCGCTCTCTTAGTGTTTACTACGTTGGATTTCTAACGTCGCGAACTGCTCTCGATTCCATCGATCACACGCAAAACTTCCAGGGGAGTCAAGCGTTCGTCGGAAAACTGGGAAGATACGCTGATATTCACGCCCTCCTCGGTGGTAAGTTGATCCACATTTCGTCCCGGCTTCACTACACAACATACCCTGCCTCTCTTGGAGTCCAAGACCATTCCGCTGGATTGCTAGTGTCTCCAATGCGGCGCGCTTGTGTGCAATGTCCTGGCGTCCCCTTCAGTCACTAGATCCACGACCCATCTCGAAGCTGTGGTGCCGCAGAGAGCCGCTACTCATACCAAGAAACTCCTTCAAGAGCTCGATGTAGCTTTCGGTCGGTGCCACCTGCTTCTCTCCAGGACGCCACACCGGAGTGTACCACCATTGAATATTTGTCGCCATGCTTCTGCTCCCCAAGATTCTACAGCCTAAGGAGTGTACTATTTGGAGTACTCTTCGTCTCACAGTCGATCCGTATCAGTGTACACGGATGGCTCCAAGTCAGAAGAGGGGATCTGTTTCCACACCATATCGCCTCTGTTTGGTTTTAAACTCAGCGGGTCTCTACCAGGCGCTGCGCCTGTCTTCATGGCAGAGCTGGTTGCAATACACCAGTCTGTATGGGAAATAACATCGTTTTCTCTTTAAAAATCGAATTGTGATCTTTAACATCTCACAAAATGCAATAATTGCTCTCGGAGCATTAGACTCTTCGCACGCCCTTGTTCGCCGAATCCGTGATCCCATGGTTGATGCAAGAAGGGTGGATGTGGAGATGCTCTTCTGCTAAAGTCCTCGACTTGTAGCGAATAGGAGAAATGAGCGGGTCGATGAGGGCGTCAAAGAGTCCGTGAGGAACAAACGACAAGACCAGCGTTTTGCTCTTCTACGCCTTGAATCCATGGGAGGAATAAGGTCATCCCACCGGTTTGTTTGCCTGGCAAAAAAGATGGTGGACGTCCCACGGGAACCTAAAGTTGCATGCCATCGCGCTTCGTCTGTTCCCGTGGAATTATCTCTAATGTCTCGGCGGCTTCATGTCGCTTTCTGTCATCTTCGAATTGGACAAACTAGTGAGATAGCACCACCTGCTGATAGAACGTACCCATGCACCTTACTGCGGTAACTGCGTTTCCCCTCCAAACTGTTTGGTACCTTATTGTCGAGTGTCTCACTGTGAGGGATCTTCCCACACGTTATCTATTCCAGCACTGGGACGAGTGCAATCGCTACCGCTTGTTCCTTGCACTCAGGAATGGTTCGTGTACAGAAATGTGTGTACTATCTGACTTTTTGGAGGAGGCTGGCCTGCTTCATTTTGTTTGACATGACCTTTTTTGTTGTGGGTGTTTGGTCCTGCGCCGGAGAGCGACGTTCCTTTTCTGTATTAGTTTGTTTGACTTTTTTTTGTTATTCCTCTCTTTAATGTTTTTCGTTTAAATTAATATCCTCAAATTGGCCTAATTTTTAAAGTTCTTTTCCCAGACATTTTAAGCAAATTAATTTTATTATTTACCAAGTTAATTTAAAAATTAACTCAATGAACGTGATTAGTAAGCCAATCAATGTGATTTTTAAGCCAATTAGTTATTATTATTATTACACAATTAATATGATTCGTGAGCCAATTAATGTGATTATTAACCAAATTTATGTGAAAATTAACCCAATTAATGTAATAATTGATCAGTAACCCAATTAGTGTGATTTTTAAACCAATTAATGACTATTAACCCGATTAATGTGATTTTTAACAAAATGAATGTGGTCATTGACACAATTAATGTTATCATTAACCCAATTAATGTGATTATTAACCAAATTAATGTGATCATTGACTCAAATAATGTGATCATTAACCACATTAATGTGAGGATTAACCAAATTAATGTGATTATTATCCAAATTATTTTGAATATTAACCAAATTAGTGTGATCATTAATGCAATTAATGTGATCATTAACCCAATTAATGTGATTTTTAACTAAATTAATGTGATCATCAGCCGAATTAATGTGATTATTAACTCGATTAGTTTGTACTCGTTAGCCTCTCCGGCCAAACAACTTCCCCACATATTCTCTTCCCCTAACTTCATCATTCCGTTTCATCCGAATGCTCGGTTAAGAGGTCTCCGAGAATCTCCGTCTTCACATCATGGTCCAGGGGCTCCGAGTTACTGCTATTGGGGGCATTCGATTCCCTGAATCCCTCACTCTCTGACGTCGGATTCAGGGTATCTTTATTTATAGACATAGGATTTCCTATGTTCCGCTTGCGTCGATGCCCTTGACCAAGTGCAAGGTCCATTTACACATCGGAACTTTCATTCGTTTTAATAATAATAATGAATGGTTTATTTTCAAGAAAATTTCAAAAACATTATAATATTTTTGAACATAGCGACTTGGTTAACAAAATTGAACTTATATATTATTAATATTTGTACATAATTAAAATTAATAATAATATTTGGAAAAAAATAAAGTTTATACACTTATTTACTATCACATAATCTCAATTCATATCGTTGCGGTGCACAATCACACTAGGTAAGGAATTATAGAGTTGTGGTACCGTGTGGTTCTGCCCCTAATAGGTCTAAGAGTTCTAGAACCTATCCTGGTATTCCGATGGTGTACTTGATTTTATGGTGGTAGCAGGTTCCTATGGCGTTCAGACCCCAAGATACGTTTGGTAAACTTAAGACAGAGATGCTCCCGCCTTTCATGAGGTAGGTGTCTGAAGTCTCACGAATAACAAACGCTGCTTCATAATCCGTATAATGATCACCAAAGGATGATAAGGAAAACTCTCTTTTGTATTCGTTCGATACAGAGTGTCTGCTGTGCCGTCAATCCTGATGATACGGAACTCTCTTTGGTATTTGTTGGAGAAAAGTGTCTTCTGTGTCGTCAATCCTGATGATAAGGAAAACTCTCTTTTGTATTCATTCGATACAGAGTAACCGCTGTGCCGTCAATCTTGATGATGCGGAAAACTCTTTTTTGCATTCTTTGATACAGAGTAACTGCTGTGCGGTCAATTCTGATGATACGGAAAACTCTCTTTTGTATTCATTCGATACAGAGTGATGCCTGTGCCGTCAATTCTGATGATACTGAAAAATCTTTTTTTGTATTCGTTCGATACAGAGTACTTGCTGTGCCGTCACTCCTGATGATGCGGGAAAACTCTCTTTTGATACAGAGTGTCTGCTGTGCCGTCAATCCTGATGATTATGAAAACCTTTTTTGTATTCTTCGATACAAAGTGACTGCTCTGCCGTTTTTGTATTCGTTCGATACAAAGTACCTGCTGTGCTGTCAATCCTGATGATGCGGAAAACTCTCTTTTGATACAGAGTGTCTGCTGTGCCGTCAATCCTGATGACTACGAAAACTTTTATGTATTTTTCGATAAAGAGTGACTGCTCTGCCGTCAATTCTGATGATACGGAAAACTTTCCTTTGTATTCCTTCGATACAGTGTCTGATATGCCGTCAATCGTGATGATACGAAAAACTCTCTTTTGTATTCGTTCGATACAGAGTGTCTGCTTTGCCGTCCATCCTAATGATACGGAAAACTCTTTTTTTGTATTCTTCGATACAGAGTGCCTGTTGTGCTGTCAATCCTGATGATACAGAACACTCTTTTTTGTATTCACCCGATACAGAGTGACTCCTGTGCCGTCAATTCTGATGATACAGATAACTCTTCTTTGTATTAGTTCGATACAAAGTGCCTGCTTTTCCGTCAATCCTGATAATGCAGAAAACTCTTTTTTGATACAGAGTGTTTGCTGTGCCATCAATCCTGATGATACGGAAAACTCTTTTTTGTATTCTTTGATACAGAGTGACTGCTGTACCGTCAATCCTAATGATAGGGAAAACTCTCTTTTGTATTCGTTCGATAGAGTGTCTGCCCTACCGTCAATCCTGGTGATACAGAAACCTCTCTTATTATTCGTTCGATACAGTATCTGCTTTGCCGTCGATCCTAATGATACGGAAAACTCTCTTTTGTATTCTTCAATACATATTCTCTGCTAGGCTGTCAATCCTGATGATACAAAAAACTCTCTTTTCTATTCGTTCGGTACTGACTGTCTGCTTTGCCGTCAATCCTGAGTTCCACACTGCAACAGCGTACTCTAAAGTGGTACGAGTTTGTGTTTTTATCCACGTATTAATTTTATAGTCTCTGAGAGTTATGTGTAACACGTTTCCCGAACTTCCACACCTACTTTAGGAACCTTCCTATAATTTCCATCTATGGTTTTGTCAATTTTTTTAGTTAATATGTTAAAAAGATATTTCCTGCAGGGATATATGGCTGCGTAAGGGCACTTATGAGTGTTAGCGGGGATGACGTGGGAAATATGGCCCCAATTATCCATTTTTAAAGGTCTTTTTAACAGCGCTGATCTGGCGTCTTGGAATAACTCGGCGTAATTAAAATTAAAAAACAAACAAATAATAAAAACACAACAGAAGCAACAAAGCAGGAAGGAAACACCCTCATCCGTAGGGCGACTATCACCCCCCGTCCGTCGAAGAATCGTTAGACAAACACCGAAGAGAGTGAAATAAAATGAAAGGGGCCAGCCTCTTACCTAAGCTCGTAAGAGAATAAGTCCTAAAAACAACATAAACACATACAGGAATCTATAGTGAACAATACAATGGACACATTAAAAATATTACAACGTTTGGACGAACAAAAAATACTCTACGGTAACGTAATACGACAATATGACTCAGACGTATTTATCTCAGAACATGGGATAAATGACACACAGAAAATAAAAAAATTCCGTACAAACTCTTCACGAAAAATCGCAGCCGATAACGTTTCGACGGATGTGCGATAGCTGTAAAACGAGGTCTTGACTTCGACCAATAAGTGGACTCAATGATTCATACCTCGCCGTGTAGGTTCGTACGGCAGTGGGCCTTCTGCTCCTGGCAACAGGGCACCAGTCCCCAATGAGAGGGTACTTACTCCTACACAACTTTCTGCAGCTTTATGGTCACTGCAGAATCGTTCTTTTTGCCGGCGACCTCAATGTGAGGAGTGCTGCCTCAGAGTATACATCGACCAACCCAGCAGGTAGAAATCTTGAGACACTGATTGACAGGCAAATTATGACAAGAATTGTACCAAACCTTCCCACATTCATTACTCATAGAACAGCAACTAAATCGGACATAGTGCTCACCAGCACTTTGTTCCATTATAATTTCTCCATTATACCGGGCCTTCCTGTCCAGACAACAACCAACAGGCTATCCTTATTAAAATTTCAACCTCCCTAATCCAAATCCCCATCCCAAAACGCAAGAGTTATGCTCGCGCCAACTAGGGTACGTATAATCGACTCCTCGTAAACTACACTCACGACCCCTTATTTGACTCAAATCCAGAAGAAATTGACGAGGAGTTGGACAAAATTAATGATTATCTCTTAAAGGCCGATAAAGAAGCCATTCCCTGGACAAAATTTGGAACCCTTACTGCTCTAATTGGATCCCTCAAATGAAAACCCTCACGAGGGAATACAGAGACCGGATCAATGAAGTGAACTACACTGGCCCCAAGATAAATACGCACAGACGAACACCACAGATACGTGATGAACTAATAACACTCATTAAAGACCAACATAGTGCACTTCGGGACAATTTAATAGACAGAATTTACTTATAAAATGACTTACGCACATTATGGAGACTATAAAATGGCTAAAGGAGGACCATCACAAACCACAATAAAACTTACAAGAGACAATACGGAAATTACTGAGAGACAAGAAATCGAAGAAGAATTCAGAATTCTCTGGGAATCGATTTTTAAGATATCCCCGGAAGAGAATGATAACTTTTATTGACTCAGAAGATCGAATTATAAATGATCTGAACGACGAAATACACAGAACCTATCTTCATCATTATGTATCGCAGAAAAGGAATATGGAGAGACTCGGCGTAGAGGACTGACACGGGAGAATTATATAAGACCCCCACCCAACATTATTCTGGGGCTTATAAATTTCATAAATGCTTGCCCGAGCGTGGGTTACTTCCCTGACCAGTGGAAGGTAGCAAAAATGATATAATTCCCAAAGCCGTTAAGCCACTTGACAGTCCCGCTAACTTCAGGCCTATATATCTCTTAGAATTTGCAGAGAATACGTTCCTCGAAAATAATAATCTGCAAAACACCCAACAACATGGCTTCCGAAGGAAGCGAGTAACGGACACGGTGCTAGCCGTGATCAACGAGAAGTTAGCAAGAGTAAAGGCAGAAGGACGCCATGCTAATCTGGTACTCTGCGACGTCAAAAAGGCCTTTGGCAATGTATGGAGGAGAGACCTGCAATACAAGATATTACACCTGGGCCTCGGGCCGATACTTGAAACCATTCTATGCGACTACGTAATGAAGAGAAAAGCATTTGTGAACATTAAAGGTTTCAATGGCCCCAAGTTCCAGCTCTAGGTGGGGGTGCCAGAAGGCAGGTGTATAACTCCCTTGATTTAAACGTATACACCATCGACCTTCCCCAATCTCGGACTGAAGGCTCGTTATACGTCCAATTTGCGGGCGATATCACCATGTTATATACGATACCTTATCAGAATATGAATTATATGGCACAGAGTACGGCGGTAGAAATTGAAACATCAACTCGTTCGAGAGAAGATGGAAAAAATCTAACAATGCCCAAAGGATCCGTATAATTCCACTATTCCGACGGACACTCGTAGACATCCGTGTGGGGGTTGTATGCATCCCGTACCACACGAAAGGCACGGTTCTGGGAATGCGAATTACGACTGGGGGATATGAGAGATATGTGGATAGAGCTTCAGCGAATGCACGGAGGGACTAGGGGGAAGGTTTTCCGATTTCTAAACCTGAGTACCTCCAACAAACTGAACGCAATCATTTGTTCAAATCTCCCTATAAAATGCGAGTCCCAAGACCCAACTCATTAAACTGCAAAGGGTTCAAAATATGGCTGTCTTAATTATAACGAGAACCCGAAGGAGAGAGAGGATAAGTCAGAGTGAGATCTATGGTGAACTGGGTTTGATCCCCATAAACGTGGAGCTTCAAGGAAGAGCAAAAATGATCTGGGAAAAAATCTAACAATGCCCAAAGGATCCGTATAATTCCACTATTCCGACGGACACTCGTAGACATCCGTGTGGGGGTTGTATGCATCCCGTACCACACGAAAGGCACGGTTCTGGGAATGCGAATTACGACTGGGGGATATGAGAGATATGTGGATAGAGCTTCAGCGAATGCACGGAGGGACTAGGGGGAAGGTTTTCCGATTTCTAAACCTGAGTACCTCCAACAAACTGAACGCAATCATTTGTTCAAATCTCCCTATAAAATGCGAGTCCCAAGACCCAACTCATTAAACTGCAAAGGGTTCAAAATATGGCTGTCTTAATTATAACGAGAACCCGAAGGAGAGAGAGGATAAGTCAGAGTGAGATCTATGGTGAACTGGGTTTGATCCCCATAAACGTGGAGCTTCAAGGAAGAGCAAAAATGATCTGGGACACCGTACTCTGGCACCTCCTACCCGAGTTGGTACTCGAGCACATGGACTTTGATGACGTAGGACACGCTGAATCTTTTAGAAGCAGCAAATTACTCATTGACAATGACATAGACCCAATGTTCACTTAAATTTATCCAATAGCACACAGAAAACAAAGCCAACACATTCACCTTTTCCTTAAAATTAGCCAAGAGCTAATTCCCAACTATGGAAAGATTAACTCGCCTAAAATAATATATATATATATATATATATATATATATATATATATATATATATATATAAATAAAACAAAAATAACAACAACGAAAAATCTAGGCGTAAAGAAATGATTAAAAAAAATTTCTCCAACAAGCAGTAAGGACCAAAAACCCCACTGCTATAAAGGCTTGAATTCCTTTCATATATATATTATTAACATATAAATTTATGTATATACATACGAGGGGCGGTCAATAAGTTATGTAATTCGGATATAAGGAAACGAGATATGAGGAAAAGTGTTTTATTATTTTTCACAATAACTACCCTCGACTTCAATGCACTTGCGCCACTTGTCTCTGATGCTTCGAATTCCTGACAACAAGAATTTTCCCGACTGCTGTTCAATCCACTCCTCGACGGCAAGCTGGACATCTTTATCGTCCCCAAACCCGCATCCACGCAGTAGAGCCTTGAACTGGCGGAATAAAAAGTAGTCGCTAGGGGCCAGATCTGGACTGTAGGGAGGATGATTGAGCTCCTCGAATCCGCACTCGCGCAGGGCAGCTTGTGCAACTCTGGCCTTGTGGACTTTGACGACGTTGAAGTCAATCATGGGGGGTAAGGTTTTTATGGACCCAACGAGCAGGGACCTTGGTCATGGCCAAATTGTCGTGGATGATGTTGATAACACTTCCATGTGATATTCCAAGTTCTCGCTCGATTTCTTCGACCTTCACCCGTCGATTTTCGAGGATCATCCTCTCCACACGGGCCACATTGTCCTCGCTGGTCACGTCTGACGGGCGTCCTGGATAGGGGTAATCTTCAAGGGACTCACAACCATGGCGGAACTCCCTATTCCAGCGAGAAATGGTTGCATAGGAAGGGGTGGTGTTGGTGTACACTGCAACCATGCATTCATGGATCTCTTTGGCATTCTTGCCTTCCTTGGTCAAAAATTTGATCACTGCGCGGTGCTCAACCTTCTGCATTGTTGAAATATTTGTGACTTACTATCTGCGATCAGCTACTGCTTATTAAATAGGCGAGGCAGGAGCGTGATGCTGCAGGTCCTGACTTGTCATAACTTGTCTTAACACCCCCCAAAAGAGCCATCCTCCTTCTTCTGTTTTGCCCTACCGATTCGCAAAACTTATTGACCGCCCCTCGTATGTATATATATATATATATATATATATATATATATATATATATATATATATATATATATATATATATATATATATATATACAAAAACGCAAAGAACGCCAGAGATACCCTATCACTAGGGTCTTTCATTCTACTTTCATTTAATTTTCGCTTTCCTATTATATTTTTCCTCAATTTCCCCACTATTTCTCTTACTAAAATCCCCTACTACTATATTCCTCTCGTCCTGTTCCCAATAGCAGGACAGGTAACGTGCGAGAAGAACCCGAGTACAAGGGACAATCAGTAGTGATCCCACTCGTCTTGGTCCCGATACACAGACAGGTAACGTGCGAGACGATTGCCCAGATGAAGGGACAACCAGAGTGTGTTAAGCAGTCCTGCGGACAACGCAGTCGTCGCAGTACGGTACAGGGTCCCTTTTTATAGGTGGGTGTTTGTACTCCAAGGACAAACAAGAGTCTAATGTAGCAAATTTGACGTGGAATTGTTTGCAAGATACATCTAAATACTTATATTTTGTAATGGCAGGAAACTAGTAAACGTTACTGTAATTCCGGTGAATTACCCTGGTACTAGCATCTCCTCTAATCTCGTCGACCTTTTAAAGTTACTCTAACTTTACTAATTTCTCTTGGAAACTCTTCTGGTGGAATTTACGACCAATTTCCACTGAGTGTTTTTCGCCGAATTTTTACATAAATTAAGAAAATATATCCTCTGACTTCTCAAAAAAGTTTCTCACATCTGGTCTGAGGTGGGTGTTGACATCTGAGGCGAATGTTTTGATAGTGCTTGTCTCGTGGGATCCCTCCCTTCCCCCGCAATGGTAACAATTTGGCAGGAATTTCCCCTGGAGTAAATTAGGCCCAGGAGTCCGACCCATTTGGGGAATTATCTCCAGACGTGGTGACCCCTCTGGATAGTTTTGACCTCATTTTGTTAAGTAGCAAGACAAATTCGTAATAGCTAAGCTTTAAAGTGTTCACAGAGATGAAGTGTCCTTTCAAATTAATACTTATTTCTTTCTTGACTCCTTTTTTTAGTTGACAGGTACCACCATACATCCTTTCTCACACACCTTTTATTAAAATGTTCATAGCGGACATGTACCCATTAGTTTTGTTTTAAAGATAAAAAAAGTATTTTTTATTGACTTTACTCTCTTTTTTCAGCATTCTTTTCCGGTTCCTCGGCTTCATGGTTCTGTTCAAATTTCAAAGGCAGATTCCAGGTTCAGTTCTCATGTGTCGATCAGCTCTCTCTTCTTTTGTCCCCTAAACAAAAGGCATCCCGTTTTCTTCCTTATTCACTTCCATTTATTCTCTCTTTTTATTACTGCATTGTTCCTGCTTCAACCAATATTGGATGCAATTTTCTTCTCCAATCAACCAGACAATAAAATGTCCTAATTGACCAAAATAGGGAAGGTTTTAGGGGTCAAAACGAACTGAAGTATTGGTTGAGCTGTGTTTGGCAAGTGAAATAACAGAAGATATTTTTTTGAGCTAAGGAAGAATATTGGTGTAACGATTAATCGAGAGGAGATGGATGAAAATGATATCATAAGCAGGAATTGTGTAAAGGCTGAACGAAGAAGGGAAAATGAAAAACAACAACACCCTTGATAACACCACATCCTTGAAACCGTGGAGGCATAGCAAGTTTTCCTTCCCAGGTTTGTCTCTCTTCATACCTTTCAGCTCCAGCGTTTGTCCAGTCTATCTCAAAATCTGGATTGGTATGCATCCATTTACTTCCTCTTAATATTTTTGTTATTTATGATTTTCCTCTCTCTCATCCCCTTCCCCCCCCCCCTCCTGTCTACTCTACCTTAAGGCGACCTATATGGAGTTGAGTGGGATTCTGGTTGTTAACACAGTCCCGGTCTTTATCTCTCCAAAAGCCTCTTTCTTTGTCTACTGGGCTTAGTACTCTTCAGAAATTGTTGCTATGCCCAACATCATAAATATACTACATAAATTTTAATAAAATTCTAGTGGAACTCCATGTATTGGTTTTAGTTTTAAGGGGGCATTGCTTCGATGGCTCGATGGTAAATACAGCTTCCCAAAAGCTTAAGTAAGTCGTCGCAAAGTAAATGAAAATAATATTGACTACTGTAGTTAGGATCCTTATTTTCCTTAGTTTACAACTAAAACTACTTTATTCTGTATTTCTTCAGGTCGCACTATTTAAGGATTGCGAACTTGCTTATTTAAGTTTCCGTTAATCGTATCTTACCGTTAACCCTTTCCACCATTTTTCTCAACTAAATCACAATATCTCCGTTAGTTATAAAAATACATTATAAAAATAAGTTTCTATTTTAATATTTAAAATCCTTCCTGAAATAATCAAATTTAGTATCGATTCGTTGGATATCTAACCTTTTGCAGCGATGGGAGGCAGGGTTATTTTCACTCTAATCCCCGCCAACGCCATGAAATGGTACTTCCGTGTTTGAAAGAACACTTTATAAATCTAAGAGTATTATTATTAGTAGTTTTTATTACTTACTTTCGATCTTTCTGCACAAACACTCGAAAATCACAATTAGGGAAAAGATGTCCATAAGACAGTGGTGCATTGCAAACAAATCTCAACTTTGGGATGAAAACGCGATGAATTACTTTACCATGTAAATATTCCATCCTATCTTATTAACTAAGTAGCTAATCGCATTTCTCGACTAGTATGGAGTCATATGCTACATTTCTGTCGCTGGTATACAAATACACTGCGTTTTGTCAACTATAAACGACTTATTCAAAAGTGAGATCGCAGCTCATCTATTTCACTCCATTATCCCTTCATAGCCACGTTGTTTACTAAAACAGGAAGGGAAAAGGCCAGTCTGAAGGGAAAGAAACACTGTATCGGTCAATAGATCCCAACCACTGAATCCGCGTTAATGAAATCAATGGGACATAGGTTTAATCCACTGGACTGTGCCTTAGTTTTAAAAGATTTCATTCATGCAGAACTTATAAGCAACCTGCTTGGCAATCGCCTGGCTACATGATGCAATGTCCTGTAGCGGCAGATACTCGAGCTGAATTCCCGAACGCGGCGATAAGCAATGAAACATAATACTAAACTTTACAAATTAGAAATGTTGTAAGAGTTAACGAGAATTGTGGAATCGGCACAAAGGTTTATTTTCTCGGAAGATTTTACAACGTAAAAATTATACCTGTTTTCTATAGTCTGAAATTTTAGAGTAATAAAAACAACGACCGGTTAATTACTTCCACGACGTTCCCACATTCACACTTCCTTTTCCGCAAAAGGAACTGAAAAGATTGTTGGTCGTATTCACACGATCGTAATTTCCTCTTTTAATTATCGATAACATTTTGGGACTAGTGGCTGAATAATTATACTTTGGAAGTATGATTTCCTCTATTTGGAGTGGATTTCTATTGCCATTAGTCGCTCCTGGTCGCTAAATATCGGTATTCAATAATAATATCGTAAGTAATTAAAAATGAAATGCCACTAACACCCTTAAAATGCAACTTTCTTTTTGCCCACTGGCAAACATCATAGAGAGCCCCTCTTTCTTAGCTCCCCCATAAGCAACATTTAAATTCTGTTTGCAAAAGCGCCACAAAATTGCTTTCAACTTAAAGTCAGTGAGAATTACAAATGTGGAAAAATTGAGGCATGTGCTGGAAAGGTTCGCTAAGAGACGTCGCTTTGTTTCGGAACCAAGTTTTGGGTTGGCGTTAAAATACAAGATTCCAAACAGTTGGCGTTCCTTCGCTCCATAGATAAACTTCTTTGACTAAATCGAGTATATACCTCATACACAGTTGAAGAATATCCGGTAGAGATTTGTTGTTTTTCTTTCTCAAGAATAATTTATGATAATTAAAACAGACTATATTGTTCCATGGTGACCAATCCCATTATATTATGAGTTCAAAACCGAGACGTTGGTATTAAAAATTCAATATTGGCTTTATTTATGACAAGAATTAAATAAAAAAAGAATGCCATTTAGTAAAGAGACATTACGATCAACCTAAGCAAGAGCATATCCTGTTATAACAATTAATTCAAATTGCCAAATATGCTAATGTAATGAAGTCATCAACATAATAATTCGCTATCATGAAAGTGATTGTGCATAGAGTTTAATTGACGCTAAAGTCTCGTATTATGTAATTTATCCAATCAAATACCGAAGAATACTACCCAACTTCTTGCGAATGTGGTTTTTAGCCTCAATGGAAGGCAATCAAAACTTAAACGTTTCACCTAAACTTGACGAAACTTTTTCGTAAAAGTTTTTGATTAAAACCTTCGAACAATAGTAACTTTTATTGGAAATAATACTACTTTTTGTCCTTTACTAAGGGTGTGAGTTGAAAGGGATTGATATCTTGGAGCTAAATCATAAAACAACATCACATTCGAACTAGAAATAATTGAAATTTCGCAAACGCAGCATTATTGAAAAAAAAAAAAGGAATTGGCTGTTGAGGAACTTTTTAGAGACACTAGATTAATAATTGATTTGAAGTTTTTTCCTTAGTATTGCATACATCCATTCTGGGGGGTGCTAAATGTTTTCTAGGCATCAGGAGTTTGTTTGGTTTTCTCTTCCTCGTTCGCTTTTGTCTTTTTTACTCTCACTTACATTAATGTGTATCAATTCACTCTACTGTTTAGGTTTTTCAAGATTTATCTAATTATTGGTAATTGTCTGTTAGGTTATTTCAATGTTCAACAACTAAAAACCATAGACTTATTTCAATGTACACTTGATAATGTTTTGTGTGCTGATTTCGAAAATGCAATCCATTTTCATATATCACGTCTAATTTCCACCATGACATTTGGGTTTGAATGTCGAAGGTAATGCAATTGCACGTAACAATTCAACCCCTATTTATGTGATCTTCATTAATATTGGTGTATTTTTTGTTGGAATGTTTGTGATAATATTGCGATTGGAATGGCAAGGCAGTATAAAATTAATCTTCACTTATTGGTTAGGCCTATGTATCCTCAAACCCGTCTCAACAGTGCGCTATCATTATCATTTCGTGTTTATAGCTTGTTCAAATGGATTAGGAGACTCCTTCACCACAAGGAAAAAAACAATGCTTGCCATTCCCATGATATGGAAGGGGCACAAAAGCCATACTACGGATTGCTAGTTCTGCATATTTAACGTGACTCGATTTTCAGTAGAAGAAAAAACACAAGATTTTTTACCCTCGTTCGTAATCAGCGATACGATCAATGTCGCACAACAATTACCTTTTCATTCGGCTACCACCGGAGGATGACCTCAAAAGTAGAGATAATGAAATCGATTACGGCGAGGGATCCTGTACTTATATGGGTGAAAATATACTGATGCAGATTCTTCTACCCTAATAACAGAGACGAAACAAAACCGTTCTTATATGCAGAATTCAATGCTTTGGTCCAAGATTTAGCACTTCCCAAGGGTAACGCTCCACAATAGATTCCCTTCTGCAAGAGAAAAGTCTGCTGAAACAATCAGTTCATATTTTAGAGTTTACGAACAATTATGTTTTTGCAACAATAATATTTTAATATTTCCAATTGCTTTTCGAGGAATTTTATCTGTTTTTATTATAAAATATTTTTGGTTAGAAGGCCATGCATTAGTTTTGTTTTTATAATAATAAACAACTAGGTCCGACTGAACCTTTCCTAAAACCGAGGTTATCTGTTTTTATTTTTTGCATTCCTTTGGAATAAAGAATTTCTCCTTTGCTGTAATCATTAATCACAAACCTCTGTCCTTTGCTCTAGAAACGTTTCTCATAAGATTTGAAATTTCGGGGAGAATTGTTCTGGTTGTTCCAAAGCCTATCACAAGAGCATGTTACCTCACAATGGAGATTATTCATTGATTTATCAAAGAGAAGCCTAAAGGCGGTGCTATTGCACAATTGGAACCTGATTCTTTTTGTAGCTGAAATGGCAGAAATACAATTGGAAATTATGGATGGAGATGAAAGTCATTGGTATGTTGAAGGGAATGCAATAAGTTCAGAAAAAATCAACTGTTTCTATGTCTCTAGGATAAGCGACCTTTGCGATAAACATACAAGCCAGGAATTTTAAACATTAAGAATAAACTTCTGGTCGTATCACTAACTGTTCTGCTCCTTCTACTTCATCTAAACTTGAGATTAGTAAAACAATTCGTGAAAACTAAATTTCCAAAGACCACTGAGGCAAAGGTGAAGGAATGCGTCCTAATCGATCGAGAGATTAAGGAACTTATAACGGATCAAAACATTGGCAGACGTTTAAATGATGAAAAAATGGAAGGGAAATCCAAAGATCTACAGATTTTTAAAATACGGTTAAAAGACTTTTAGCACCTTATGCTGCTATTAGTTGTAGGATTTCTGTCAAAGTTCGGTACTTTCATTCACATCCGGACATTTTTCAGGAGAAGCTGGGAAGAATGTTGGATAAGCAAGGAGAGTGTTACCTTGAAGATATCAGCCCATCGAGCTAAAGGTTTCTGGAAAGTAGAGATGCTTATAGATCACTACTGCTCGATGTTTTACAGAGACGAACCTGAATTGGAGCACCAAAGGAATTTCAAAGCTAATCGTTTTCAAGGTAGATGTTTTTTTTTTAATTTGCCTCATTATATATATTATATATTTTTTGTGATTTGTGTAACATTCCCTTTGTACGTAAAAACTGACTATTTTGTTTCTACTTGAAATGTCACTTTATGATGATATATTAAGTTAGTCTTATATATTTGCAATGTATGTATGCCTCGCACCTGAGAACGTTGAATTTCTGCAATAAATCGCCATTTGGCATAAACCTTACAATTTAATGCTCCCTTATGGATATAAATAACTATAGTATTAGATTAAAATAGTGAACTTATGAAAAAATAATACGATATATACTCTATTGGACTCAAAATTCTAAATCTCAAAAGAAATAAGTCTAGAAAACCAACGTTGATCTTTGATAAGAACAAAAGTTCCAATTTATTGACCAGTATTATTAAATTCAGCCTGATCAGAATCGACTCTAAATAAAGAGTACTTCTGCGACCAAAAGATTTTCTTTTTGTGAATTTATTGTCCCTTTCCGTCATCAATTCTGCGACTTTGAAAAGCAATTTTTTCCTTTTACTTTCGCTCTATCACAAAACTCATTTATTACTAGAAGTACTGTTCCTGCTATCCCATTTGAAATTAATTACCAGTATGTTAAATTCGTGTGCCAATGATAATAAAATCGGGGCCTCATGCTATTTTTTTCTAATTTTGTACAGTACCCTCCTAATAAGCATACATCAATTCATTTCTGCTGACGTCGAGATATGTAAAAATCTTTTAAAAATATTACGGGATCTCTCCGCAAAACTATCTCTTGCAATTAATTGCTCCAAAATACTGCGGTTTCTTTCCTGCATATATTAGCATCATCAAGAGGAACATAGACAGTATTCTTTTACCTCTTTTATGATACATCTCTTTCAATTAAGAAAAATATTTAATAAATTTAACAAGGAAATTCAAATATAATTACTGTTAAACATCATTTTCAGACAAAGTAAAATAACCCCTCAATCCATTTACAAGTATGGTTAAGACGAGTGCAGCACCGGCCATAAATATATGACTTTCTTGGTTTAAACGCTTCTCCAGAGTTATTTCCGCATGATCAAGGAATTTAGATTCACTGACGCAGTGGTAAAATGCAAAAACGTTCAGAAAGTTTTTCCCTACAAATGTATGGAACATTTTAATCTAACTTGACTTTCTGAACCATAGAATAACCGAATTTTTAGATCATTGATGATAAAACAGCAAGAATTTGCCGTTGAAACTGCATGCGAGAAGTTATATTTAAGGTGCAAAAACATAATGGGAGACGGCGCAACTTGGCTGATCTTTCCGCCTCCAGAAAGACGACAGTGGAGAGGATCCAGCCATATGAAGCTCCCGACGCCATAAAAGAGCATAAAATGATCCTGAGAAAATTGTATAAGTGGGAAAAAAGGGTAGCAAGGGTGATTTGCAGTAAACGACTGTGAATTTAATTCGATGACCTACAAAAGCATTATGAGATACGGGCAAGAAAGACATGAAAAAAAATTCAATGGAATGGCGGAACAGAGAACCACTTTCTTCTCCCCTAAAATCCCACGGGCCTTTAGAGCAATCAAAATACACCTCGAGGTTGCCTTATTGAAAGTTCAGCAGCTATTTATGCTGAAATAGCCTAATTTAACTTCCACCTAATCATGTATGTAAAAAAAGGAGGAGGCAAACAAAAAGGTTCTTACCATTTAAAGGTTAAACTAATTAAAGGGTTTCTCACACAGGTAAATCCGTTCTCCCCGCTGTGGAGAAAGAGACACTAGAGTTGCGTTCTCTCATGATTCCTTCATTTTTCCTACTTGAATATTCCCAAAAATTATAACTACCCTAACCTAACCGTTTCCTATACGAGCCTATTCAAATACATTCTTAAATAAAAAAATAAGTTCGGGTTTTGTCCCTGATCTTCACTTGTTTTGAGGTCTTTTATTTTTCAGTTGGTTACCTTGAGTTTAGTGTGAGATCAGGAATACGGGGCTGGAACAGCTATGGCAAACAACCCGTAGGAGAGCCGAATAGATCGAAACTCCATTCGGCGACGAAACACACCCGATGTAGTTTAACTTCAGTCAAATCGGAAGCCACCTTTTCACTGAGCTAAGACGTATCTCAATAAATGGTATTTTTAGACCACAGCCTCCGCAGGATCACTTGGTCAAGAATATAGGAAGGGATATTGCATTGATTATTCAGTTATCTGAAAGGAAATGCTTTCCGTCTAAGTGAAATTTTGGTATTTTTTAATTCAATGTGAATAAACGAAGCTCAAATCAAAATATAATAAATATCGTTGAATTAACGTTAAATTAACATCAATATACTGCCCGTTGTTTTATATTACCACATGAAAACATCAAATAATGCATCTAGCATCACTTCAACATCAGCCAAGAAGGAGGTAAAAATTTGGAATTTAAAAGCTTTGTCTTTGCAGAGCTGATTCTGGGGACTTCAAGTCCCCATTTTCCCCTAGAATTTAAGGTTGAAGGGTAATTCTTCAATCCTTTCTACCACATATCATTATGTTTCGACTGTTTTAATTATTTTTCTTCTTTAATCTGTCTCTGTCCGCTTTTCACCCATTCACTCTGAAAACAGTATTGAGTCGAGAATGAAAGAAAGGTTGGGTAAAAATACCCATTAAAGGTGGTAAAACAATTAAGATAACGATTATAAATAACAAGAATAGACCTATGCCCTAGGAATAAGACAATGAGAATTATCGTTTGCGGGGAGAGCGAAGTTAAGGCACATCTGGTTGGTAAGCAAACAAAGGGAGGCCATATACGGTTTAACGTTACGATGGTTGTCATAAGCTGTAGTGACCCAACGTGGTTTTGAACACATGTTAAACTCTAGGCTCCAACATAGAAATAAAAAGGTCTCAAAGTTGGGACGATCGGTGATATCTCTCTCTCTCTCTCTCTCTCTCTCTCTCTCTCTCTCTCTCTCTCTCTCTCTCTCTCTCTATATATATATATATATATATATATATATATATATATATATATATATATATATATATATATATATATATATATCAAAATATAATAGAGGGGCGTCTCCATGATTTTTATTTATAACAGCCCCCCCTTCCTCCACCTAGACACTTTTTCCCCCGGGTTTCCTTCCGACGCTTAGGTATCTTTCTATTAATGCCGACGCAACTTGAAACCCTCCTTTTCCTCTCCGAACGGATGACCATTTGGGTGTCTCTATTTACATCCGCTGCAGTTCTTGGGTAAGACAAATTTTGTTGCTTTAAACTTCAGTTAAGTTTTAAATCCTTGTTTGTCTGCGACTAGGAGAGTTGCCCCTTCCTGCATACTCATCTGCTACTTGGAGTAAGTAATTTTAATATTTCCAATTGTTTTTCACAGAATTTTAACTATTTTATGGAAAATCCTTTAGGTTGTTTTTATAATAACAAACAACTGGATCCGGCTGTACCTTCCCTACCTGAGGTTATTTCTTTGTATCTTTGACATTCTATTCGGCATAAAGAATTTCTCCTTTGCAGAAATCATTAATTCAAAACGCTGTCCTTTGCTCTAGAATTGCTCTTCATAAGAGTGGAAATTTAGGGAGAATTGCTCGTCCTTCAAGTCTTGCACTCAAAATTGTCTACTGCGCTATCTTTTAAATTTTTTTCACACTTACTTACTCACCTTATTGACGGACATTCTTTCAAGTGTATATATTTTAGGATGAAAAAAATGATCCACAATCTCATTTTCATCTACTCCAGTCAAATTTCTGGCTAAGTGGAAACATGCATTATGATTTCAGCGGTGTTAAAACACATAGGTTGTAGTTAGTCCTCGGATGATTTCAAAATTCGATTTGACCTCATAGGAAGGGTTATGCGTTTCGAAGACAATTGATTTGCATCCTAAGATAACACATCGTTTCTCCACTTAGGTATAAAGGCTTAAAAATCCAATGCAGCCTGCTAAGTAAAATCCTTACCATATAATTGATCCCTTTCATCACAGTTATCACTTTTAGCCGATTTCTATTCGAAGTTTCGGAGAAACCAATAGTTTCGGATACTTCTAGTTTCGGCATGAAATAATCCTAAGAACAATAAACGCACCTAAAATAATCGTCCAAATTAATATCTATCGAGTCTTGTATACTACTAATAATAGAAATATTAGCGCTCCTCCTCTATCAAATGACTCGTTGGAATCGCATCCTGCATTCTTTCAGTAGAATTAAAAACACATTTATCATATTCACTCAAAATGCCATCCCTCTTAACAGATCAGTCTTCGTCACCCATCAGCACTCAGGAATAAACCTCGACCAAACAAAAGTAGCAATACTTTCTTTGACCACTCATCCATGTGATTTTTATTCGAAACATCATTAAAATTTAAATAACATTCGACTTGGAGTGATAGGTCATATCGTCGAATAATTAAGAAGCGTACGCGGGTGAGTCTAGAGGGGGCCTGAATCGATCTATTATTCTGTTCTAGCCTATGGCATTGGCTCATCTCAACACATAATCCCTGTCTAGTGCGGTCTTCTAAATGATGATGGTAAGGGAGTATTAAAATAACGATGGAGGTATCTACACTGTTTCAACTAGTTTCCTCGTAAATTGTTGTGCAAGATAATAGTTTTTTCCTCGCTATACTTTAAGAGTGAGGATGAGTAATATTCTTCAATGCTCTTTTTAACTGCAGCGAAGCAAGAAGGTTATGGGTCATGCAAATCTCATGTTGTGTTGATCTTCTGTCCGCAACGAGTCGCTGGCTCAATGCAGCCAGCTAAAACCATGCTACCAAAGGTAAGTGAGGTCACTGAGTTAAAATATGATATAAATTGATCACCAGGTGGCGCCATCTAGTGTCTGGAGGTGCTAAATCGTCCATTTTCACCGCAAGTCTACAACATCATGTCTCTCTAGTTCCGATTTTAGCGGCCTGTATAATTATTAAAATCCTCGAAACGTCAAAATTATGATCAGTGAGCTGCGCAAGCTTCCTGCTCTCTTATTGTTAATAAAGAAGTATTATTCTTTTATTTAGAAATCACATTTAGCAAAACTCTAATCGAAACCAAGTTCAACTTGAGTCATGCTTCTACGGGATCGACAGTCTTCAATATTTCACTCCAGTTTGTACTCATTCTAGAGTTGGTCGTGGATATGGTTGATGACCTGACTTTTTATTTTGTAATGAAGTATTATTATGAAAAAAGGGTGAACATGGCTTTCTTGATTCTCGCTATGGTTGGAAATAAACTTTATAAGGTCGAAAAAAATTAAGAATAGTTTTACAAAAGAGAGAAATTAGGCTGCGGTTCTTGATGGGAACATAGAAAAGAAATCATTAGAACAAAATTAGGATTGAGTGTACTTATAAAACATGCGTACATCTTCAGAGATGCCATGCTTCTATGCTTAATGGTAAAATATTTAAACAATATCACATACCGGTTATTAGTCACGAAAATGAAATTTGGAACGAAACAAAATAATAACGAGAAACTTAGAACAACTTAAAGAAACAGAAAACTTTTGGAAACATGAACATTGGACAGTCATTACTGGGAACTTCTAGGAGAATAATTTGCAATCATTTTTCTGGCATATTCAAAATGAAGCTTTTTCTCACTCCAATTAACATCACAGTTTGTGACAATTTAGGCTGTGTCAGATTTTCTAATCAGCATCATCGGTAGTTTATACATGAACATCTAGAAGCCTACTTCTCTTCAAAATTAGAGCCAATCCTCGATGGCAAGATGTTAATTAGCTTGAAATTTATATATAGAAAATAGAATCTGAAAATAATCTGGTTAATGGCTTATCATACCAAACGAAATAGTCTCTTTAGAATAATGTACTTGATCGAGAAATAAAACAAAAGAACTTTGGAAATATTTTTATTCGCGTACGAGTCTATTCGCGGGCAATTATATATCTCACTATGTGGGTCGGGTCCGTTATGCTTTTTTGTCTGTTTTGGTAATAGCATTGTAACAATTAGGCCGATTCTAACAAGATTTGAAACCCTTATGTTGTTTTACATCTTCTTCCGAATGATATAATTGCCAAGGTCCTCCCATGGTTACTCCGAGTATTATTGAAAGTTTTGAAGGTCGTAAATTCGAATAGTGAGAGCAGATGACTTTTGTCGTAACACGAAAATCAAGAAAGATTTTTAATAGAGAACAGAGGCCGTTAAAAAGTGCAATAGACATGTCAAGGCAATGGAGGGGCAGTAGAAGAGCAATAGAACTAAGACGTTTTACGTTTAGCGACCATAGTTTGATTTCTAAATCTCAGTAACAGCAACCCAATGCGGAAATAGACGTTTATACAAGTTCAATCTAGTTGCAAAAATAAATAAGACTACTTTCCAACATTAAAATCATTCAAGCGATTTTGCGCCATAGTTGAAGATATTAGAACTTTAGTGGTTTTCTAAACTTCTTTGGAGCAGTTGAAATCCGCACTCTGCTAATCCCTATTTCTAACCATTCCATTGTTTATAAACTTCATTTTTGTAACTTTTAATAACCTTTTCAATCAGATATAAAATACATTTTTGTAAGATTAAGACTATTTCTGGTAAAATTAGGGGGCCCTCTCCTAATCCTATTTGTCTCATTACAGAATGAACCAATGAGGTGATGTTATGTTTTTACTTTCAATCTTAAAACCAATTGGTAATATTCACATTTATCTTTAGAAAACAGCCACATACGAGATATATGAGCAAATTTGGATTATTTATAGACTATGAGTTCAGATCTCGCAAAATTGCCTCGCCCGACATTGAAGGGGGAGTTGATAAATTAATCTCATTAATTTCTCTTCCCCTCGGATTTCCGGCTGGATCTAGGATAATTTGTATTTGATGCAGAAAATTTGTCGTCATTGAGATTAATTGGTATCTGCATAATACATAGCCAAGATTTGAAGGCAGTATTAATCCGTAAATTTTAAATTTCATTTATTAATCTTTCTAGAGTAAATTTGCTTAAATATAATTGATCAGAAAATAATACGAATTTAATTATGATTATCCTTCCCCCAAAATGAAATCAGGGCATTTAAAAGATTACATATTTCACACAAGGTTAATTTCTTTTATTCTATTGACGTTGTAAGGATTTGAAGACCCAGTGATGATAGTAGCTTGTCTTTACTGGGTTATTCTTAGGGTGACCAAGCTCTACAAGCAGTTAGTTAAGTAATGAAAGAAATAAACAAGACGCTTTTCGCCCATTCTCTATGGCAAACGCTGCTCAATATCAGATAAACTAAATATTTTATTAGGTTATTTACCTTCATGTAGTGTTACCCTATTTTACTGTGACTTTTTGTTGTTTGATAAAATAGTATATTCAATAACTCAATTTTTCTTTAGCTTCGTGTGCTGAAAAGCACCTGGCCAGTATAGGATAGTAGCACCAAATCACTGCAATTCCAATTGAGCCAAACGTGTTGGGGAAACATATATATATATATAAATATATATATTGCCTATAAAATTTGTGGCCTCGATAATAAACATTGTGACTGTAGACTGGAGAGTAAATTAATGGGTTTGAACGCGCTGCCATCTGCCTGACGAGATGACCTAGAGTTCACTGGTTACGCAGCCTTAACACAAAAACACGGAACCATTTTCAATTGCAAGATAATGCCAAGCTAAGACTGACCATGTGGTAGAGCTTCAGTATTTACCAGACCTGTTAAAACCTGACTCAATAGTGAAATATTAAAAGACTAGAATACGTTGCGCCATCCTTCTTTCGTCGAGGACAACCTTCTTTCTCAAGATTTAATCACGCGGAGAGGTTAATTAAACCAACACTAAGATCAGCACCACAATCGATGGTGTGGACGAGGGCATGAGGCGCCGATCGCTCGTTTGGTGAGGGAGGAAAGATGTCAAGAATTATTTTCTTTTATACTTACTAGTGATCAAGTAGGAACCTTCATTACCAGTGGGGATGGGAAGAGGGACCCTTTCACGTCAGTGATATATGGACGCAACTACTCATGAACATTATTCCTTGGAACAAAGATAGACGTGAGTGTTTGGCAGAGGTAAGCACACAGGGTCCACCAATCGGTGACGGATGTCCGCTCACGCTGGGTTTCACCCCGACACTTCGATGTCAGAATACCAACGCTGCATCTACATCGCTGTCCAGAAGTCGACTCTAAGATAATTAGCATAAGTTCCCGGCGTTGTCCCGTATAAAGAGTCATGTCGCAAATATATACAGAGAAGACAATGGCTTCGCCACTCCCCCTTACGGGATGGAGCTTGCGCTTCGCTTTTATCGCTACTAAGATTAAAATTTAAAATCTAAAAAAAGCAGCCATGGTTAAATTTTTATAAATTTTCTGAACTTCGCCAATTATTATAATTTTAAAAAAGAACTCTAAACTAAATTTTCCCCCTTTCAAAATATCACGTTGCAAAGATATAGAGATATAGAAAAAGATATATAAAAATCGATTTTCTGAACTTTACCATTTGTAATTCTTTGGGTTTTAAAAAATTCACAAAATTTCGATACTTATATTTATTTCTGAACTTAACCAGTTGGTTTTTTGATATTATAAAAGAATTATTAGAAATAACTTTGATAAAAAAACAAGTCATAACCAAACCTAATGAAATTATTCAAATACTCAAAAAAATCCCCTTCTTAAATTATAGAGATAGTGATGATGATGATAATGCATATTCTTCTTCGAAATTCTTATATTTTGGCATAAAATATCTTTACTTGCTGATTATTATTATTTGTGAGGTGAAGGCAGATTTTGGAGAGTTGCACACTCTCGCTATCATATAATATACTTACAATGAGTAAATGTTCACCGCGTTCGCCCAAGCAACCTACGCTGAATGACTGTTAAAGTGAAGAGCGAACAACGTTGTTGCCGCAGGACAGATCGAGCGTCTTATAGATACAGATAAACGAGCATTATAATGTATTGACATAAATTAAAAATACAATATAGCGGAAATAGCTAGATTTTTATAGATATAATTACTAATAAGTTCGTACGATGCAAAATGAATTTTGTTTATATGGTCTCATTCCACCAAATGTGCACATTTAAGTGTAATGATATACTTCTTTATTATTCTAATTATTACGAAGAGCTTAGGTGGAAGTGAAATAGACAAAACATAGACACTCCTCCATAAAATCGCATAATTCGGAAGATCTTACAAAGACAGACTTGTAAGAACCACCAAACTCGTTCCTCTTAATTAGTTAGGCGGTGGTCCATTGTCAAGGGAACCTAACGAACCAGTCATCAATCAATGTTAGAGAGTAAGACATAAGACCGAAGTTTTCGTTCTTAAGGGAACAACCGAAAACTCTTAGTCTCTTTTCATTGACACTTGTTACTACACTTAGGGCTGAGTAAAGTTTTTACTCTCTCGTATACATCTCATTATAACACGATGATCGGGATTAACAACGCGATGTTACTGGAACCCGGCCTCTTTCGCGGAAGCAATATCAAGTGCACAAAGGTTCCACAATTACTGCATTTAGCGTTTTTAAAGTGTAATAAGGCAGAAATTAGTAGTAGGTGTCATTTGTTAGTGGGGAAATTGGAATAGGTGCAGAGTCTTATGAGTGATAGTGAAAGGTGTGTTATTGGAACTTTTCTATTTATTATAAACTTTTGATGTGTCGTCCAAGGCTGGAGACATGGGCGTATTTATGTTCCGTACCCGTTGTTTTAAGAGCAGATTTAGGGGTTTGGACTAGAAAAACCGTGTTCGGGTTTAATTAATGCTCAGAAAAAAAATTCCACTTGACCTGTTTAGACCGAAGAAATAGGTAAATATTTTGTATTCTTCCGCGTCCTACCTTGAGGGAAATCGTATGGGGAAATTAGTTCTGATAAGAACCATATGAGAGGTGACCAGAGAAGCAAAACTTTCTTCTAGATAATTAAGTTCTGTTTTGCTCACTGGGGTAGAGATAATTGTGTGTTATGGATAATCGACACTTAAGGAGTTGTATTAGGGTAAAGTGGAGACCTTCTGGTCGCTCAAAATTTACTTGCAGTATGTGTTGCTAAAGGTTGTGCTTAAACGAGAAAATTCTTTGCTACGAAGGAATACTTTCACGCATCAAGTATTTCCCTCCTTTAAAAATGACCAGTAATAAAAGAAAGCCTACACAATACTCCTTCAAACCATCTGTTTCCAACTATCCTATGTTTGCCCACAGTAGCAGGATAAACAAAAAGACCTCCCCCATGGAGGCACTTTAAAAAAAAAGAGATTCAAATATAGGTCGTCCCCAAGGGGGACACTTCATGAAAGAGATTAAACTGCAAAATCATTCTACTTCTCGCACACCTATCTTTCTCATCAACGTGTGCTAACAATGTACCTTCTCTCTTCAGAACCACTCCACCGAGTTGGGGCCACCAAGACCCTAAGCTCCACTGATCATGGACTTTCTCGTCATTGCGAATCTTCTCCCCTTCTGCCGACTCTCAAGTTACCAAAATAAAAGCCCAGGCAAGCTTGATATATCTCTTTTCAAATTTTTCACACATCGAATGGCTAAGTAGTGGTTCAAGGCAACGTTGCTGACCTTAAGAAGCTCTAATTAACCCCAAAGCTCATAGAGCCTCAAGAAACTCGTTCTACATAGAAACGCGCACCCTTCCAAAATCTGCCGAAAAGGCGTAAAAGCTGGATCGGCGAACAGTCAAGCGAGGAACTGGAAAATGAAGTTCCAAAACAGCGACCATTGCCAAAAATTAAAGAAGTGATGAGTTCAAAGACTACACATGTCTTTAAACTTACCTGCGAAACCACCGACATGCTCACAAAAATTTCTCCTTTTTGGCATCTGCCCCCTACCCCCGGTGCACATCAAGCGTGAGAAGTAGATCAACATCCAAGTGTGGTTCAATTGCTATAAAACAACACATATTACTGCCCGAACGAAGAAACAGGGTATGTTTAGAATGCTCATCTCAAAGCCACGATTGGCGCATTTGCATAAAAATTGTAAAAAAGTGCTTGAACTGAAACGGAAACAACAGAACCATATTTGATATCTTGACCAATAAGGAAGGCTATTCTTTAGACAAAGGAGAAAGAAAATGCTCAAAAACAAGATGTTAAAAATCAATCCTACACGTTCGATGTCATAGCCACCGCTGCAAGCGAAGACCACATCGACGGCACCCTGAAATTCAAGATACTGACGTGCATTCCGCACACCCACGTAAGCAACGTTGCAAGAGCCGAAAAATTCGAAATAATCCTCAACCCAAACGATACTCGGATTCAACCACCACCTCCAACTCTAAAGACACCACAACCCGAAGGAGATCAGTAAAAGGAAATACCCAAAAAGAAGAACACCTTTAGGATCTCATCCCTCATACCTCGCCACACAAACAGATCCGTGAACCAAGATATAGGCCAAGCAAACCGCGCTCAAGTAAGTAACTTCATAGAATCCACTTACCTTCGCCACTCTGCACAGAATGGAAAAAAATAATCTAAAAATACTCTAACTAAACACATACGGATGAAGAGTAAAATCAACTACATCCGGGAACCTCTTCAGAAAAGTCAATCGAGATATTATCCTGATATCTGAACACGAAATTGGCACTGAAAACGAAAGATTGAAGATAAGGAATTAGGACACGATGGCGAAAAACCCAACACAGGAGACATATGAGAGCACGGAAATTGCCGTTCAAAGAGGGATAAAATTCAAACCAGACGCAAGAAGTAGAAGAAAGAAGCCTAGTTCGCAATTTAAAGTATGTAGAAAGCGAACTAACGAGTATTATTATGGTGACGAGGTATCATTCTCGGCTGGGGGCAACTTCCCTTTACGAACTTTGCAAGCCTCTTCAACGACAGAATAAGTGTAATATTCATAGGAAAAATGAGCGCCCGGTGTGCAGAATCTGGTTATTTAAACAAGAATAACATCGCAAGGAATTTACACGCCATCATCAAACGGAGAAAAGTCCAAAAGTTGGGACCAAATTTCTCTACCTTTCTGCCCGACAGGTCAGCCACAAAACCAGATCTGCCTGGCTAGTCACAATTGCCCTTTCAAACGCCATCTGAAACCCTACGAGATTCCTTTCGGGAACCACATAGACACAATTCTACATATCACTTACTGTCTCACACATAGACACAATTCTACATATCACTTACTGTCTCACACATAGACACAATTCTACATATCACTTACTGTCTCACACATAGACACAATTCTACATATCACTTACTGTCTCATATAAGTTCTGGGCAGGCTAAGAAGTGAATTAAAAAATACAAACTGGTAAAACTTACAAAGAAAACAGAATACGTACCCACCCCACTCGCTGCCTTACGAAATCCATTATAAGAACGGACTATACCGAATCCTCCAAGAACAACCTAAGCCCACTGCCAAATCCCCGCTAGCCTCTAGAAAGGCTACAATCATCATAAGAGGACAAGGAATCCAACAAAGAGAGAGATAGCGTTAAGGAACGATAAGAAAGAACCTCTACGACAAAATACAGATCAAAGGGAGAAAAATAGAACGAAACATTATAAGAAACCGACAATGAATTATCCCCAGAAGAATTCTGGAAGTTATCATAAATGAAAGGAAAACCATTGGAAAAGAAAATCAGGACACAAAATGAACAAGGAGAGATGGTTGCAGTGGAAGAGATCTCGAAACACGCTTCGGACAATACTGGAAAAAAGTGTGGTCTCAGCGAATTTATATAAGTAAATTCCCCTGCGGTAAATTCCAACAGATATAAATTCTCCGGCGGTAACTTTCACCATTTTACCTATGAGATAAATTAATAAAATGAGAGATTATATTTTAAGGAACAGATTTAATGTAAACTGGGCTAAATGCTTCTGAAAATTGTGAAATATTTGCATTTTCATATTCTTTAGTAGCCTCTTGAATACACAGGAATAACTTCATTATCAGACAACTCTTCAAATGCATCACTAACATGGCGAATCAGCAAGAGAGCTAAAGGAGTAAAACATTTTATTTTAAGTTGGACATTTTCAGTATTATTGTATCTTACACGTTCACCTATTTCGCTGACTATCCGCTAGCAAAATTGACCAAGATAAAAAGAAAGACATCCTACGACTTTTGCATCAGAAAATATCGACAAAATGTTATTGCAGTGCCTTCTCAATGTCCACGAGGCAATCAAAAGGCCGGCTCTTTGGACAAATTTCATGTATAGCAGAAAATAAGCGACAATAGGTAAGCTTTGTTTGTCTGCAACTAAAGCAAATATAAGTAGCGCACATGATGGCATGCAGTGTCATTAACTGCGTCCACAAATTTGGACACACTCTAAATGTTAAATCGCCTGCCTAGTTTGTTAATGCTTCGAGGTCAATCGAACCAGTTTCTATGGCAAATACTAAAAACATGGCATCGTCTTTAATACCGCTCTCGCAACTCAAGCACAGAGCACACACCATCACTTAGGAATTTCACTGATCCTGGAATTTCTTATGAACTCTTGCTCTGCAATCTCCATTCTTTATAAAGAGATTTAAAGCGCTAATTTGTTTTAGTTTTGACGCTGTTATCCATCCGAATGCTTCTCATAAATATGATTTTCCTTATCCCAGTTTTAGTTTGTTTTTCTCGGTTTTGATATGAATAACACCGCCATGGGTTAAGATGTGTGACTGAATGAAGCGAGGAGATATTTCGGTTATGTTTGACACCATAACAGAGAATTCAAGTGAACACAGGTTATTAGTTGTGTTCTATTATATTCTTTTAACAAGATGTACCCAGCATTTTCATTTTGTAGAATTTAGTTTTGGAGAGAACACAGCCCCAACACATCGTAGACGAAGCAAGAGAACCTAACGAATGAACCGACAAGGAAATAACCTAGGAAGAATTTAAATGAACCATTGCTCCTTCAGGCAGAAAGCATATGGGCAATCTGACGCCAAAACAAGGCATTACGTTAAGCCATCGAATGAATCAAACATCCTAAATAACTGCTTAAATTAGGCTTTTTCCCCGATGAGTTGAAAGTAGTTGAGATGATTTTCATACCTAAGCCAGAAAAACCTCTACCCGAATTGAAAACTACCATACTGAAGTTCAAAGTTAGAGCCCCAAAAGTAATTGTTTAATTTTATAATAGCAAATACCATCAACATTATAATCTAAATATCCCCTAACGTTAAAGAGTGAACATCTTAGTTAGAATTCATCCTGGCAACGGTATATGAAAAAAAAATAAAACTTTTTAACTAGTAATCGAATGACTTCAGGAAGAATATCAGTGCAGAAATGGCCATCAGAGTTATCAAGGAAAAAATCAGAAGAGGGGGAGAGAGAGAAAGCAATTGTAAATATCTTCTGCAGAGACGTTACCAAGGCTTTGGGTACGGTATGCCCTCGATGTATGCCCTCGAACAACTCGACCTAAACAGCAATCGTTAAAGTTCTCTCATGGGGATGTATGCTTACATCGATATGGGTAACTACTAAGGACCCGTTTACATGTTTGAAGCCCCAGGCTTATACTCCGTATTGACGATTGACATCATACGGCTGAACAACGAGGGAAAACTAAACATCCAGTTCGCGGACGGTGTGATTCGAGGACGTAAATAGGCAAGCGAAAATTATTGCAAAAGAGATAAAGAAAATTAATGACTACGAGCGAAAGGAAAAAAGAACAAACAAGAACAAGTTCCGCATAATCCCTCTGTACAGATAGATTCTTTAACATATTGAAGGCGACGGCGACAGATACAAGTACCCCAACGTAAAAAAGGTGTTGTTAAGGATAATCACATCCAAAAAGCACATAACAAAAAGAGAACAAGGGGTGAAAGAACAAACTGCGAGTACTATATTATCTCCTATCACTGAATTAGAAGAACAAGATCAAGCACTCTTCCAATCGGCATTGGTGTATACACCATACCCAAATCAAGCATGAAGGAAGATTTAGAACAAAGCAATATAAATAATTACAGAGACATGATGAGGAGAAAGCCGTTATAATCGCGAGTTGCAGCGGGAGGCGGCAGGAGTCAGGCTTCCTAATCCAAATAATAGAAAAAAAGGATAGGAAGTCAATATGAGTAATCAGAGAAACACTCGATCTAAACCTACACCTAAATTAAAAAGCTCCGTATTCTTCTTATCTGCCTTTATACCTCTCGCCTTAGTAGAGAAAATTTTAACCACCCACCCAAATCTTAACGCAAAATAGGGCAAGAAAGAAGAACAAACAAGGCTAAAAAGAAAAAGGAACCCAGCTAATGAGGCACCTTACTCCTGATTAAGACCACAGAATTTAACTCCGTGGTATTAATTCGACTTTACCGATATCAATGCCTAGTGCTCGAGAGATTAACCACCAAACTCGACATCCTCAAAGCGAATCAATGATTAAGCCTATAGTTTAAGAGTATAAGTATCAATTAATTTTTCTCAATAATGGAGTAACAAATAATTGTGCTAACAACGCTTTGAACGCCACACATATAGAAACTTAACTATCTACTATAATAACCTGTACTGAAATTAGCCTACCCCCCTCCCCAGATAAATATTCACTCCTATTTTTTTTTGCAATTTAACAAACTTCCTAAAAAGCCATCAATTAATCTGATCACCATGTGCCTTTGCTATCCTAAGTAGCCCATGACTTCCTTCTCTTTTCACATCTTTCTGTCCATCTACACCATACATTCTTGCCACTCCTGCCGTTGCCTTTTCTCTTCTATTTACAGTATTAGGGCAGAGCTTAAGCCCATTTTGTGAAGATATCAATATTTGGATAATTCAGATCAAGCAGGAAAGAATAACATCATCAGAGAAAAAATTGTGCTGCCACCGCGATAAAAGGTTGATCGGGAGTAGAATTTATAAGCCACAAATCAACTTTAGGTCTGTGCAAACGATTTTTGGCTCGAAATCTTTATTGATCCTGATAATCAGGGCACAAACCTTTCTTTATGTATAGGACCTAGCTCGAATCCATAGGACTAAAGGCGGAAGACTTTACACATCGTCTTCAAATAAACGGATTATACAGGATAATCGCCACTCGTTCAGTTGAAGTTGTTCAGGAATGATAAAATAGAAAAATGGATGGAAAATATAAGATCAACGAGAAAATCAATTGGTAAAATACACCCCAATTTTACGATCTTTAGTCCTAACAGAAATATTTGAGAAGTAGAGTAATTTCCATAGTAATTAAGAGAAAACATACATTGAATTAATTTTACATTTTATATATATATATATATATATATATATATATATATATATATATATATATATATATATATATATATATTTATTTCTGAATTATATTAATAATGCATTTTTCCATGTTGTCATATTGCCTACGACTAGAATTTTAAATTCGCTGTTTGACTCTGTATTGTATTTGGCATCTATCTAAAATTCTTTTATATAAGAACATGACCGAAATATTCCTATGACAGGATTATTGAAAAGAAGTATTTGTATTTTCTACATATGAATTAATACTTGAAAAAATATAAGATTAAATATTTATTTCGGGAATATTTTTTGATGCCAAGTAAAATCTTGAAAGATAATGCTGATTTATTCTCCTCGTGTTCTATACTTTACATTAAGAAGTCTGTTCTTTGTTAAACAAAACAAAGAAGCTATGAAAAGATTCAGCGATTGCAACAGCTTTCTTATATAATGCCTAGGCTTAGAGTAAATGTGTAGAAAATAATATAAAAAATAAAAGATTGGGAGCCTTAAATAGGAAAACACGTGGGACGAAAAGTTTGGAAAAAGAGTCATACAAAAATGAGCGCTTAAGGGCAATTTGCTAGATATGAAAAGAGCTTTTTCGGGATCTTGAAAATGGTTTATGCTGATTCCAAATTTAGCATTCAAGTAAGCCTGAATTCCCATATACAACAGCTTCTTAGGGTAAAACATTCCACTAACCACTTCCCAACCGTTCAAACAGAACTAATATACTTACAAGTTGCATGCGATTTCTCTCAAAAGAATATGGAACAATTTTTCTTGTATCCAAGCTACGAACGCCATGGGTGAATTATATTGGGACCAAATTGGACGTTAACGCAGTAAGAAGCAATCAATTTCCTCTGGAAACGCTGAGGCTAACATATGTACTTAAGGGCTATCACTCACATATCGAACTGATTTACTCATTCCCCATCGTAATTGGCACGTAAAGATGAAATTTTCTTTAGTGAATTCAAAGAATCCTTAGAGATGAAGTTCTCTACCATTTCCAGCCAAAAGGGATGCCTGAGCATTTGTGATAACAGCCTTTGAAGGAAAACGCTCCGCATTATGTTACTGTTTTCCTTTGTTTATTCCGGAAAAAACTGTTGCACGCCACTGAACGCAAAAGACTCAGCGGTAAGGAAAACAGGACGACAAACAGAAAAATCAATGAAAGGGCGGCTTATAGTTAAAGGGAAAATAGAAATCTCTTCTTCCTTCTTTAGCTAAATCTATAATTTAGATAGTTCTCCTTGTTTACTAGCATAGATTGTTGTGAATTTAAGTTTTTAAATACAAATGTAAACAAAGAAATATCGCCGGCAAATATATTCAACAAAGACAAATGTAGGAAACTCAAAATGAAAACAAATTTTCAACGGTGGATAAATATATTCAATGTAATGAATTTAGTGCTTAGATTCAACCTCATCATCACCATTATTAACACTTCACTAGACTGGTCGGTTGGTGGGACGCTTCAATTCCTTAACAGAATATATGAAAGAGAAGAATCAGAAAATCATCCCCTACCTTCCTTTATTCTCTTAATATACTCGAAGGCTCAATTGGCCCTGATAGCATCGAACTAATTCTCGACAAATTAAGGTTTGATTTACTTAAAAACCAATTTTAAGAGTAAATGTAGAATCTGCATAAAATAATTAACTTTGGGAACGTTTCATTTTTGGTTTCTTTGTATAGAGGAAAACGAAAAAAATATCTTAATTAAAGGTTAATTGAATTTTCAAACAACCCTAAAAATGATAATAAAAACGATGAGCACAAAATTAATAAAAGTAATGATATATCAAAAAAAGCCTGAATACTTCAATTCGATTGGATTTGCGCCCACAACAAAATAGAACGCCCATTCGCGTTTCCTTTCAACTGAGTTGAGAGCGCAAAGTGATTTGCAAGGAAGTATCAAGGGAATTGCTGAGCGGCCGAGAAACCCTCTCACGTTGCATTTTTGGACATGCGACAATACACGAGAACCCAACTAAAAGTGTTTGATCTTCATTGCAGGAATTTAACGTCAGAGTAAAAGACTTCAACTCTGATTTGGGGATTTTTTGGAGCTTTCATTTCCCCATTGTAGTTGAAGTACAGTTGAAGACTCTCTTACCATTCTCATTTAACTTCCCATATTAGATTCAATTTCGTATTGTGTACCTTCATTGTCTGAATTTGTTCCTAGAACCTTCATAAATGTCGAACATTTAGCAGTAGTGAATTGTACTGTGGTACTTATTTCCCTCCACAAATATTTTAAACCTAGATCAGTTTAAAGGTGAGCTGATTAAGAAGAGTTGCGTGCACTCCTTTTAAAGCTTCTCGAATTATTTGCCTGGAAGACATTTTTTTACTTCCCTTAACTTTACTTTTCCATTTACAAACACTTTCCAAAACGTTTATGTTGCAGTCACGTTGTTTTTTTCTAAAATAAAGCTAGTCAGTGTAAAGCAATGGTGGACTGATTTGATTTAAAGGAAAACTATTACTGAAGAACACAGAAAAGATGACTCAGACCATTTTACATAACCTCTGTGTGCATCTGAAATGAAACCTTATTACCTACTGCAGCTTTTCTCATCATTTAATTTATGTTATGTTATCTATCCAGGTCTAAATTCTAGCTTGTTGAGATGTTATGTTATTAATCCAAGTCTAATTATCGCATGTTGAGATGTTATGTTATCTATCCAGGTCAATATTCTAGCATGTTGAGATGTTATGTTATCTATTTAAGTCAATATTCTAGCAGGTTGAGAAGTTATGTTATCTATCCAGGTCTAAATTCTAGTTTGTTGAGATGTTATGTTATCATTCCAAGTCTAAATTATCGCATGTTGAGATTTTTTATCTATCCAGGTCAACATTCTAGCATGTTGAGATGATATGTTATCTATCCAAGTCAATATTCTAACAGTTTAAGATGTTATGTATCTATCCAGGTCAATATTCTAGCATGTTGAAAAGTTATTTTATCTATCCAAGTCAATATTCTAGCAGGTTGAGATGTTATGTTATCTATCCAGGTCTAAATTCTAGCTTGTTGAGATGTTATGTTATCCTTCCAAGTCTAAATTATCGCATTTTGAGATTTTTTTATCCATCCAGGTCAATATTCTAGCATGTTGAGATGTTATGTTATCTATCCAAGTCAATATTCTAACAGTTTAAGATGCTATGTTATCTATCCAGGTCAATATTCTAGCATGTTGAAAAGTTATGTTATCTATCCAAGTCTAGCATTTTGGGATGTTATGTTATCTATCTAGATCTAAATTCTAGCCTGTTGAAGAGAATGGAAACTTTTCGAAGCTTGGGCGTATTCTTATCAGGAGAGATCTCCCTGCCAATTTGCTCTATTCGATCAAAACCAGTACGTGGGCCTACTGACTCAAAGATTTGTTTACAGTATTTTACTCGAAATTTCTTATCCCGATTTTCTAGATTACAGTTATATCAGTATTAGAGAATGAAGGAAAAAGCGATGTATTTATCTTGCAATTTTTCATCACAGCTGTTGGGAATCAGTGATAAAATACGTTTTTCATATTTATACTTTTTATTTACATTATATTTATAGTCTATATGCACAAATATATTTTACAAAAAAGAAAGTTTATATATTTATAAAAAGAATTATATATATATACATACGATGACTTTGGCTGTATCACAGATTTAGTATTTTAATAAAAGTTAGGTCGGCCTTCCTAAATATTTTTTTCTTAAAATGCATGTAAATATAATATATATATATATATATATATATATATATATATATATATATATGTAAATAATTTACTGGGGTAGAACTTTTTAACGTATAAATGTTATTAAACCCTCAGGACTAAAAGACCTTTAATTTTATTAAACACAAATGACTATTGTTATTATTATATTAATTATTTAAAACGGTGTCTTATCTGAACATGGACGTCTCAAACATCAAGTTTTGATTATTACGATAAATTATAAGACACAAAAGCTAATCAATAATTAATACATAAAATATGTTTTGCGATTTACCCATACAGACGGCTACACGAGAGAAGCATCTACAACAAATAAATTAAACATGACATTTCACTGTGTCAAGCCTTTTTTTATAGTGCTGTACATAATTCTTATATTTATACTTTTTCCATTGACGATGCTTGACCCTATACATAAACAAGTTATTTCACTTCCTTGGCATTTAAATGACAGTTAATTGGACCACATAATATAATAATAGGTTGAAGAGTGGACTTTATCCAAATGGTAAACGTGAGAGAAAATTGATTAAAAACAAAGAGTTTTCAACGGAATAAAAAAATCGGTTCTTGCGTATTGAGAGAACAAATTAAATCAAATGTTAGAGGACATTAATTACTTTTTTACATATTTGTTAAAATATAATAGAAGAATGATGGTTTTGTCGATGGTTAATAGTTTAGAGATTAAATGTCTCGTTGACCATCAACTAGATAGGTACTTGTAATAAACAAGCGTAAATCAATTTTGTATAGCAAATAATAACAAAAAAGTTAATAAAATTAAGGAAAATCAGAGGCATAACCAAATTACGCCTTGGCAAACCCCTATTTCTTTAATAGTTTTAAAGATTTAGCATAAAAAGAAAGATAAACGAATATATCCACAAAGATAAGTGGTATAAATTAGGGTTTTGAGTCGTACTAATCATACCATGACAAACCGTGGGAAATTATAACCACAAGAAAACAACATATAAAATTTCTTCGATAATTAGATATAAAATGGTAAATGTAATAAACTAATATAAGACAACTACAAAAAGCAGATCCTGTCATGTTATGATGCTAAAATGTAAATGCGGTATTTAAAAACCTTGAAGTCTCTGAGAAAAGGAAGAGAGCCCACTAAGAATGGTATTCTCAAGTCCATACATAGAGGAAGGATTGAGGTATTGAATAAAATACAATTTAAATAAGGTGTGCATACTGGGAAGCTAATGTGAATTAGTCAATCACAGTGAAATGAATTGTACTTCCTTCGTCTTATATAAGTCTTAAAGCAAAATTTAGTCCACGGTTTCTTAGGGTATTTTCTATGACTCAAAGCTGAGCAATCGCAAGGTCAAAAGACTGGCTATTGTTAAAATTAAATGGGTAAAAAATATTTTTAAGAAATTTGCTATATAATTCAAGTTTGCTTAGTTACCATCCAACCGAAAGGGATGACTCCAAAATTTCTTACTTGAGCATATGAACTTTAAAACTCACATTAAAAGGGTGAATAGTTCTGATTTTTCTCACCCCAATTATTGAAAATGATAAGAAACTCTAACCAAGAAGTAGTGTGACAACCAGAAAACGTTCAAAAATACTCAGAGATGTTAAGAAACATTTTTTAAAAATAAGGCTTTCGGTTTATATATATATATATATATATATATATATTCTATATATTTATATGTATATATATATGGAAACACATATTTCTTAGTAAGAAATGTCCAAGCTAAAAAGTTAAGATCTCAATAATATGACATGGGCATCGATACTTGTGCGGTTGGAAATTTGACTGGAATGATATTTTAAGTTCTTAAAGGCTAGAAAAGGTCTATTGAAGAACTAGAAACGAATGAATTATTTATTTTCTCGCTTATCAATACATGCAATATTGATAAGATGCGTAAGAAATCTAGTTTATTCACACTGATACAACGAGAAGTAAAGAGATTTTGAACGTTTTGGTTGAAGAAAAGATTAAAATAACAAATGTGGTTTACGTAATAAAGGAAATAAGGAAAGAGATATTCGAAGCACTTTCGTACTTACTCAAAAACCTTTAAGAAAGGAGTAGTTAGGTCTTGGATCAGGAGAGGTTTATATACGAGGTAGGCTTTTATCAAAATTGAAGCCAACGGGAAGTGAGAAAGATTAAATTAGCTTTAAAGTTTTTGTTTGTGCCTTGATTTTAGTCAACTGAGTTGTTTCGGTTAAAGAACATCCTTCGGGGTGGCAGCATCAACAAAATCAGGGACTGCACGAGGTTATTCCAACTCTATGCGGCTGCATGCTTACTCTAGCTTCTACATATGTTCGGCATGTTAGGAATGCGTTGAACTATGCTTCTTGGTGGAAGCGGGAGCATTTGATTGTACCGGTCAGGACTTTGAGGTATTTGGGTGGTGAAAGCAAGTAGTTGCCAAGGGCAACCTATTTGTGACATGGTAGGTGTATTTCATTTAGGCCGTCATTAATTAAATGCATGATGGTGTGATCAAGAAAATAAATGTGGATTTACCAATGATAAAATTTATACAAAGAAATTGGACGATGAAACGGGCAGTTTACCAAACGTTGTCATGATCTAACGTGGGTTTGTTTATGTGTATGGTATAATTACGTACATAGGTTAATGTTGCTCAACGCGTACTCAATATTTTTTTTTGAGTTTCAAATGTAGCCTTATACAATCATGCAGTTACAAAAATACAACTAAATAATTTAGGTAAATGTCCGTTCATAAGGTGAAGCAAAGTTGAGTTGTATTCCAAAATACAGAAATAAATAGGAAACTAAGAATAGTTTTGTTTTAAAGGTATTTTGATTTTCAGATGTACAACTAAACTGATTGTCCAAATAGTCTACATATATCATATATGGGAGTCAGGAAAAGAATTAAGTGTGCGTGTTAAACAACAACAATAAACCAATGAACGTAATTATTATAACGTACACACCGTTATGTCGCACACTATTCTCTCTCAAAACAGTTCATGCATTTCATCAAGAGAGAAACAAAATCTAATCTACTCTTCTTCACTTCCCGTCGGGTTCTCTTGTGATAATGGGTCTGTTTTTATCATGTATTAAACTCTTATTTTTCTTTGTGATAAAATAAAAAAAGAAAAAATGTGCCGAATTTGACTTTCATTACTTCTTGACGTTTATTTGTCACATAAATAATAAACCAAAAAATTATGAAAACAAAGATTCCAAGTACTTAGGAAATTTATTCCGAGTACACGGAATTTCTAACTTCATGTGGGTATTTTTACATCTATTTCTCTCCCACGTCCGAAAAAGGCAATATATATATATAGAGCATGTGAGTACAAATAATGACACAAAAAAACACTAAGGAAAAATATTCCGAAGCTTTCTTCTTTATTATCAAATACCTCTTAAGGGAATCAAGGCCTTTGATAATATAAACAAAAGGGTGCCATATATATATATATATTTTGTTTTTAATAAACACGGAAAGCACACTTGACAGTGAACAGGCTATTTTAACAACGGAATGCACATACATGTGTTTTTTCATGGCCCTGCATGACTGAATATAGAATTAAAATTGGTCTAATATTCACCAAAATATCATCTTGTCGTACATAGCCCAATGGATATAATTTATCACTGCTTTCCTTCCCATCCTATAATCCTTCATTCTAGATAAATTTCGTGGAGTGATAATCTTGTAAGAGGAAGTACTTCTTTCACTCGGTTATGAATTCAAATAAAACCACCAGAATTGGTTGTTACACTCCTCCACAAAACCACCCTCGGATAAGATGATAAATCAGGAAACAATGTGTTCATAATTAGCTTTCACTAAGTATACATTTACACACTTTAATATTAATGAATATTCTTTAAGGGAAATAATTATTAGAAAATAGCGTAATTAAAAAAAAATAGCTTGTTGACTAGATGCCAAGCGAAAAACCTAAATGAATGGCTTTTTTTTAATGGAATTTTGTGTTATATATATTTACATTATAAGCGCTTCAGACAAGATGTACCACTCTATATGGTTTGACTTATACAGCACAAGTAATATGCTCATGGGAGACAATTCACTAATTTTTATCTGCTCTGACCATTCCCCAGACATTGTAACAATTAAAGCTAATGCAGCATAATAAAAAGGATAGTAGTAACAGTTTGAATTTGTATAAAACCCATCGGAACAGAAACACAACATCACAGATACACCTATGCCCAATATGCATCGGATCCTTGAATATTGTTCCTATGCAACGATGCTGAGGGTCCGTTTACACTATATTTGTTAGTTCCTGGACGTTCAGGGATTGTACTGTATGTGTGAACGGCTCTTTGACTATGACTGATATCCGGCATTGCAAAGCGGAGTTTCTCCCAGAACAGTTTGTCGTTACTGCGGATACATGTATTGGTCTTAAGATAAAGACGAAGGTCTGGGTCAAGTTCGCGGAAGGGGATGTCGCCTAATATGACCACGATGATCTTTTTTCTCTTCTTTTTAAGAACTTCGTGGTGTGCGCTTTTGAACTGGAAACGACACCATTCGTTCTCAATAAAGTTCTTGGAAAGAACGATAATGGTTCTTTTGGATGAGTCGACGGCTTCCACCATCGTCTCTGTGATGTACGCGGTGACAGGGAAGTCTCTATAATGGAGACACATTCTATATGGCTTTTCTCCTCTTTCTAGCTGAGCTGCTAAGGTTTGATTCACCCAGACTTCGTCTTTAGAGCTGTAGGATACGAACGCATCGAAGATTTTATCACGGTCTTCTGCCGCAGGATCACTATAACAGAGGCGAAGGCCATACTTCGAAAACATCCACATCTTGAGTGTGTGGCGATACAGGAAGCATATCAGAAGCATAATTATCACAACAAAAGCAACAGAAATTGCGATAACTGGATGCAACAGGTTATGTAAAATCATTGGCTGAGTAACTGTCGATGTAGAAGAGGAATTTAGGCAGTTAGTCGCGTTAAAGTCTAAGATAAATGAATCTGAACCCTTATTGCTTGAAGATATACACTTAATATCATCTTTATCAATAACTTTTCGCACATTATCTAGAAGCCAAATTTCAAAAGACTCCACAAACTGGCATTCACAAGTCCATTGGTTACCTTTTAATGAAATCTTCATCAAATAAGGATTATTCACCATTCTCCAAACAGGAAAGTTAATCAGCCTATTGTTATGAAGAGTAACTATCTCAAGATGCGACATATCTGCAAATGTACATTGCTGAATGTAGTGTATTCGATTGTCGTGGAGGTACAATTCCCTTAAGGGATTTAAATACTTAAATTCGTGGCCTTTGAGGATTTCGATGAGGTTATTTTCCAGATGGAGAACAGTTAACCGCGTAAGACCACTAAACGTTTCGTTATCTAATGTTCTAACATTAGAAGCGTTAACAAAAAGAACTTGCATATGTTTTCTCCCTATAAAGGAATGAGAGGACAAATTTTTGAAAGTATTACCGTCTAAATAGACTTCTGTAGCGTCCATTGGAATTCTCTCAGGAACGGTGATCAAATCGTGAACTGAACAATTTACGATGTTCGACCGCCAAGACTGATCGTGATAGCATTTGCAACCATCTGGACAGGTCATTTCGCAATCACAAGCATCAAACTCGCAACAATGGCACAAGGTAAAGCAATGACTTTCGTATTGACAAAGAAACTGTGAGGGTTGCACTTCAACTAAAGGTAGGTATACCCCTCCACGTACAAACGGCAGCTGGCAGTAGATGCTTTCTAAATCCATAAGGGTTGGATAGCATCGGTCGTGTTTGAGATTGTTGATTCGTTGGAGCCATTCCATCCGGCAATCACAAACAAACGAGTTTCCTCCGAGATAAAACTGAGGAAGAGGTTTGTCCGCAGGCACCGAAATAAGACGTAAAGCTTGCATATCCATTTTTGTTAAATTATTAGCAAATAAATCAACCCTGGTCAGATTTTCCTTATTCAAAAACGTATATTGTTCCACGACTGAAATCTGATTATCATTCAAAAACACTAATTGGGCACTTTGGGGTATCTGAATACTGCTTATATTTGTTATTCTGTTAAAGCTTGCATCTAGCGTTTGCAAGCTTAGGTCATGCCTCCCCAATGAATTTCGTAATTCTGAAATTTTATTTTTATGCAAGTCTAGCCATAACAAACTTGGTGGAATATAGTGATAATCAAATATTTCGATGCTGTTGTCTGATACATTCAACCATTCAAGGTTTGGTAGAGATTCAAAAAGATCGTTCATGGTGGAAAGCAAATTGGCATCCAGACGGATAGCTTGCAGATTCCGATTTCTCCAAAAAGCCCCACTTTCAATATGAGAAATTCCATTTTTGGCAAGATTTAAAATTTTCAGAGATGGAATATTGATAAAAGTATCCCTGGAAATGTTTCCAGAAATTCTATTATTCACGAGTCTAAGTCCATATAGCAGTTCAAGTCCCTTAACGGGCATGTTTTCCAAATTAGAAATTTGGTTATCACCGAGATCAAGCGTTTTTAAATATCGAAGATGGGAGACGGCTTCTGGCACTGATCTTAAACGATTCCCGTTGATATTTAAATCTTCCAAACTCTTTAAATTCGAAAAGGCAGCTTTATCGATCCCAGAAATTTTATTATTATCCAGGGCAAGGAAACTTAAGACGTCAACACCGTCAAAAGCTTTGTCGTGTATGGCACGAATCTCATTGTAAGAGAGATCAAGGGTGTGCAAGTTAACGCAGGGGCTAAATGATGAGGGAGGCAAAGTTACCAAGTAGTTATGGGAAATTCGCAGCTCCTGGACGCTGTACATATCATGGAAAACTTGGGGATTGAGTTGAGATATTTTGTTATGAGATAAATCCAGAACCACCAGCCGAATTAATTCCTGGAAACTGGATTCCGTAAGCCACTCGGATTTCAGTTCGTTATGAGAAAGATCCAGTTTGACCAAGTACTCCAATCCTCTAAAGAGGCCAGGGGCAAGGACAGTGAGAGAGTTATTTCTGACGTGAAAATACATTAAATTTGGGGTGTGCATGAAAGCGTTCTCGGGCAAAGCGACCAGTCGGTTGCTAGACAAATCAAGGGTGGACAGTTCGGTCAACCCTTCGAAGGCATCATCATCTACCTTTCCGATGTTGTTGGAATGAAGGTAAAGTTTTTTTAACTGGTTCAAACCTTTCAGGGCGCCCGATACCAACACGTCGGCGTCGTTGTGAGAGAGGTCGAGAGAAACCAAGTCCAATTTACAGAACAAAGTTCGATTCGACGTAGGTGAGGAGTCAGAAGCTCCTGAGAAACCAAGTTGCGTCAAGTCCTGGAGACGATTATGGCTGATATTTAGCGTTTTGAGATTCGACAACGAACAAAACACTCCGTTGGGTAGTTCCCAAATGCTGTTTGTGCTTAGGTCAAGATACTCCAAATGAATTAAGGGACGGAACACCTCTGAAGCTATTGTTAAGCTCCTACCAGGCCAATCGAAATTTTGCGTTTGTAACGAAAAGTTCCTCAAATTATTCAGACTACTAAAAACATTTTCACTAAGTACACTAATTTTGCAATGTAAAATATCCAAATCAGTCACACGATCTAAACCGGTAAATGTATTGGACGTCAAAACACTTTGATAGTAATAAATTTCTTTGCAAATCACTGAAAGTTTACGGAAAGAGTCCGGAGGAACGAAACTCAAGTTAGCCACTTTAAAACTTTCATCTGTAGTTTTGACTGAACACACCATGCTCTTCTGAGCTTGATCATGGTGGTGGATTTTGCAATTTGAGCCCCCAGTAAAAATGGCTGGAAATGCACAGCAACTCAGTAACAAAAGAAAAGCCTGCCAAAATTTGACCAATACAGCATGACTTATATTTTTGTTGGGCATTTTGAGAAAGTTCATATTAGTCAGTTAATATATTTTTAATGCGCACCATCCCTTTTTTCTCAAAGGGAAGTACTTCCACTCATACGTTTTCCAAGGTTGATACATTACAGCACTATTTAGATTTGGCGACGAGCGACATCACCCAACGTGAATCAAGAGTAGCTTCAGACTGAAAACTAATTGTAAACCGTGTCAGCTCGACGCGAATACTGACTGAACCTCGGGAAAAAGTTATCGTACTGCACCATGACAAACACTTTTCAAGGCTTTGTTTCCAATAAATACTCTTTTTTATTTATAAAAATGTTTTAAAAAATCAGTTACTTCCTGAAATTACCACCCCCAAAATAAAAAAATATAAAGGCAATCATTGAGTGAATTTTATTTCTAAAATTCTATAGGTTTTTCATTTACTAAATATTTCATTTTATAACTGAATTACTTTTGAAGCTATTCAAAATAGTTGTGAACTTTGTGTAAATTGCGTAGAACAACTGTTAGTTAGGCCTAAACCACACAACGGATTTCCTTATCAGAAAATATGAGCAATTAACTTACTTTGTTTCTATTCCTACTTTGATCTTTGCCCATTCCAAGAAAATAATGAAACCAGGCAATGGCTTCGCCACTCTCCCTTACGAGGGGAGCTTGAGCTTCGCTACTAAGATTAAAATTTAAAATCTAAAAAAAGCGGCCATGGTTAAATTTTTCTAAATTTTCTGAACTTCGCCAATTATAATAATTTTTAAAAGAAACTCGAAACTAAATTTGCTCCCTTTCAAATTATCACATTGTTAAAATATAGTTATAGAAGAAGATATATAAAAGTAAATTGTCTGAACTTCACCATTTGTAATTCTGTGGGGTTTAAAAAGTTCACAAAATTTCGATACTTATGTTTATTCCTGAACTTCACCAATTTGTTTTTTTAATATTATAAAAGAATTATTAGAAATACCTCTGATCAAAAACATAAGTCATAACCAAACTAAGATGAAATTATTATTCTAATACTCTAAAAAATCCCCTTCTTAAATTATAGAGTTAGTGATGAAGTGATGATGATGATGTTGATATAGGAGAAAACAAATGAATTGTTTACTATTTTACAATTGTTAACTATTACAGGCTAAGAGGTATTTTTGTAATCCGATGGGGACACATTTACTCAACTTCGGCCGGTAAGGAGAAAAACAATGCCTCTTAAGGAACATATAAAAGTAAATAGTAAAAGGTGAACACTGACACCAAAGAAGGGAGATAGGCTAATGTAAGAATGTGTAGAAAGTGCTTCTTAGCTCGAATAAGCAAAAGAGGATGCTACCTGGTGCATTTTGGATTTGGGATGGCGTTTCATAAAACTGGGCTAAGTAAAACACCTAATAAAGGTAAGTATTTATGCATAGGGGAATAAACAAAGGACCCCCCTCCCCCCAGGAAATGAAAAGGAAGACAGAACAGTAATGAAAGGAATCGAGGTCGGAATAAGAATCGAAATGAGAAAAGGAATAAGAAAATGGAATAGGTAAATATAATATGGCGTTTACAATAGCGTCAGGGACAAACGCCAACCTATACGAACAAGTTCGTTTATAGAACACAGAAAGGAACTCACAAACAAGTTCAAACTTGAACTCGTCCTTAAGAGGGAGGGGAGGCAAGTGTAAGGACAAACCCCAGGAAGTTCAAGTCAGTTTCGTATCAAAATGCCTCCGAACAAGTTTGGAGAACAAAACAAGAGAAAAACACACTAACTCATCGAATCATGTTAATTTTAAGTTCTCCGAAGGTAAAAAGTGCGTGAATATAAGGAGGAAAGGTGCTGGGGGTGGGGAGGAACAAAAAGAATCAGAACAAACCAGGGAGAGTGGAGGACGATCCGGTTTAAAAGGACAAAAATAAAATCCTCCAACCTCGTATGAAGGGGGAGGATGGGGGGGGGGGGTATTAAACTCCCTACCCCTGAATCTATGTAGAGTACAAAAGCACAATAGAGGAATTCTCCCCCCCCCCATCCATCCCGTGTAATAACTCTCAAATATTCGAATTTAAAACTCATAATATTCGCTGTTCTAGAACAAGAATGTCGGGCGGTTGTGTTCTAGAACAAAAGTCGCTAGTAGAGAATCTAGAACTAAACGTTAGGTTTAAAGACACTTAGAACAAAAGGTTAGAGGCGCAGACTAAAAAAAAATGGTTGGAAGTAGAGAGACACTAGAACAAAAAGTACAAGTTAGGGAAAAGACTCGCAGTAAGAGGACTAGAACAAATCGATGGTAAATGGGAGGTAAAATTGGTTAGGATTAGGGATGCAAGAACAAAAGTTAGCAATTAAAAACACCTCAACATAAATTAGGGACCTCAGACATTAGAACTAATGGGCTAGAATAGACCCTAGAGCAAAAAGTGAGAGTCGAGGGACCCTAGAACAAAAGGTTGGGATCAGACACCCTAGAACAAATGGTTGAGAAGAGACACCAGTAGAAAGATATTGGGATCAAAAGCACTAGAACAAAAGGTTAGGAACGGATACACTAGAACAAAAGTTTGAATCATACACACTAGAGCAAAATGTTGGGATCAGACACACTGGAACAAAGGGTTGGGATCTGACAGACTAAAACAAAAGGTTGGGTTCAGTTACGCTAGTAAAAAAGATTGGGAGTCTACAGTGTGGAGCGAAGGTGCCATGATAGTTCCCTTACAAGTTAGTAATACATATCTTAGAACAAAGTCAGATTCGCCAACCCCACCATGAATGGCGGGAGGTTCTTACAAGGAATGGGGTTCTTTGTGTCCGCTGTCGCTGAGAATCGATCTTTGGTTGACAGGCAGAAACCCAGCGCCCTATTCACTATGCTACAGGAGCTGCAGTTCTTGTGCTCTTTATGGACTCAACCTTAGCGACCTTTAGAGTGATTTAAGAGTAACGAGGTTTCCTGTTGCCTTCCTAATTACTCTTGATTGTTTATTTTCTTGTTTACTGTTCTCTTTGTTACTTTTCCCTATTATTTTTTTATTTGTTTACTTTCCCCTTTCAGTTGAAATGCCCTGAGTTGGATTACATCGATTTTGAAATGCGTCTTTGCTTTCATAAAAATAATACTCGAATCGATAGATGAAGGTAGAAATATTTTCCTCCAATGGTTATCCATGGTAACGCCTCAGTTCTCACACTTAACCACTTCCGGATGCGGCTTTGGTCATCTAATTACTCTAAACCCCAAACTCATTTTCCGGTCTCATTATTTAAATGTCACTGTAAACAGACCTGTCCACACAACAGCCCATCCCGGTCGTAGGCCACCGAGAATTCTCAGTTCGACGCATTCCCATCGCTTGAACGGAAGTGGGGAATATCAACGATGCAAACTTAGAGCGGTTAAGTTCCAAAGAACTCGAATTGGAAGTTTGCAAGACGAAAGTTTGGCCAAGGAGTCGTAGAAAACGGAGGATTTCCTGAATAAAGTAGGTCATTGGGAGGACAAATTGACCCCCTCCCTCTCCTTCCATCCCATACCACCGCCTAATGGAAGGGGTCTGGTAACCTTTGTAAACATGCCATCATGTCAACACTATTTGGGGATCGGAATGAGAACTTTTTTTATTCTTCAACCTAAGTTCGATTGGTTTATATTCCTTGCCAACTCTATAACCAAATTTTCCTCTCTTTTATAGTAAATTTCCCAATTGGCATCTATCAGGGAAGTACAAATAAGTTTTTTTTTATAAGAATTTAAATAACTCAATGTAGTTAATAAAAGCGACGGTTGTATTTACAGGAGAAACTTCACCGCTGTATAATAAGGTAATGTACATAAAAATTACTTCATAATTTCAAAAATTAAAAAAATAAATTTAGGTTGGTTATTATTTTCAAATAATAGTGCTTATTTATAATCTTGAAAGAGGAGAAGAGGAAAAAAACCCTTTCCGGTGTGACGTCCATTATATTTCAGGTTTGGCTCGGTTTATTATCCCATTCCTCCCCTCTCTATCTGCTGTGAAATCTATTCAGCATTATTTATAATCTTATAAAAATCACAAATATACACTTAAAGATCTAAACAAATATTATAATTATACAAAATTATTTAGGTAGGACGAAAAGTTCATGGTGTGATTTAGGTCTCGACATCAGATGTTTACACATTTTACATTCTCGTAGAGCCTTCTAAGAAATCTACTATTCGTAGTATATTGAATATTTGACCTGACCAAAATTCCATAAACCCAAATTAAAAAAATCAATAATATTGATGATAAAGTAAGCTAGCGAGATATCATTATAGCCTATTTTTATTCTGATTCTGTGCCATTGATCAAAATTAGGTGTACTTAAATTCCTAGTTCATAAATATTAAACATAATAAGTTCATCTAAGTTCACCTTAACAAATTGCTTCTTGATGGATCTGTGAATTAATAAGTTAGTGTTCCAAATATTGTTTACATCATGAAGGAGTTTCGTTCTCATCTTTAATAAAATAAAGTCCATTCTAATTTACTTGGGTTGGAAATGTGGATTTGTTGTCAACACAAAACTCGGATGAGCCATCGTTTCTTGTGAAAAGGATCCCTTATTATTCTAGTTTAATATTATTACCAATTACTGATTTTCGAGCGAAATTAAGATTTTTTTTTACCTTCTAAAATATACAATTGGTACAAACCCCTAAATTTCCAAGAAGTGCGAATAAATCACAAAAATTATCAGACCCACAAAGTTTTCTGTATTTGTTTTTTTTTTAACTCTGAACCTTTTAATAAACACCTGATTAGAGAGATACCGAACATTTTTATAATTCCTAAGATTTTAAAACTACTACACAAACAAATTTAGAATAAAATTAGAAAAGTTTGAACGTTGATAGTCGCTACTGAAGTTCTCAATTTTCCATTTTTGACCTCCCATTAGTCGCAACGGACACCTATACGTTCAGGCGATTTCACTATACCCATTAGCGCTTGATACTTAATGGTCAATTGAGGAAAAGCGAACGCTTTGACGTTTTCTTTCTCCCGCTTTCTCGTCCGCTCAAAATAGGGGGTTTGGCTGTCCATTTCGTTTATCGATAGATAATTACGTCGTTTGGACGATCGAGTGAATAGGGTGAAATATACAAATAAGATTACACAGGGAGAATACATGTTAAAAGGTAATTAGAAAGTTAGCAGAATAAGCAACATTATCTTTATGTTTGGGAAAATAACAGACAATCCAATAAAGACCCTTTCAGCCAGAAACTTCAAGAAAAAAAATCACAAAAGAGTAAAGATAAGTAGAAATGGAGATGTGTGGAAGCCAAATCGCGTTAAATAACCTTAACAAAGGTTAAGTGAGGTACTAGTGACTTCCTCTTGGACCTACATCATCGTGAAGGTTAGGTCCCCTCTTACTGGCAGAACGAATAGGATGTTAGAAGTCATCCGTGAACAGCAAACTCCGGGAAAGATGCAGAGAGCTTTGATTCCTTAATTGGCTATTTGTGGCCTGAAGTTAGCACTAGCTTGAGATTTCTATGTTGTGGTAAGCTGTGATCTGAGCTACTTAGTAGATGAGATTAGCTACGATCAGAAGTTAGCTATAAATTGATGTTTACTGTTATCTGAGCTTAGGTGAATTTTTAGATAACTTTAAGTTACCTAAGACTGAGGTTTATTGTGATATGCTCTTAGCAACGATCTTTGTAAAATGGTAAAACTGGATTTATAGACAGAGCATTTTCACTCTCACTCTATGATTATATTATGATGAGTGATATGTAGGCATTATGATAAGAAATACCATTCCTTTTATATAAAGGAAAGAAACACTGAGGAAAATTGAAGTGTGATATAATGAAAGAAAGCACAGTCAACACAAGAAATAAAAGGCAGCAACAAACCGAAATATTGCAATTCACAAATCATTCAAACTCTCATATCTTCTTTTCTACTCAATCTTCAAAACAATTCTAAATTAACATTGTGTACTAAGCATCTATACATCGAGGATGCATTCCTAGACCTCACATTTATTTATATTTAATCAAAATCGAAGTCCACATTCCATAAAATTTGTTTTCACTGAGATATGCGCCTTGTATTTTGTGGGAGCAGCTTTTTGTAATGTACTTTGGTAGAAAAATTCTCGCTGGCAACTTTCCAACGTCTTTTTGCTTGGCAATTCGGAGGCTAAAAATTACCACTCGCTATTTCATATGAGTATTTTTATTATTAATGACATAAAACCTGATTTTTAAAGACTTACATTTGCACTGTTTTGAAATACTACTTTAATTTGTACTCACATCATTCACGCGAAAAGCAAATTTTAGAGTATTTTTTTATCCAGTTTTTAAATCAATAACTAAACAATTAAATTTAATATGGCTTGAATATTATTAATTTCCGTTTTAGATAGTGATGAGAAAATAACCATGAAAAGTCAAATTAAATTCTAATTAGGGGGACTCTGAACAAAGTGACAATTTAATGCAAAAAAAAAACCTTTCAAAATCGTACATTAATATATTTTCGACCCCTTGTGACGCGTGAAAACTTACATGGTTTTGGTAATTTATTTTAGGGCAAAGAATCAAGACACCTAACATCAAATACATCAGGATGGAGAGTGATAAGCGAACTTTGTATTCATTTAGAATTACTGAGAAATATAATATACGTAAATAAAAGAGGATAATAATAATAGAGTTTTTATATGGCGCCCTTCAAGACCTTGAAACATTCGAGGTGCACTTGTTCCCCCATTAGCAAAAGGCCTGGCAGAAGAGATGAGTTTTCTGAGCTCGCTTGAGGGAGAGGCATAGTATTACACAGCTTAGAGGCAACTGCAGAGAAGGCGCGATCATCCATGCAACAGAGCCGAGTTTGAGGAACCGAAAGCAGGAAGGCACTTCCCGAGCGAAGGGCTCTTTGTTGGCTGGACCCAACCAATAAAGAGGACAAGTAAGGAGGAGTTGCGGCGTTTAGGACTTTAAATGTGAGGAGGGACTTTAAAATCAATTCGAAATTTAATGGGCAATCCGTGTAGTTCGTGGAGCAGGCAAGGGTGTGGAAAGATAGAACCATCCTCGACCGAGGAGAAATTAAGCAGCAAATTCTGGACAAGTTGAACGGCACGAACTGTAGTTTTGAGGGGGTCAAGCGAGAATAGAGTTATCTACAGTAATGATGGATGCAGCAGCTTCATTTGAGGAGTTTTGTAACAAGATTGGTCTCCATTTTTTCAGTACAACTGTTTGTCTATCCATATGTCTCTCCCGCGTCTCACACCCGAGAGGATGCCAAGTGACATCTGGAGGCTTTTGTGGCCTAATCTCGCAGTAAGCCCTACTGGTGCAAATGATGAAGGATAGTCTGCGGCGAATTTTCATTTTCTACCTTCACTGCTTACAATTATTCTGCTTCATGCTGTCTCGTTGCTATTGCGCTTTAAGTTCGAAGAGGCATTTACTGGAGAAACCATTACAAAGAAACAAACATAGAGGCAAAAACAAGTTCGAGGGACAAAATGCGTCTTGATTTCGGAAGCTTCCTTTCCCACTATTCAGAGCGCGCAAATATACATAAATATGACCCTTTTTTTCAAATAACCAGATGTCAATCTTATTATAATATGACGGCTTCCGAAGTCACGCACACATAAACACGCTCACGCAGACACACATATATTTGTGCATAATTCATCAATGGTGAAAAGACGAAATGAAAAATGTAAGCTTCAGCCGCCGATGTCCAATCATCGTACGCCTGGCCGCGGAGTGCGAGCGGGCGTGCTTCCGATCGCCCGTGCAACGGGACTCACATCGGGTCTTAGAAAAATCCTCGAGCCTGAGGAGGATCGCCGTTGTGAATGAAACTATCTTATCTCCCGCAATGATTATCGCGGAACAGCTAACGAAAACCTCCGCCATTGGCTTCATTTCGGGCTGGGAGATTAATTCAATTCGACGAAGGGAATCGATCTCCGTCGAGATCGGTTTCGCAGGTCGACGAGAAAATGAGTACATGTAAATAACACGAAGCGAGAATCGCTTCCCAAGGGGGATTTGATGCGTGAGGGAAGTTAGACTCGCTAATCTCGAGAAAGAGGTCTGGACTAACGACTGAGGCCTGAGTGAATCCGAATTACCAACCATAAAAGGAATCGTTATTTACTTCAAAAGAAGAAGTGAAAATCGACGAAGGCATCTTCGCCAGAAAACTTGTGCTGGGGGCGGAGACAACTCTCGTTACAGGAACTAGCTACTTTTACAACCTTAATTCTTAAAACAAGGGTCATGCGGGGTATTTTAAATCGCCTTAAAACACGAGCCCCCCTCCTCCCCAAAAAACCCACCACAAACACTCGAAAATAAAGAACTTTGGAATTAAAGATTTCCTAGGAAATTAAAACTCTATGACCAAATGGCAGTTGTCTGTGTAAATCTCACGATTAGTTTTTACTTGTGGTTCCTCGGATTCTCACGTCCCACAACTTCAACAAGTAGAGTAAATAAATTAAAATTAAAACGCGTTGTTATAATCAATCCTTTAAAATAAATTAAACAAAATCAAAAGACGTAAGTCGCGTACTCTCACTCATTCTAACTTAGGACCATACGACCTTCAAAACTTTCAATAATTCATGGATTAACTTTGAGAGGACCTTGGAAATCATATCATTCGAAAGGGAATGCAAAACAACATAACGGTTTGGAATTCCGTTAGAATTGGCCGAATAGTTAAGATGTTATTGCCAAAACACTCATAGAAAATTAAATTGGTTACCATTCGACCGACCTACCTACGCACCGACATAGTAACTTATAGAGTCGCCTGCACGTGACTAGAAACTGGACTATATTTTGAGGCATCTGCGCCTTCCAGCGGGGACGTGTGAATCATATGGCAGCCTTAATGCTGCAAGGTCCTTGTCACGGCAATATCTGATGCAGATTATTTTATTTATTTTATCATCTTGACTGACTTCAATGGCAGCTATGAATCCAAAGATCATCCGCAATTATTATTTCCAATCAATTGGTCTTCCATTATATACAAAGTAATATATTTATTCAATAACCAATTAATTGGATTTCTATTCTATATAAAATAATACATTTATTTTCTATATCTTAGAGCATCCAACTTAAAGGCCACCTTGAGACTCATAAGTGAGGCTTGCAATGAATGACCCGGGAAATCAAGATTTGAAGAAGATAATTATGTTCCGAGTCTCTAATTTGCCATAAAATAGTCCCAAATTAGTTTCTAGATTGGAATACAAGTCGAATGTGGAGGGACTGAAGGACTCGATTTGTATATTTGTAAACAAGTGTGACGTGTAAACGCTTAATCCAGGTTTTCAAAGTTCTATACTAATTTAACATTTCTCTGTTAACTGAACATTCAATATGGAGATGTAAACAACGCATTCTACAGTGTTTGAGCCAAGATACCTCCTTGATATAACGGAGTATTTGTTTCTATTAATCGTTAAGTTGTCGAATAGTCGATTAAATTGACGCAGGAAATTATTATTTACTGTTGAATGGGTGGTAAACGGTTTAGCTTTATAATTTTTCGTATGTGATTACTTAATATACAACACACAGCCTTCATCCATCCACTCTAATCTAGTGTCACAGAAAGCACGACCCCTTTGTCGCGGGACGGGTTCGTTCGCACAGACTTGTGCACTATATGCCTTTTTGGAGGAGGATGACGTCCTTCATTTTATTTTACTCTCTTTGGTGTTGGTCACTTGATTCTGTGGCGATAGTAAGCGGGCCTACCCTACGGCGAAGTGTGCTTCCTTCTTCTCTCTTCTTGCTTCTTGTTTTTGGGGGGTTATTAACTTGTTTTGTCATTTTCACGCTTGTTGTTTTTAATTTAGCCCCACATTATGTTATAGGATGATTACGGCGGCTTATGCCATATTGAGCCATCGCTAGATTAGCTGTTGAAAAAAATAAATATAAAGCTTTTGTACAACATAATTTTGAATAAGAGGGACAACTCTGGCCGCCATTTATTCGTGGGAACATCGCATTATTGGAATACATTCCGTGATGAGCGACGAAATTAATTTTCAAATTCATAAATAGATCGAAGGTGCCAGACGGAGGCAACTCAATTTACTATCGCTAGAAGATCGCTATTTTCCTAGCCAACTTATCCAAGTATTTAAAATACTAAACAGTTTGAACTAAATAACCGAATGCAGACTAAAAATAAAGGTTACAAGTGAATAAACAAAAGAGTTAGAGCTACAAACCCATAATCTTTTATTCTAAAACCAGGCAATGGCTTTGCCACTTCCCCCTACGGGGGGAGCTTGCGCTTCGCTACTAAGATTAAAATTTAAAATCTAAAAAAAAAGCAGCCATGGTTAAATTTTTATAAGTTTTCTGAACTTTGCCAATTATAGTAATCTAAAAAAGGAACTCTAAACTTAATTTTCCCCCCTTTCAAAATAGAGACTTATAGAAGATATATGAAATTTTTTTTCTGAACTTTACTATTTGTTATTCTTTGGGTTTTAAAAAATTCACAAAATTTCGATACCTATATTTGTGAACTTCACCATTTTTTTTTATATTATCAAAGAATTATTAGAAATAACTTTGAAAAAAACATAAGTCATAACCAAACTAAGCTGAATTTATTTTTCAAATACCTTCCAAAAATATCCTTCTTAAATTATAGAGTTAGTGATGATGAGGATGATGATGATAACCCCCCAAAGGGATAGCTTTCCTAGAATGTTGTTTCCAGCAATACCGTAAATATGTTTAAGAACAAGATTGATAAATATTTTTTAACATATAATTCATGGAAACAAGAGTTGTTGAATTAATTCATTTTTCATATCCTCAATCCCTTTTAACTTTCCTCGACCTCTGACCTCTGACCTCTGACCTCTGACCTTTAATCCTTTCCCTTCTCTCTTGAACTAAGTAGCCAAGAGTAGATGGCGGTAGATGTTTTTTGCTGTTTCATAATCTGTAAAAACTACCTGTGTTTTATTGTTTCTTGACCTTTCCATTTACTTCCTTTCCGTCACTCTCCTTACAAGTATCATCACATCTATTCTCTGCTGCCCTACACATCCATCTTGCATGCACCTTCACTTCATCTAGATTTATCACTTCGTATATAGAGTTTTCTTTACGATCTTTCTTTGGGATACGCCCTTGTTCGTAGTTTGCTTTAAATTCGGGGGTGGGGGACCACATCCACGCAAGACAGGCGGGGGTGGTAGGGGTGAGTACATGCTACCCCTTAAAACTCGAAATATTGCCCACCCTCCTTCCCCAACTGTGTACCCAGCAAGGAGCTGTCAGATGTTGCATGCTGCAGCTGAGATCAAGATGATTATGTACCCTACTTTCCCCAATGCCCGGCAAACGATGTGTGGATAAAATATTCGACTCATTCTCGCTCCTTCAATCTATATCACTTTAACAACTCGTTTAAACTTAACTAAAAAATAATTACCACCAAAGAGTTCTCTTTGTTTGATGTATTATTGTATCATAATATTGGGAAATATTAGATAAATAAGGAAATGACGCCTTGATTACTAAGTTCATCAATGTGAGTTCAAAATTAATAATCAAAGTTAAGAATCGTAACAATTATTGCAAGAAAACTTGATTAACAAAGATCATTTAGTTTATAAACTCTATATCATTAATATTAATTTAGCAAATACTCAAATCGGTCGAGGGTATCTTTTACAAAAGGTTTCAAACATGGGTTAGTGAAGAAACGGATAGATTGAGATGGAAGTTGAAATGTAAGGAAGAGACTTATTGCTCGGTACCAAAAGGAAGCAACCAACTTTGAACAGTAAGGAAAAAATACTTTAATCCAAGCATGACAAGGCCTAAAAGGTAAAGGAAGACAATAAGAAGAGGTTAACAAAAACACGGAAGAAGATCAGAAGGAAGGAAAAAGGGTTAGTAAAATAGTGAAATGATGAATGACGATATTAAACAATAGGTTTCATTGGTGAAGGCGGAATTCATCACAGGCTCATTAAATCTTTTCCACAGGCGAAGAGCAAAAATGAATTCCAGATGGGATCAAGCGGTTATACGAGGGAGACACTAATTAATTAGCGACTCGTTAGGAGAGGATTAACCAATTAATTGAACGCAATCATTCCTGTTTCTTCGGATTAACTGTTATATTTCAGGTTGGTTCTATACTAATTGTTTACATATCAAGTTGCTGCAAGATTTCGTATTTTAGGTGTATTAAAAGTCCACTGTGCATCGTCATTTAAAGAAGATAGGTTATAGTTTCACGAGTAGGTCAATGGAGTCCACACGACCTGTCAGAGTTATAGTTGCAACAAAAAATCTACATTTGGCCATCTCTCCTTTGCCGACCACAAGGCGAACCACTTCTGAGTAGGATTGTTAAAGAAGAAGAAAAGTAGGTTATGTACATTAATATTCAACCTTCTAAACGTTGGATTAAACTTAAACCTAAAGCAATACCCGATTCTCTTGTGCATTTGGTGGGATAAGAATTAAATAATCCATTTTTAACTTTTTAACCCAGATCAGAATTCACCAAAGAGATTTACTGCGCTCAGTTGACCCTTTATATGAAGAAAAAAAAAGGTCACTATTAATCAATAGAAGAAAAGTAATGTTTCATTGAGACAACGCGAGACTTCTTTTCGATAGATAACGTAAAAAAAGTTTAACAATTTCGATTGGGAACTATTGATCCATTTTCCTTTCTTAGTCCCATCAAATTTACTATCTCTTTAGCTATTTAGCGAATCACGAATCACCTAAAGAGAATTAAGATGGCAACCACAGAAGATGTCGAAACAACCTTAAATAACTTTGTAAAATCAAAGTTAAACGGTTTTAAAAATACGATAATGAAAATAGGCATAAAGACAGACACAGGTAGTATAATCTGATTAAAATTATACTACTTATTAAATTAATACTCATTTAAATATAATCACAAGTTTTTATTCTTAAGATTACACAAAAACCCAAAGACTATATAAGGCCTTTCATTAGTTTTTCTCTCAAGCGTCCTGTTTCCGAGATAGACTAGGTGTTCCAGTTCATCCTCTTCGTAGGAATTATGACGAACCCTAAATTGCCATTTGATGATAGCATCGGCGTAACACTTTTAATCATACTTACATTTTTTGGCAAATAATAGCAGTGAATTATAATAACCCATAGAGAATAAAGAAAGATGATGCATAACCAATTTCGTCTTTATTTAAGAGCAAACAAATCTTACATATATATATATATATATATATATATATATATATAAATCCCACAGGAAAATGAAAGGCGGATTCCAAGTACTTTCGAGCTTGTTCAGTTGATTCTCAAGGAATAACGAATAATTTTACAATAACTTTTACCGTTTTCTGAGTCCTTTTTCGTGCTTTCCTGCCTCTTGAATAGGTTAAAATTTCTGTCATATTCAAGTATCTGTCTACCATGTACAAAATATTGATTCATAATAATAACAATAGTATAGGGTGAGGGGGTATTTTGCCCTAAGCAATACTTTGGGCAAACTGGTAAATCATTAAGTGTACGCTTGACGCAACATGAATATAATATTAGGAGGAGGGAAAGTAATGGTGCTTTCTTGTCCATTTATTTGAAAATAGTCATCCTATCAAATAGAATTCGGCTGAATTTATTTACAAATCTGATGACTTTGTTCAAAGAAATATTGTCGACTGCTCATTCCTCGCCTAATTTTAATATATTCCCCGGTCTCTGAAACTGGACCCTGTAATTGAAAGGCTTATTTATTAGTTTAGGTATGTTTCTCTTGTTTATTTTTATGTATTCATAATTACGTGTGTGTTTATTTAGATTTGTGACCTAAATGTCTACATTCTTTGCTCACAGTTGGAATTTTCGGAAGTGGACTTATCTATTTGGTTTTATACTTCATATCCGGTATCGAAACATGTCTTGGAGAATATTTTTCTATTCTGTCTCCTTTCCTTGTACATGGGAGGGGCATTACTCTGTTGTTTCTCATATATTAAGTTGAGGAATAAGTTCCTGCGTTTTTTTTTAATGTTGTGTTGATTTAAGTTTTGTTGACGTGATTTGTGCACATATTAAGAAACAATAATAAATTAATGAGAGCAAAATTTGCAAAGGTTAGGCTACATCTCTTAACAGCGTTGACTATTAGGCTTTTGCTTAGGCTACATCTTGAGGTTGAATAATAAATCATTGTGGTTTATTTAAAAGTTGTGTTAATTTAATTTTTGTTCTGTACCCTCGAAATGGAATGTCAAGTTGAAAGAAAGGCTCATTTTCAACACTTGTTGCTATTCATTTTCAATCGAGACAGGAACAATGCAAACGCAGCCAAAGCTCGTCACGATATTTGTGCTGTGTACGTAGAAAATGCTTTATCAGAAAGGACAGCTCAATGGTGGTTTTCACGTTTCAAAAACGGTCATTTGAATCTTAATGGCGAAGAACGTTCTGGTCACCTCATTAAGTTGGATGAAGATCGATTGAACGACCTTCTTCATGAAAACTCTAATCGATCGACTAGAGAATTGGCTTGACAATTGGTGTATGATCAAAAAACTGTAGTGAATCACCTTCATTCCATAGGGAAAGTTCAAAAACTCGGTGAATGGGTTCCGCACGCTTTGAGCGAAAGCAACAAATCCAACGCTTCACGATTGCCGCAGGTTTGCTTGCTCGTCACAAGGCTACTCGTGGATATAAGGACATATTTCTTCACCGCATCATCACTGGCGAAGAAAAATGGTGTGTTTATGTCAACATGAACCATCGAAAACAATGGCTTAGCCCCAATAAAAAAGCACTTCCGTGATTAAAGCAAGGACTTCATCCACGAAAGACGATGCTGTGTGTGTGTGGTAGGATTGTGAAGGCATCATTCTTTATGAGCTCATTGCGAACAACGAAATTGTTAATGCAGAACTCTACGTTCAACAAATGTATCGATTCGCCGAAGCTATTCGGGAAAAGGGACCTCATCGACGTAATGGAGTCCTTCTGCAACACGACAATACTTGTCCTCACATTGCCAATATGACAAAGGACGCCCTGAAAACGCTTAATTTGGAAATCTTGCCGCATCCTCCATATTCGCCAGACTTGGCTCCATCGGATTTCAATCTGTTTCGATCGCTCTCCAACAACTTGCGCGGCGTTTCATTCAATAATGATGTGGAATTAAGAACCTAGTTAGACGAATTCTTCGAGTCAAAATCCAGAGAATTTTATTGCAGAGGTATCGTAAAACTAGTTGAACGTTGGAAAGAAATCATAAATAACAACGGAGAATACATTATTGGTTAAATTGCATATTGTTATCAATTAAAAATGAATTTTTTCTAAAATTGTTAATGGTAATGAATAAATTTATTAAAACCGCAAAAACTTATTCTCACACCCAATATATAACACCTTAGTAAAGTTATTCGTTATTCCTTCAAGTTTGAAAGTACTTGGAATCCCCCCTTTTATTTTCCTGTGTGATTTTTTGTATTTATTACTGTACTCACGCGCTACCTTTTGAGTTTCTCATATCCATATATATATATATATATATATATATATATATATATATATATATATATATATATATATATATAGAGAGAGAGAGAGAGAGAGAGAGAGAGAGAGCAATGGAAATATTGTGATGTCACGTTCGTTTAAATAGGAGTGCAGTTTGCTCCGGCAGGAGATACCAAGAATCGCATCTCGATATCAGATGTGGACTATCCATTAAAGTGTAGAAAATATTCGACTCTATCAGAATCTTGTCCGGAGAGTTAGATGGTTTCAAAGTCGTTCTCTGGTAACGGAAATTATCCTAAACTTATGATAAACTTATGTATTATTTTAAGGTTCTCCCCATCTAGCATCCATCGAAAAAACGAAATACAAATGCTGTGCATATTTTCTTGTTTGTTTGTGTGTGTTGATATATCAATCCATTGAAAGAGATGGTATCAGACAAATTTCAAAATGGGGGTAACCCCACCGCTATAGCTACAAGAATTTCATCCCCTCTACCCCATTTGTCAGCGGGTTTTTCCCTCATTTTGCCTTTTTTTATTTATCTAATTGTCCCTTTCTGTCTAATTCTGTCTTCGTCTTTCTTTATTCTTTATTCTTATATCCGTTCTTTGTGGCCGTCACAATGCATTTTTCTCGGCCCATTAAAAGGATCTCCAAAGAAGACCGGAGGAAAAAACCCGGGAAATTTTTGCCCAGTTTTAAATTTGAAAGATGCTCGCGATCAATCAGCCTTCTTTCTTTCTCCTTTTTTTCTCTCTCTCTTTTCTCTCAATCTCTCTCTCTTTTTCTCTCTCGTCAGAAGACTTCATTGTTTTTACGTAGAGGGGTTTTAAAGAATTAGGTGCCCTCTCTATGCAAAACACCTTAATATGTGTCCTACTTAAATACTAAGGTTAAATACCTTCCGCACACATCAACTTCCCGAATTTCACCCTAGTATTTAAAAAAAAGACGCATAATAAACAAATACCCCCCTCCCCCCATTCTCTCTTATTCTGGGCTTCTATTGAATCTTTTAAAATATTTCCTGTTCACGTGGCCATAGCTCTCCTCTCTGGTCATTCAGCCCCCATTATTTGGGAACAAAACATTTGAAAATAGACGAATTGTGAGAGCGACACAAAAAGGGAGACCCAAACGACCGCGTAAATTGGGAACTGCAGCGATGATTAGGAGATGGAAACAGCAATCCAGCGGTTATCTAAGTCAGTCAAGCAGATTCGATTACTTGATTCAATTAGTTCATATGTATTTTTTTTATTTAATTTCATTTGGATTTATGATGCTATAATTATAATGAATTAAATGGTGCAGTTTTATGAAAGGGACCACTAAATTTCTTCGTTCCGAAGGTTCTACTTTTAACAGAACAATAAGAAATGGTTCTTATTGGCTTGGATTACTCTTATTTATCGCATTTCGCTTCTATTTATTTTTTGCACGTTATCTCCTTTGCCTCTTCCTACCTTCTTTGGACTCAGAAACATCAATTACCCTTGTGGCATTGGTTTGACCTACATATCTCTCAAAATGGCTGATTTAGCACCTCTACCCACTAGGTGGGGCCACGTGGTGGTCAACTTATAGCATATTTGAACTCATTAACCTCAATTACCTTCGGTAGCATTGGCTTTAGCTGGCTACATTGAGCCAGCGACTCGTTGCGGAAAGAAGATAAACACAACATAAGATGTCGAGGAATAGGTCACCTCCCTAGACAATACGTATATATATATATATATATATATATATATATATATATATATATATATATATATATATATATATATATATATATATATATATATATATACATATATATATATATATATATATATATATATATATATATATATATATATATATATATATATATATATATAATCATATGAGTTGCTGCTGATCAGTCTAATCTTCCATTTCACGGTGAAGCTAAGGACACATAGGATGCTGAAGTACATGTGATTTATTTATGGAACAACGTATCGGGCGTATCACCCATCTTCAGGTTCTAAAACATAAATTAATCTAATTCAGTTAAAGAATATTAAAAATATTAAAAATAATTAGGTTAAGACTATGTAGGTAAATCAAAAATTGAAAATAAAAGGGATTTAAAAGGCAAGAGAATCAAATTATCAATCTAATGTAATCACTATTGACACGAAAAAAAAGAAGCAAAAACACAAAAGTAAATAATTACAGTATAATATTGCTTACCGATGAAGTTCAGGAGAAATCTCAAGGTGAAGAAATTACAAAGGATGTGGCTTAAAGAAGGATAGGAATTTGATTGGTTTGTTGTTGAATGAGGTAATTAAAATTAAGAAATAAGAAGAAGAACAGCGGTATTATCTATGGTGAGTGTAGATTTTGTACGTATTAGTAGGGATTCCAAAATTCGTAGACTATATTCATTGTTATTGTGACCAATTATTTTGAAGTTATCTATGGAACATTCGGTCTTGCATTGTATAATATGATTTCTAATTACTAAAGCTTCCTTCTTATACATTTTTTTTTCCAGCGCGATGGCTTATTGTCATGTGAGAACAAAACCTCTCTTTCAATGAGCGAACCGTACTACCAATATAGGTTCCTTGCAAACAACAAGAACAAGTAAAAGCGTAAACAAAACGGCTGCTCATTTCTAGACGAGAAAAAACTTCCTATGGAAAGTGGGTTGACAAAAATGAATTTGAAGTTGGTATGAAAGAAATATTTTTTGAGTAATTTGTTGCAATTTCTAGTGAATAATTTTTCGTAGTACCTGAAATGGGACCTTACAATAAATTAAAATAAAAGCCACGAAAATATGTATATATACAGTTATATATACATATATCCTCTAAAGTACGTACGCGTCCTTCGCTACGTACAAGTACGTTCACTTCGTAAGAGTAATGCATTGGTTACGAGGTATAAGAGTGCGATTTACTAGAGGGGCCGATAGCATTTAATGAGTTTACCAAGTTGCAGTTCAAGGGTATATTTAAACAGTGAGAACCAAATTATAATTTTAATAAGTCACTAGTTAACATATATATACATACGGAAAATATAGGTAATGTTAATAAGGACAATTCTGACAAAATATAGATTAACTGTCAATCGGGTAACGTTAATTACTCGTTAATCAGCTTTTAAATAGGATACTATATATGAGTTATCCAGAGTGAATATTTATGTCTGAAAGTGGGTCGATTAACGGAAGATTCAAGCAAGGGTTCCTTTACCTTTAATGGGGTCACCTCGAGGAAGGGGAATCCTTTAGCGAGTCTGCGCGGGGAAATGGACACGGACAATGGACGTTACTCTCGGCCGAATTGTAATGGAGACGGACAATGGACGTTACTCTCGGCCGAATTGTGACTTTTTTTTTTTGATTAATTGGAATGCTTCTGAATTTATTAATGTTGGTTTTAATTTTTTTCCTTTTTTCGAAATCGTTTATGTTTTTGATTTCCTTCTCTGTCCTTTGGGCGATATCTCTTGGTTTTTTTTCTGTTACTTCTGATGATTTGTGTGATGTCATCCGTTAATTGGATGTACATCGTACACTCATCCTTTGGTTGGGGTAGATCATGGGTATATATAGTATATAAGGTTGGGGAGAGACACCCTCCTTGTGCTACCCCCACCCGTAGGGCAAATTCAAAACCCATTTGGCCATTTAGTTGCAGAACGGCTTTTCTTCTAGTTAGGTAGTGGCATAATATTCTGGTTAAGTTGGTATCCATGTTGAGGGCGCTGATTTTATCTTGTAAACCAGGATCCACTTTATCGAAAGCTTTAGCAACGTCGCGGAGTACGACGTCCACTCTATTGCCCCCCGCGTTTCGATGACATTTTTTTCAGTTATTACTGCCAGCGCGGTTTCCGTCCTTCTCTTGCTCCTGAACCAGTGCTGTTGCGGGTTATATTGGTTATTTGTTTCAAGGTGTTTTTTTTAAACTTTCGTTCAGGAGCTTTTTTTTAGGAGTTTCCCGAGAAACTAGAGTAGTGAGATTGGGCGGTAGGTTTCGATTTGGTGTTTTGGTTTACCCGGTTTCGGCAAGATCATATTTGCCGTCTTGAAGGCCTGGGGCTAATATCTAGAATTCAGGAAGGCATTGGAGATCCTTAAGATTGCTTCGTGCACGTTGTTTGGTGCGTAAGTCAGGCGCGCCTTTGTTATGCCACTTAATCCTGGAGTCCTTTGTTTAAAGGACTTGACTGCTGTTAAGTACTCAGCCATCGTGAGCGTCAGTCTCTCTTTCGAGCGGATGGGTCTATTTTCGTCAATCTGTGCGTATGGCTGGATGTTTTCTTGTTGTTTCTCAATTGTTCGAGTTATTTCTTCTTCGTAATCTCTATCCAAGTCGAGGTTCTCTTCTGCTGAAATCGAGAAGATTTGTTCCCAGTGCCTTCCGAAGTGATCTTGAAGCTCTGCGTCTTGCTGCAGTTACCTATCTTGCACGTTATCTTTATTAGTTCTTTAGGTTGGGTTTCTCGCAGTCTTCGAAATTGGGTCGAAAATTTTGGGGGGTCCCTCTCGATATCCATTTTTCTGATGATATTATTTTATACTTGGTTTGCTTTTTCTTTTATTATTATCCTCAATTGTCTTCTGATGGTTTTTAGTCTGTTATATTTTGTCATCTTATTTCCCAGATCCGTTATTTCTCTTGCCAATGTTTAAAGTTCTTTTATTTTCCCTTTAATTTCGTCGTCCCATCTCGGTGTAGGGAGGGTTCTGTATTCTATTAAAGGTGTATACATTGTGTCGGCTTCTATTATTTTTTCACTTATCTTCTGTATTTCTGTTTCTATTACGTTTGTTTCTTGATTATTAAAGGTTCTGGTACTCGTATCTATTGTACTTAAGTAATCTTTATATTTGGCCTAGTCTGTTCTGCCGAGTGATTTCCTTTGCCAAATCTTAATTTGGATGGAAGAGGTGAATATAGTTGTGACCATACTAAGGTAGTCGGATGGGGTTACGGGTCCGGTCTCGGTATAGCGATTGAGGTTGAAAGTGGGGTTGGTGAGAACTATATCTGAAGTGGTGGAGGCTCTGTAGGATAGGAACGTTGGGAATTCGGGTTCCTCTCTTTGGACTATATTTTTTGGGGCCGTTCATGTTGGTTGTGTACCCTGCTGCTCTGCCTCTGGCGTTAAGATCTCGTGTCAGAATTGTAGAATTGTTCGGCGAAAGAGTTTAATAAAGTTGGGAATAGGTAAATACGATTGTCTTAGGGGTTGATAAGCTCCGACTATTACCAGATCGCCTATAGTCATTTTTATTTTTCCCACTAAGTAAGATTCCTCTAGATCCTTTATTTCGGTTAAGGGAATCCTAGTTTTTATCTCTATCGATACACCGTCGAATCTGTTTGGCGTATGGTTGGCAGATATGATCGTATAATTGGGTATTTTTATTGTTTCGACTTCGGTGTTGATACCATGTTTGGTTAAAATGACTATATCTGGGTCTTCTTGTCTAATTATATTTGAGTAAATAATTCTTTTTGTCACCCAGCCATTCACGTTTAGCATAAATATTTTTAGTTTGCGTTGATACGTGAAAAGGATTGATTTAATTACCGCTTTCTTTTTTTGCTTTAATTTTCTCGGTTCTTGCTGGGGAGCGGGTGCGGCCAAATCGTTTTTTATTGAATTGATCGCTGGAGATGTTATAGCATGAACCAAGGACAATTAGGATCATTCCTTGCTTTAGGGTATTGTGGACTTCTGTCTCGTCAGCGTCTGCTTCGTAGTCCCATTTATACCTTCGGTTGACCAATCGTTCTACGATTTCTTTTTGTTTGCCGGTTTTGGGTAAGGGATTCGCGTGGGGGCCGTATATTTTAATATTGAGTTCTTGGGTATTCAGTTGATGTTTTTGTTTTTGTTTCTCTTTCTCCAGTTTTAGAGCAATATCTTCGTCAGAAGTTTCTACATCGGTTTCCTGGTCGGTCTCCATTTGATTTTCTTCTTGGTTGTCCATGTTTTGTTCTTGTTCGTTTGGTCTTCTATTTATATTATAGATTTCGCTTGAGGGAGGATTTTTGAGGAACCACATTTTCTTTAGGCGGTTCTTTTCAAGCATCATGTTTAGTTCGGTAGCATATGGACCAGATTTTGGAATATTCACGAAGTGAGCGTGCACAATGGAAAGGATGAAGTCTGGCCGCATGTTTCCCTAAATATTCACGGTGTTGGTTTATGGAGTAGGTACTCTTGTTGGTTCTGCTGCCGTTGCGGCGGCGTATGTTGCGTTCCTCTTCATTTCTTTTTTTCTGATAGTTCGACTTTCTTTTTCTTTATTAATTGCTTTTTTAGTGGCAAAGATAGTGCAAGTGTTCTGTGACCGTTTTCACAGTTCAGACACTTTTATTCGGCTGCTCTGCATTAGTCCCACAGGTGGTCTTTGCTTGAGCATTCCGAGCAAGTTTTCCCGTTGAAGTAGCAATCATTGGTTGCGTGCTGGTCCAAGGTGTAACATTTGAAGCAAACCTGAATCGAAACAAACGTCTCTCTTTCGATCTAATCCGGGGAGATTTTGGTGTAAAAGCCAAGCAGGCCGTGTTCTGCCGCTTGCTTTGCCATTTACGTGGTTCAAAAGACGATTTTGAAGACGTGCTGATGTTCTTCGCCGTTCTGGTTTTTGGAATTTCATGATGTCTTCTATTCTGGCCCAATTTTGCTCTTTTTCGAATTCTTCATTTATTTCCATAGCTGAGTGGGCGAAAACCCACGGATCAAGCTTTCGGCATATAACGGATCCTTTTGTTGTTACGTTTGGCGGAGTACGGGTGGCGAGACCGATTTTTTCTAGTTTCTTCGCTGCGTCTTCACTTAGGAGGAGGTACAGGTCTTTATCTGTGTCACAAAGTGCCATAGACATTATATTGATCTCTCAGTCTCAGTAGAATTACTCATATTTCAACGTAGATTGTTTGCAGAGTCCTTTCAGGCGTGGGTTTTTCCTTCCCGGGAAGGATACGAAGAGTACCCTCTTTGCACCCTCGTGGTCTTCCATTGTGGCACGTGGTGAGCCTTCTTTCTGGCGGACTGTTGTTTGTCTTCTTACATGTGTTTTCCTGGGTAAAAAAGTTTTAATTTATTGTTGTATGAATAAGAAAATGAGAATCATCCCTCCGCTCCAACAATCTTTGTTGTGGCCCATGTAACTGCATGGGTGAAATGATAAATGGATGGCGTGATGGACCCGGGGAGGCCCTCCAGGAGGAGGACTCATGGCTGACTTGATGATGGGTGGTGATAGAATGAACTACCACCTTCCGAATCTTCCGATTTTAAAAAACCCAGGGTATTTATATGCCGGCCATTTGGGGTGGGGGGGTCTCCTCGTTGACAGACTTAGACAACTGGCTAACCACTTCCAGCGTCCAGAGGGATCAGTGTTTTTCGGCTGACCCAAGTGTTAATGGGCTTTTCGATGTGGGTGGGAAACTTTCGGCTGGCAGCTTCCCGACTATGGAGATTAGTGCTTGCTCGGGGAGGTAAAGTCTTTTAGCACGCCCAACTTAATTAACTTCACCTGTGAGGCAGCTGACGGGTATTCAAATTCTTTCTTCTTTTTTTCTCTTTGGGTTCAGAGATTACTCCACTTGGAGTTATATCAAGAAGACAAAGAGAAGAAAAGAATTCATGAATAAATAAAGAGGATATTCTTCTTGCCTTTCCTTTCCCTTACACTAGATTTGGATGGCCCATAGATCTGCTCGCTTCGCCTTAGTTAAAAAAGAGAAAACCTGTAAGAAACAAAGTTTGCTCGTCGTCTGCTTTAAATTTGAAAGAAATGAGGTTACACATTGTTACTTCCATACAAGTTGTGCAAGTTCGTACATGAGATTACTTTTACTCGCTAGGCGAACTAGTTTCCAGAGGCTTATAATATTCCTACTATTCCAGGCATTTAGAAATGTTGAGATTGACTAATGACAGCCTTTATCATTTTTAGCCATTGTCATTATTGTTGCTATGATCCCTTCCTCCTCCTGTTTCTAATTTCTTTCTGCTCCTTAGTTATTTTGCTAAAATGACTTTTTTAACCACCCCGATTTTCATTTTTTTGGAAATCATATAATTGTTAATATTTAAAACTAAGAAGCGAAAACCAAAGTGCTGACGATTGGGGAAGTGGAAATGCTAGGAACGAGAAGCACAGATTTACCTGTCATCATGCACTCTTCAAGATGTAAGCTGCAGAAATGTTTCCAAATCTATAAATATTACTTCCTTGTGAGAGGAGTAAATAAAAAGAAAAAATAATGCTTCTCTGATCCGCGATTCGACCATCTCCGTCGGAGATGGCGCTCTGCGAGGGCCGATTAGCGTGAAGGGGGCTATACGAAAATGTCCCAGTATTATTCAATTATTGATTCCTATTCACCAATTTGCCATTTTATTCTCGTTTTCAAATATTATCTTTTTTATAAAATTCTTTCCTATTATTGGTTACAAAATTCTCACATACCATTCTGTTGTCCAGAAATTAGGGGTGTTTTGTATATTGCGTCTAAAAGAGCTTACTTAAATACTCTAAATGGTTCCTGTACTAATACACACACACACTTATATATAAATGTTTACACCAAACCTTATTAAGCAGCTTCCTTTTATGTTGATTTTCCTTTTATCTTTTTGAGAGCACTTAGGATATGTGACTCTTGCTTTCTAGAAGACGAGATTACATATATAACCTGCAGTTCATTGAATTTAATTATCCCCTCCACGTGATCAATGAAAGTTTATCTAAAGCAAAATCTACTCATTACCGTTCCAAGGATAAAAACAAATTTAGTAATACGAAGTTTCTATCCCTCTCTATTTCTCCTCTTCTCAAAGGAGTGAACAAAGTTATTTTTCCATGCCTAACCGCATTCAAATACCCTTTTTCTATCCTTAAATCTTTCCCTTCGACCAAGCCCGTGGATCAACTAAATGAAGCGGGTGTGTATTTAATCCCGTGTGGCTCTACAAACTGTCCCTCATTCTACATAGAAGAGACCGGAAAAACCTTAACAAAACCAATTTATGAACATAAAGGGGATGTCAGATGAGGCAGTAACACATCCAGTATTTTTAATCATATTAGCAATTTCAACCCCCAAATTGACTATTCAAAGGCACAAATCATATGTAATTGTTAAGAATTCCGTAAAATAAAAATTGTAGATAGAATCTATATTAATAGGAGAAATTCCCAATTTTAATTTGTCAGATGGGCAATTGCAATGCAGCCCCCATTCCCGTAACCTCATAGTAAACAGCTTAGTCAACGATCTTAGAATCGCACGCCCTGATTAATAACCTTTTCCCCTCGTTTTGTGTTTCTTTGTGTTTTTTTTCTGATTTGTACGCTATTTATGGACTTTTGTAACAATTGGATGCTCTGTATACAACTAAAGAGGGTATGATAAACTACATACTGAAACAAGTCTCGTAAATTAAAATTTTGACTCCTATACAGTGGGTTCACTATCATATATATATATATATATATATATATATATATATATATATATATATATATATATATATATACATTTATATATATATATATATATATATATATATATATATATATATATATATATATATATATATATATATTATTTTGAATGAACAATAACGTTATAGTAGATTAGTAGAGGCTGTTAATAAAGGGTAATAATAAAAATTCCAGTAATCCGCTAGAGAAGTCTCCTTGAGGTCCTCAACGCGTTACATATACGATGGTTGCCTAATCATATATGTAACGCTCCTAAAGATGGTTGAGGAACTCCAGGAGACTTCTCTAGAGGAAAAAAGAACCTAATTATTACTCTTCCTTAATCGCATATATATATATATATATATATATATATATATATATATATATATATATATATATGTGAAATATCACGAAAGTTAGAGCGTGAAAACTATATAATTGAATATTTAACACAGAAGAAAACTGAATAAAAGACGGGTTGGAGTTACTACTTTCGTCTATTCGAATAGACGAAAGTACTACCTCCAATCCGTCTTTTATTCAGTTTCCTTCCGTGGTACATATTCATATATATATATATATATATATATATATATATATATATATATATATATATATATATATATATATATATATATATACTATTCAAAAGGTCTAGTATGTATGTAGGTAAGAAGCTGTAAGATTTGTCCCACGTTTCGTGCAAGAGATTCCCCGACTATGTCATGAAATGAACATAAATATCACAACGAGAATCGCTGGTGAGCCTGAAGTCATCTGAGCCGGTTCGTGTCAAATAAAATCTCGACATTTGAAGTTTAAGTTAGAGATGGTAAAAAAATAGTGAATATATTTAATAAAAATTTAGTCCATTTCCATCAGGGCTCTTTCCATTTTATTTGACTCTCTAGATTTGGTAGCATGCTCCGGCGCCTGAGGGAAGGTGGTGTTTCTCCACACCTTTGACCTGCTTTCATTTTACTTTTGTTTTTTTTTTGCTTTTTTCCGTAGTTTTGTCCTATTTTTAGATTTGTTTGGATTTATAATGTACCAACGTACTAGGCAATTGCCAGATGGGCGTTGTAAAAGTAAAAAAAAAAATGGAAAGAAAACATCAATATTAACCTTCCATATTTGATTGTGAATATGGAGTTAAAAGAGACTGAAAACATATTTAACTGTAGGAAAAATATCAGGTGCATATGGAAGATCTTGCAAAACTTTCATATCCCAACCTTAGACCCAGCTAGCTAAGACGTTCTGACCTGACATTTTAATGAAAGAGTATTGCTACATGCCTATTTACTCTGTAATGGTTTGGTTCCATGCCTATTGACTAAGTAATTGTTTTGCTCAATGCCTATTGAGTAAGTAATAGTTTTGTTCCATGTCTATTGAATGCCTAATGGTTTTGTTGAATGCTATGGACTATAAAGTGGGGTTGATCCATGCTTATTGACTATGTAATGTTGTTGATCCATGCCTATTTACTATGTAATGACGTTGGTCCATATCTATTAAGTATGTAATTGTGTTGGTCCATGTCTATTGAATATAATAGTGTTGGACAATATCTATTGACTATGTAAAAGTATTGGGCTATGTCTATTGACTATCGAGTGTGTTGGTTCATTTCTTTTGATTATGTAATTGTGTTGGTTCATGTCCATTGACTATATAATGGTGTTGGTCAATGTCTAGTGTATATGTTATGGTGTTTGACCATATCTATTGAATATGTAATGGTGTTGGTCGATGTCTATTAACTATGTAATCGTGTTAGTCCATGTCTAGTGAATATGTAATGGTGTTTCTTGATGTCTATTGATACTGACTGTGTAATGGTCTTGGTCCATTTCTATTGACTATTTAATCGTGTTGGTCCAGTCTAGTGAATATGTAATGGTGTTGCTTGATGTCTATCGATACTGACTATGTAATGGTGTTGGTCTATGTCTATTTAGTAAGTACTGCTGCTTGTTCATGCCTAGCGAATATGAAATGTTGTTGCTCCATGTCTTTTGACTATGTAATGGTGTTGTTCTATCTCTATTCACTATGTAATAGTATTGGCCTATGTCTATTGACATGGTTTTGATAATATTTTATTGAGTTTGCAATAAAATAAAAAGTTTTGCCTTTTGCAATAAAATTTTTCAAATTATTTTGGTTCTACACTCTTTGAGATTTGTCATATTTATACCTAGCACAATGTTGTAAACGGAAGTTTAGATCAGAATTCTCCTAAGGTGACCACCTTTTAGTTTGAATTCAGGCATTCGAAAGCTGTAAAATTTGACAATTTCAGCTAAAATGATACTTAAACTCAAGCATAAAACGCCCCTGTTTTTGACTTCCATCTTTTAAGAAGCTTGAATATTTCACTCTATGGAAAATCTTTGTTAATATTAACGGCGTTAAGGCCATGTCATTATTTCCATTAATACTCAATTAAGTAAAGATAAGCTATCTTAAAAATAATTATATGTCTCATTTTACCAGGCAAACACACCAAAAAAATTGTCACAGATGAGAGAGAGAGAGAGACGGGTAGGACGGAAAGAACCCACGATCGGCTTCTTTATAAGGTATTTCCATTTGATAAGACGCCCTCTAGTTATCCTGATTTTAACAACCAGAAGCTCCGCAAGATAGCGTGAAGTTCTAAATTCACTCCCTGTGCCTCTATATAGATAAGGTGAAATCCTCGGTAACATTCACTTCCGGCGGCCTTGTGAAAATAGTTAAGCGTTGGACTGGTTAAGATTAATATTTTGCAAAAAAGGACGCGACACAGAAGAATTCTTTCTCTCGGCCTCCATTAGACCAAGAGCACAAAGACAAGAAAATTTAATAACAAGAAATAAGGAACTAGGAACAAAGAGACTCCCACACTGCTGCCAAAATTTTCACTCGATCCATCATTTCGAGGCTAGCAGTGGTTGTTAGAAGACAGGTTGTATTTTCCTTCATAACTTTAAACAAGTCGAGTACTAATCAGCCAAGTGCACCCTATCCCCCAAGCCTTTCTCTCCGGTACAAAAATCCTCGGGCGGCAGATCCATCAAGAATGGTAGTTTCCCTTTTGTTGGTCGTGTACGTTTGTGTTTACGTGCTCACGGTTCTGGCTTGGAACTGACGTGTGTAAACCTTTTACCCATTTAGTTCTTTTATATTTCTTTGTTGTATACATTATTTTATTTTGGTTTGTATAGTAGTAAAGATTATTTGGTTTCTTTCAGTTTGATATCCAGAACCTCCTAGTTAGTTGAATTAATTCGGCCAAGGAAAATATTCACACCTACTTTATTTAGTGCAACCCACGTTAAAGTGTATTATTCAGGCCAAGGCTAATCGCTGTGTCTTGCGGGCTTGCCACGTACCCTTCTGAGTCAAAGGAAGCCAGCGAAGGTCAGGAAATCTAACCTGACCTACGACTTAAATAAAAATACCAAATTACATTACTACTAAAATAATCACACACAAGAAAGATACGATGGCGCAGCTATTGCGATCCTTAAAATATAGACTTCAAAAAGCTACAAGACCTAAAGGACTCATTCGCGGCTGTTAAAATCCCGACTTTAGTTTGGGCTTAACTGTGGTAGTGCGATACCAGCCCTCTTGCGCCTCTTCCTGGCAGTTAACAAGTTCTTGACCTCATGGCTACCTAAAAGCCAGATGCTGAACGTCTTATTGTTAAGAAAAGAGGCATCCAAAAAAATCGAACCTGAAGTAAATAGCATTCAAGAAATACTATTAAAATGCTCCATTGTTCTTCGGTGAATAAATCCGTTTCTATGTTAGTCTCCGTAGGTCGGACGGTCGGATGGTAACCATTTTACTTTTCAATGAGTTTTTTGGCAATAACATCATAATTATTCGGCTAATTCTATCGTAATTCAAAACCCATATGTTGTTTTTCATTCTCTTTCAAATGATATAATTTGCATGCCTTCTTGAGGTTAGTCCTAGAATTATTAAAAGAAAACTAGCTTTGGGTCGGATTGCCCCACTTGTTGAAAATTTTGAAGAAGATCACAAGTCAGAATAATTGAGAGCACGTGATATAGGTCTGTTGACCTTGTTCTCCGAGAAAATACTGGTTGAGCTTTAATCAGAATATGAGGTGAAAAAGTTTTGGTGGTCGATATGAAGGATGCGGATACAGATGTCAATGTTTCTATTTCATCCAACCCAACTGATTTTTAAAATCTGCAGCCAATTCATAGTTAAGTATTGCTACTAATAATAATAAAAACCTACTGTTGATTTACGTTTATATTTATTATATTTTTCGTTCCTTTGGGGGGAAAAACTAATAATTTCTTGACACCCGAATTCAGACAACATCAGAGGAAAACTAGATTCTAAACACATCTAGTGAAGATAAAAAAAAAGAAGATCTTGGCTCCGGTTTTTTCGAGTAGAAAAACCGATTCCGATTTTAGTAAAGTTAAATTCCATCAGTTATCGTTTGTCGCTGGATTGAGTCCCGATCGAGACGTACGATGGGCGGTCAATAAGTTTTGCAATTTGGATATAGGGAAACGAGATATGAGGAAAAGTGTTTTATTATTTTTCAATATAACTACCCTTGACTTCAATGCACTTGCGCCACTTGTCCCTGAGGCTTCGAATTCCCGACAAAGCAAAAATCTCCTGACTGCTGTTCAATCCACTCCTGGACGGTGAGCTGGACATCTTCATCGTCCCCAAACCGGTGTCCACGCAGTGCAGCCTTGAGCTGGCGGAATAAAAAGTAGTCGCTAGGGGCCAGATCTGGACTGTAAGAGGGATGGTTGAGCTCCTTGAATCCGCACTCACGCGGGGTAGCTTGTGCAACTCTGGCCTTGTGGACTTTGACGACGTTGAAGTCGATCATGGGGCATGAGGTCTCTAGGGACCCAACGGGCAGAGACCTTGGTCATGGCCGAATTGTCGTGGATGATGTTGATAACACTTCCATGTGATATTCCAAGCTCTCGCTCGATTTCGTCGACCTTCACCCGTCGATTTTCGAGGATCTTCCTCTCCACACGGGCCACATAGTCCTCGTTGGTCACGTCTGACGGGCGTCCTGGATGAGGGTTATCTTGAAAGGACTCACGACCATGGCGAAACTCCCTATTTCAGCGGGCAATGGTTGCAGTGGAAGGGGCGTTCATTGATCTCTTTTGCATTCTTGCCTTCCTTGGTCAAAAATTTGATCACTGCGCGGTGCTCAACCTTCTCCATTGTTGAAATATTTGTGACTGACGATCTGCGATCAGCTACTGCTTCTTAAATAGACGAGGCAGGAGGGTGCAGCTGCAGGTCCCGACTTGTCATAACTTGTCCTAACCCCCCACAAACAGCCATCCCCCTTCCTCTGTTTTGCCATACCGATTCGCAAAACTTATTGACCGCCCCTCGTATGTACTTTGGATGCCACGTTAATCAGTAGCTCCTTACTAAGAAATAAAGGCATTTTAATTGACAGCAGGTCAGTGATAAAAAACTACCATAATAAAGAGCAGTGGCGCAAACAGACGATCAAGGAGTTGTAAGCAATTTAGTGGTAAAGACAAATAGATGTGTAAATGAATTCGACGAGGCAAAAAATAGGATGTGTTAACGAATGTCATGGTTCACTCTTCCCTCATGGTCCCAATTGTGATGATAGGCTTTAACATTTCTCTTTTATTGCCCCCTCTTATCCCCTTCTATGATTGTCCCTCCCATCTTTCGCTCTCTTATTTATTCTTTTACGTGATTTCAGGTATAGCATCGTCAAACATGCTGTAGGTAACATTTGAAGGATTGTGTAACTTTCGTCCTTAACGCCTGAGCTTCGCCCTCCAAGCCCCCTCCCCCACACGAATAATCTATGGCTATATATCTTCCAAGCATTTTCACTTTCCCCCATTCATCACTTTGTTTACACATGTTGCCGTTCAAACTTCCTCCCTGGTTCGTCCTTGTTGGTTTTCGCTTTAAATTCGCTTCCCTAAGAAGCCTCAGAAGTCCAGGAAACTATGGTTCGCGATGAAGGTGGTCACGTTAGGGAAATGGAAAAGGTGAGAAAGATATATATGGCTTGAGTAGTCACACGAGAGTATTTTTGATCTAGGGTAGAGGTTGACCACGCAATTCTCCCGAACCATGCTTTGCGAAATCCAATTTTCAAGAACCATAAAATTACTGAAAATTTCTTTCCTGATTTTTTACTTTTCGCCATTGACAGATCGAAGATTGACAAATGGTCAACGATTTAGCTCTTAATGATACTTTTTAGAAAATCCACAATTAGTTATATCATTAAAGAACTTTTGGCGATTGAAATTGGATTTTTTGGCTCTATCCTAAGTAACTGGGTCTTTATTTTATGCATTTCCATTTGTCTCGCACATTGAACAAGCAAGTAGTAGCATTGTAGTTTCCTGTCCTCAAACATTAGTTTGGAAAGCACTCGGTACACACACCCCCATTCAACTTTGTCGCTCGTCACTTCTCCATGAAGAGATGATTTCAATGAGGCAGAATCTAGATCTTAAACTCCTCGTGGCCTACTGAGATTCTGGGGTGTTTGTATTTCACACGTCAATCCCTTGAAAGCTGCCATTGTATTGCATCATTCCCTCCAAAATACAGTCATGTAAGTAATCAACATTATTATCATACACAGATTAACCACAAATAGGGTTAGCGCGCTTCGTTGATTACTTCGTAGGAATAAAACATTCGTGGAGGCGTCTTCTTAGATTAGCGGCCCAGAATCAGCTTTAGTTTCCTTCTCCGAGACGCGCTCGAATAATATAAAGGCATTTATCTGCTACATATTCAAGGATGTTGAATCTTTTGGGGCTAGCTAGGTTAATTTAGTTGTACTCGTGCAGTAACGACAGTAATATTCAAACAATAACTGCTATATTTATTTTCCACTCGGTAATGCTGTAACGATTGGTACCTGATTTTCCTCTTTTAAAGGCAATGAAGCTGCTCCTTTCCGCTTAATATGGGATAATAGCGCGCCTCTAAAGGATGAAAAACCAGCCTCTATCGGGAAAAAGGATCATTATGATCGCTCACCCTTTATTTGTCTTAAGAAATATCAAAATTGTAATTCAAGGATGTAGTTTTAACATCGCGTAATCGGAATTTTTATTGTCTCGGCATTACAATTAAGCAAATTACCGGAGACCTGAAATATATGTAGCCATATTCTGGGTAAAACGATAAATTTGGGATCACTTATTGATTTAATCGGGACTTCACTACTCCTGCCTTTGTTTGGCTTCTTCGCTTTGTCTTTGTTTGTTTGTGTTTTAATAGTCAGTGCATAAATGTCAGTTTAAGCAGGGGGAAGGGGTAGGATTAAATGTCCTATCATGAATCAACCCAAATTTGCTCAACCAATATATATACATCTTAACATTAGACTGTAATTATGGGACAATTCTCATCTCATGGGGTAAAAGAAATTCCACGTCTTCCGTAATCGAGTTCAGGAATTGCGGTGCCGTTGCCTTTGTTTCCATGCCACAAGTGGCCTAAGAAATTTCATTTTATTGGTCTCGGCTTTGCATTTTAATGGAGATGGCTTGAGTAATAATACTTTTACCATTATATTTTTTGTTTATATTAATTTTATAGTAAATTTCTAAATAACTATGTAAATAATTGTCATTTAACTCAAATTGGTGGTTTTCTGAATAAAATACCATCAGAATCAACGAAAGCCATGAATTGAATTCAACAATTAATGGTTATTATCATCCTTATTGTTATTATTCTATTAATAATATTAATCGCAAATGAGTTTGAACCAATTGGTGATTCATATTTATATGTAGTTGAGGATGGATCTCACACTTACATTGTCCTTTAAAGTACATATACATCCCTCTTACCACCAGTAATAACTAAAAAAGGTTCTTTTTGAGCTCAGATAAGGAGCATGAAGTTAATGTGATGAAAATTAACACGCTAAACGAGGCAATTATCACACAGCGTAATATTTAATGGATTAACATTACAGACTTGAAAAGGAGAAAAAAATCGCCCATTGCGAGAGATTAGGATGGTAAAATGCGAAAATTTGACTGAAGAGTAGATAATGAAATTTGAAAACTGGGAAATAAATGAGATACTTAATGCTAATGATATTAGATTACTCTGAGACAGAAAAACTCACCTGGCGGTTATAAGAGCATACCAGGTCTATTGTGAGCCAGTTAGCCTCTTGAAATCTTGAGATGACTTTTTAAGACTCAATGGTTTATAGTGAAATCCGAGCCTAATTTAATAGGAGAACATCGAAAACGGGCGCTAAAGGAGGCACAGGAAGCTACGATGTGCTTTCTTGTAATCAAGAGAGATTAACGTTTCTGGGTAGTTTTTTCGTTTCGTGATTTAAGGATAATTAAATTAGTACGCTGACAGTAGGGCTTGTTACATCATGTATGGGTGGTAGAAAATGACCATGGAAAGGTAGAAAGCGATGTGGAATAGGCCATAGAGTGTATAAAAAGCCATAGGTGATAACTATTACAGAATATTATGGTTACTGGTTTAAAGGGGAAAACTGAGTACTGACTGTTCTTATATGTATGCTAACAGAATATGTTTTTCTTTTTACTTTTGTAAGTTTGGTAAAGTAATAAATAGACTTTGGGAAAAATTAGAAGCTTTATATATGATTTTGGGTGAACTCTAGGAAGAAATCAAACTGCTATTTATTTAAGTAAGATGGACCAGCTATCTGTAAGTGACAAAGGAATATGCAACATGCTAATGAGTTTAAAATAGGGAGGAATTCAAAGGAGTTGGAAATTCATTCAATTTGAAGGTAAATGAATTACCAGTAGATTATTAACATATTTAGACTGATTCAGAATCTGAGTTTTTAAAAAGTGAGACCTGTAGTGAACGCATTGTTAATCACAGAACTTATAATTAGTCAAGAAAAACCTTAGTGAAACATAAGTATTGATTAAGACAAACCTTAAAAAGTAGTACAGTACCATTGAAAATTAAATCAGAGTTGTAAAGGAAAAAATACAATGAAAAAAGCAATAGAAATTGTTGTCTGGCTAAGAGAAATTAGATAAAACATGATTTGGAAGATCAAAGCTGATTTTATTTTCGCCAGAAAAACAATGAATTCTACGTAGAATTCGTAGAGTTGAAGGGAGTAATAAGGAGTAAGAAGGAAAAGAGGTACCCTAGTAGACCTTACGATCCATTTAAAGAGGGTACCTTTGAGTCAACACTCCGGCAGGCGCAGTCTTTTAAAGGGTCAGATTGACGCTCTAGAAGAGCAATCGCGCCACGCTTCAAGTCTCCAAGCAGCTAATTTTAAGACGTTGTCTAGTCTCGACTTTAACTGTTCAACAGAGTGTCTGTTTGAACGCACTAGAAGTGCGTTCCAAGTTCCGCAGATGCTATATGTAAAAGATTTCCCACACAGATCCCGCTGGTAACGCTTCAGTTCAAGTTTGTAGCCGTGAGTTTTAGTTCTGCTCTGGTTAAGCGGGAAAATATCCCTGTAGTCTACAATGTTGCAGCCTTGAAGTATTATGAACAATTCGATAAGCTGACCACGTAGTCTTCGGGTCTCCAACGAGAACAATTCTAATTCCTGTAATCTATCTTTGTAACTCTTGTGTCTGATAGAGGGAATCAGTTTGGTTGCTCTAGCTTGCACACGCTCTAATCTTGCGATATTTTTTTGAAGTGAATGGCTCTAAAAGTGTACGGCATACTCCAGGTGCGGTCGGACAAGGGAGTTATACAAACACAGTACTATCTCCTTGTTCCGATATCCAAACTGTCGCTTTATATAACCTAACATCCTTTGGGCTTTCTTCTCCGCCTCAATACACTGCCTCGAGAACTTGAGATCACTAGTGATAGTTACACCCAAGTCCTTCTCAGTGTCGGTTGATTCAAGAGCAGTGCCCTTAAGGATATACTTAGATTGGGGGTTTCAGTGGCCAATATGCATAACTTTGCATTTGTTCACGTAACAAGGCATTTTCCACGTGTCCCACCACTCCCCAATCTTCCGAAGATCATCTCGAAGGTGGGCAGTATTTCCTTCCTTTGCGACGTTCATACTAAGCTTCGTATCATTGGCAAATTTAGAAATCTTCGCAACCATGTCACCGTCTATGTTATTGACGTAGATGATCAACAGTAGTGGTCTCAGAAAAGAACCCTGAGAAACACCGCTAGTAACGCGCACCCACTCAGAAACCTGTCGTTCCAATACTACCCGTTGCCGTCTGCCACTTAGCGAGTTTTCTATCCAACTTGCTACATTTCTCTCTATGCCCAGCGCACTCACTTTTTGGAGGAGGCAGCGGTATGGTACTTTATCGAAGGCTTTTTGGAAGTCTAAGTAGATAACATCTACCGTTTCCAGTGATCATAACCAGGATAACTAGGTCATGATCACTGAAAACGAAGTGGAAGAATTCCATAAAATTTGTTAGGCATGACCATTGCCTTCGGAACCCGTGCTGGCAACTCCTCAATCGCAAGTTGGACTCTAAATATGACATCATTTTGTCCACCATGATGCCTTCTATGAGTTTACCGGCTATTTAGATTAAGCTAATAGGTCGATAGTTTGACGGCTGGCTAGGGTCTTCTTTCTTGAAGATAGGAGTCACCTCTGCTTCACGCCAGTCTCTAGGAACGCATCCTGTTCGGAATGACATGTTGAAGATTGTGCTCAGATGTCGTGACACTTTATCGCCCACTTCTTTCAACACTTTAGGTAGAAACATGTCAAGACCAGGAAACTTATTCGTCTTTAGATCAGGGATCTTTTTTTCTATTTCTCCTTGGGTTATGTCCATTTCCTCCAGTTTTTCCCCCAAGTAATAATCCGTGGGCCACACACTTCAGTAAACACTGAAGAGAACTAGTCACTCAGGAGTTTACCAATTTTTGCATCTGAGTACTTTAATGCCCCCTCCTCATTCACTAAAGGGCCATAACCAAAGAACTCCTTGGGATTCTCCTTGCAAAGTCTCGCCACACGGAGCTCCTAGGCACGCTTTGCCGCCCTTATGCTGGACTTCAGTCTCCTAGCTAGCCTACGATAGTCCTCAAAGTCCCCAGAAATCTTTGACTGCCAATACATAAGATTGACGAAGGCTTTTCAAAGGAATGAATCGTGATTGAAGACATATGAACGTAGTTTTGAATCTATTCCACGAATCTTCAACATCCTCGCACACTTCTAGCCTTGCATCAGTCAATCCAGCACAAAGACCTGCAAAGTCTGCTCTTGTCAAATCAAGTTTCCTCGATTTACTAATCTCAGACTCTACCTTGGGAACCTTGACTATAAATCTGACTAGTAGGTGATTACTTTTCCTGAGCTCTTCGCCTACAGAGAGATCCTCAGCGAGGCATCCTCAGAGGGTAAAACCAAACCGACGGCATTATTGCCTCTCGTCGGATCTCTCACCCATTGAGTCAGGAACTCGATGTTTGCCAACACCAGAAGTAGTGTGTACTTCCCACAAAGTTCTCTGGTTTTTCAGTCAACTTAGGTATTGAAATCACCTATGGCGATACACACACTTTCTTGAACAGGTTCACCCAGTAGCCGGTATAGAACCCTGTCCTTTTCAACGAGATGGGCAGGGGTCTGTAAAGCAGCAGGGTCCTGTATCTGGCAGGACCTATATCTAGGTGAACTCCTAGTAACTCGTGGTCGGATACAATGTTGCAGCTCGTCAATTTTAGTGTATCCTTGACATACAACATCACACCGCCACCCTCTATATCTGACCTATCTTTGTGGAAGAGTTGGTAACCAGGAATCGTAAATTGATCTTCAAAATCTCGGTTTGAGGTTTTTACCCACGACTCTGTTATGGCCACCATTTCAAATTCTTCCTTCGCTACGTCGCCACGAAGTTCAAGAAACTTGTTTCTGATTGACCTCGCATTAAACCGAAGAACTTTCCTGGAGTCCCCGAATTTAGGACTCTCTACGTTCTTCTATCCATCGGGGGGGAGAGACACCAGAGCTACTACTAGTTAGTAGTTAACGACTTAAAATTAGAAGTAGCCGAAACCTGTAGCTATTCTTAGTGCTAAGAGTGGGAAGAATTTGCTTGAGTAAAGCCCTAAAGACTAAAAACTGATCAAGGAATTTTAAGCTGAGAGACTGATAGCAGAGGACAAGTTGATGTAAATGTAGGATCAGTGTGAGTGTGGTATATTCTCGAAAAAGTAAAGAGTATTTGAGTATTAGCTATATATATACAAAATTACCTTAAAATGGATTTAATTCAAAAGGTTGGGGCTGGGTGTGGTTCAAGCCTAGAATAATTTAAGCTGGCATATACCATCAACTCAATCTTGGCCACTTCCACTTCGCAAGTGTTTCAAACTACTAGAATATTCTTCTTAATTGTTTTTCAATCTAAATATTAGGTTAATATGGACATCCATTATTGTTAAATATTCAAATTATATCCTAAATGATGAAATATTTCTTCCTTTTTTTGTCCCAACTTCCTATACACACCATTAACGCATCTTGTTTCACTAGTTTGAAATTTGAGTTTTTTAAAATTTTGAACAATTTGTTTTTTGAAGTATCTTTGAGTAATTTGTTTTTTAAGTATCTTTGGGTAATTTTTTTTTAAAGTATCTTTTTTTTCTAATTTTAGGCAACATTTATTTTACGCGTTTTTTACTATTGTTACATACTTTAGCGAATTCCTGATTGGAAGGGAAGTAAGACCTTTATAAGCCCTACCCTAATGTATAAATGAATTCTGTTCGACAGTAAGATAATTTAAATATTTTGCTCGCTTTAGATATTGCCATCTTTCGCAAACCATTTTAGACAACAAGACCTTACTCAATTATACTTTTGGATTTTAAATATATAATAAAATGCTTAATTGCAATAATTTATATTAAAATTTTGATTTAATATTTTTTCTATATTCGACAAATATATTCTTATCATTTTAGAATAGGGTGAATTGTAGTAGCGTTCGCTCATGTTCTATTATATATCATCATGCGTTAGTAGGCTTTACAAAGATGTTTGTTTATTTATCTTCCATAACATCCGAACATCTTCTCTTATTTAGCCTCCTGAGTTATGTCCTTTTAAACACCATTTTATCTCAGCCAGCTAGCTAGCAAAGGAGACTAGTTGGGGCAATAAGATTCAGGAATGATTTACAACTCTCTCGGTGCCCCCAATATAAGAATTTCAAACAATATACATCTATATTTATTTAAGAGAGGACTTTTTACCCCAGTCGACGCCATCTACCTATGTTAGTACCTGTCTTTAGCAACACCATACTCAAAAATCGAGTTTAGTGCTCATTCACTACAATAGGGCAATTAGATTTCGTATTTTGATTTGGAATATAAAGTGTGTGCTGAAAGTTATAGTTACTTATCGTCAATTATGGTAGTTAAAAGGTAATTATAATATTTTCCTTTTCTCTAACACATATGTAACTTTGCAGAATGAAGCTCTAATTAAATGATTTAATTATAACTAAAATTTTTCTATAATAATAAATGTTTCATCAAAAGGAAAGAAAACATTCCACCGTCACTGACTTTCTCTTTTTTTTAGAGTGAGAGTAAAATGCGATATCACACGCTTTATTATCAATCCGTCATTATTATCAAATCAAAATCAATTACTGTAGTTGAAATGATGTACGTAGGAAATAAAATTAACAACCTGAAATATTTTTGATCAGGAAAAAGAAATAAAATTTTCAAATAGATTTGAAAGAGTGATTTAATTTGCAAGAATTTAAGCGAGATCGTAAAACCCATATAATATATTCCAGATTATTAATATTGATGATAGAAAATTACATTATTTAAAATATAGTTATGATCTAGACGTATTCTATTTCCTAATCCTTCCTTTAAAAATAATATTGGAAACATTTTAATGCATTCAACAATTATTTGACTTATTTATTACTGAAATTTATGCTTTCAGTTATAATTTTAATTATTATTATTTGCAAACATTTCAGATTGTATTTTAAATTAAGTTAGTTTAATGCATTTTACTTCAAACAAACCCAGTATTGAATGCTAGACAATAAATATGAAGATTTATTTTAGAGAATAATTAATAAGCACAACACTTGAAAGGATTTTTTTTCGCTTCTGTAACTGAAATTCGGTGATGACATATAGCAGTAGCGGGCAACCTTATCAGAGTGAGGGCCAGTTGAGATTTTGAGAGCATAACCTCCTCATAAGAGGAGGTTATTTAGAGAGAAAGAGTGAGATAGAGAGAGAGAGAGAGAGAGAGAGAGAGAGAGAGAGAGAGAGAGAGAGAGAGAGAGAGAGAAAAGAAAGCGAGAATATATGTTTGTGCTTAACGAAATTTCATTCCCATTACTGGTCTTTTATGAGATTAAGTTTCTTGTTCATGCTGTGCTTGGAGAGGTGACGAATTCTTTAGCGTAGTGAACAGCTGATGTGCATTCATTTTTAGTAATCATTTGTTAATATTGATATCATCGTTAATATTGTTTATTTCCTTACTGAATAAAAAAAACACATGATTTTTTTTCCGAAAATTTGCAAACTGTGGCTTTTAATTTGCGAACTTTGGATATGAAAATTTGGTTTATGAATATACAAGGTATCTTTGAACTATTGGTAATCAAAGGTAAAAAAAAATATACTGATCAACACTTTTTCATCAGAATGGGTGTTCTCCTTCTGGGCGTTTTTATTATATTGAATGAATATTTAAAAATATATAGATAATATTTAGAATTAGATTGTTAGCTTTATTAGTTTTCAATTCTATTGAATTCTCATTACCTGTAATTAAATAGTATTCTAGTTTCTCACAAGATACATTATTTGTGCTTATATTTATCGAAGCACAGGTGAGCAGCTATTACGTTGGAGAAAACGTTCTCGTAAATGATTTAGAACAAAAAAATGCAGCAAAAAAAAAATATCAATGAGCAATGATACTATCGTTATTTTCGAGCACTTTCTTACAACGACGGTATAGATCATAAATGCCTTTGTTGGAAAATTCAACTGGTAGGTTATCAAAGAAATCTCCAACTACAGTTTTCAGTTCTTCATCATTTGCGAAAGTTTTGCATTTAAGAAGTTCTGCAATATTCGGAAAGGAGGGTAGTCTGTTGGCGCCAGGTCTGGCGAATACAGTTGGTAAGGGAGAAATTTCTACCCAAATTACAGGAGTTTTTCACGGGTATGATTTGAAACGTGTCCTCGTGCGTTATCATGAAGAAACATGACATCAGTCAATTCTGGTCGTTTCTGCGCAATTGCATCTGCCCTCTGTTGTTGACTGTATAATTGGGCGTCGATAGACTAATTGCGTCCCAACATTTCGCATTAAATTACTCTTCTTACTTCCCGCAAGACATAAACCATAGGCTTCTTTAGATATCTGTCGGCATTTGCCTTAAGTTGTGCAGGTGCTCCTTTATATATCCAGCTTCTTTTGCGTACCATGTTCGAGTGTAGACAACATTTCTCATCTACAGTAACCACTCTGTTCAGCCAATCAGCTTTTAAAAAAAGCTTGTGCAAGGATTAGGTTCACAAGCTTCCTGTGTGTGACAAGTGTTTTTATTACAGGTATTACTCGTATTATGAGTGTTTGTATTGTGCATTTTAAATGTAATGGAGTCGATTGTGTGGACTACTAATATATGGAATAGTGTGGGTATAATGCGTTTGATTAATTTGAGGCACACGATAAATCGATAAATAACAAATGTCAGATGAGGTGATTTGGAGCCCCCTTAAATATTTAAATCCCCAGTACGAAGCCAAAACAAGAGCAACGAATCTCTTAGCTTTGGGATTTGGACGTATGCCTTGGCTTTATCAAGTTTATTGATTTAAACATAAGAATAAATTATGCTCAAGCGTCAATAACATCAAACTTAAAAGGAATTTTTTCACCGCTTAATTCAATGTTTGATAGATTTAAAAAAAGTCCGGTGATAAAATTTTATGCAGGAAAAAATGACCTCAAGATTTTAGTGAAATTTAGCCGCACTAATGTTGTGAAGAAATCCTGAAACTTCTGAAGGGAAAGTTGAATCTAAAAACGCGAATAATCAGAAGGGAAATAAGCAGAAGAAAATCTTCAGAACTACTGATAAGTAAGCTAACCATTTGGACATGGACATATATTTAGTGAGAAATATAGTAGTAGAGGAATTTAGTAGGAGAAATATTGGGGAAAAATAGGGGAAAAGTAGAATGGAAGACAGGTCTCTGGTGATAGGGCATCTCTGGCTCTCTCTGCGTTTTAGTATATATATATATATATATATATATATATATATATATATATATATATATATATATATATATATATATATATATATATATATATATATATATATATATATATATATATATATATAAAGGCATTTAAGCCTATATAGCAGAGGATTTTTCGATCCCTACTGCTTTTGGTGAAGAGAGTTTTTGTTTTTATCTGGGTTGTTTACGCCCTGATTTGGAGTTGTTTTTAATTATTTTGTTTAATTTCATTTTATTTATTTTTATTTTTGGTATATATATATATATATATATATATATATATATATATATATATATATATATATATATATATATATATATATAAAGGCATTTAAGCCTTTATAGCAAAGGGTTTTTCGATCTCTACTGCTTTTAGGGAAGAGATTTTCGTTTTTATCTGGGTTGTTTACGCCCTGATTTTGAGTTGTTTTTAATTATTTTGTTTAATTTTTTTTTTTTGTGTATTTTTGGTATTTTTGGCCAGTTAGTCGATCTAAAATTTGGGGAAAATTAGCACTTGAGTAATCAAGTGAAAAGGGATTATGATTGGCTTTGTGTCCTTTGGGTATTCTAAAAATCTAAGTGAACATTGGGTCTACGTCGTTGCCAATGAGTAGTCTGCTGCTTTTAAATAGTTTTTCGTGTCCTGTCATCAAATTCCATGTACTTGAGTACAAACTCGAAAGGGAGGTGCCGGTGTACTTTGTCCCAGATCTTGCTTGCTCTCAGGTAAAGCTCCACATTTATGGGAGTTAACCCAAGTTCACCATGGAGCTCACTCTGCCTTCTCTACTCTCCCCTTCGGGTTTTAGTTCTAATATAGAAAGCCTTATTTTGGACCCTTTGCAGTTTAATGACTGGGTCTCGGGACCTGCGTTTATAGGGACCGGTGAATGCAGGAGTTTGGATGGAATGCATGCTTTATAAATCTTTAGTTTGTTGGAGGTACTCAGGTTTAGGAATCTGAAAAATTCCCCCAAGTCCTTCCGTGCATTCGATGTAGTTTTAGCTAGGTGACTCCCATATCAACGAGTCGTAATCGAGAATCCCAGAACCGTACCCTCCGTGTGGTATGGGATGCCTGTGCACGTCGCACGGATGTCTGCGAGCGTCCGTCAGGATAGTGCAATTACACGGAACTTTTGAGCATTGGTAGATATCTTCCATCTTTTGTCGAAAGAGTTAATATTTTCGATTTTTACCGCCGTATTCTGTGCCATGAAATTTACATTCCGATAATGTGTCATACAGATCATCATTATACCGTCCGCAAATTGGACGTATAGCGAGCCTTCAGTCAGAGGTGGGGGAGGGGCGATAGTGTATATGTTGTATAGTAAGGGACTTATGCACCCGCCTTGTGGCATACCTGCCTCGAGCTCGAACTCGGGGCCATTGAAGCCTTTAGTGTTCACAGACGCTCTCATCTCCATTACGTAGTCTCATAGAATCCTTTAAAGTATACGATTAAGGCCCAGTTGTAGGATTTTGTATTGCAGGCCTCTCCTTCATACTTTGCCACAGGCCTTTTTGACGTCGCGGAGTAGCAGATTTGCATGGCGTCTTTTTGCTTTAACCTGCGCCAACTTTGCGCTGATCACGGCTTGCGCCGTGTCCGTTACTCGCTTCCTTGGGAAGCCATGGTGTTGATTGTTGTGAGAATTAATTTCCCCGAGGAACGTATTCACCCTGTTGGCCAATATTTTCTCCAAAACTTTCACTGCAAGTTCTAACAGACATATAGGCCTGAAGTTAGCTGGACTGTCCAGTGGCTTACCGGCTTTAGGAATGAATATGATTTTTGCTACCTTCCAGTGGTGATGGAAGTAACTCACGTTCAGGCACGCATTCATGATATTCATGAGCCGCAAAAGGATGTTAGTCTGGGTTCGAATAAAATTCTCACTTGTCAGTCCTGTACGCCCAGGTGCTCGTTGACGAAAGGATTTTGAGGTTTCCGAGAGTGCTTCGGCAGTAATTCTACCGCCGAGTCCCTCCATATCCCTTTCCTGTGATACATAATAGTGAGGATGAGTTCTGTGTATCTTGTCGTTGAAAATCGTCTATTATTCTGTCTTTGAATTCTAAATCAAAGTTATCATTCTCTTCCGGAGATATCTTAAATATAGATGCCCAGAAGAGTCTGAATTCCTATTCAATTTCTTCTGCGTCGCTAATTTCTGTATTGTTACGTGTAAGTTTTATGGTCTTTTGTGGCTGTCCGCCTCCTAGTCTTTTTACTGTCTGCCAGAATGTACGTGAGTGGTTTTATATATTCATTTCGTTTATCAAATTGTTCCAAAGTACATTCTGTTGGTCCCTCATAAGAGTCATTAATTCGCCGCGTATCTACCGTGTTTGTCTGTGCGTAGTGATGTTAGGGCCAGTGAGGTTTACTTCATTAATCCGTTCCCCGTATTCCCTCGCGGACGATTTCATTCTAGCGGTCCAAGAAGGGGCAGGAAGAGTTTTTTATATTTATCTCGGGGAATGGCTTTATTATTGGCTTTTAGTGAATGATCGTTAATTTTCTCCAACTCCTCCTCAAACTGTTTTAGAGTAACATTAATTTAGGGGTCAGAGTTGTAAATTTAGGGAAGTGGTTTAAAAGTATCACAGTTGGCTCGAGCATAGCTCTTGCGTTCTGAGATAGGGAGTTGAATGGGGGAGGTTTAGATTTTAATCTGGATAGCCTGGTAAGAACTATGTCTGGTTTTGTGGCTGATCTATGTGTAATGAATGTCGGTAAATCTAATCCAATTCTTGTCATAATTTGCCTGTAAATAAGTGTGCCAAGATTCATACCTGCGAGTTGGTCGACATGTAATCTGAGGCAGCACTCCACACATTGAGGTCGCCCGCAAAAAAAGAATGGTTCTGCCGTTACCACAAAGTGGCACTAACCAGTGAAAGGGCAAGCATACTATCCTTGGGGGCTGGTACCCTGTTGCAAGGACCAGGGTGCACACTGCCGTACGGACCTCGACAGCGAGGTATGAATCATTGAGTACACTTATTGATCTGAAGTGAAGACCTCTTTTCACAGCTATCGTGCATCCGTCGAAACGTTCTCCGCTGTAAATTTTAGTTTAGACTTCGTAGGGGAAAATTTTATCCTGTCTGTGACATTTATTCCATGTTCTGAAATAAACATAACAGCCGTTGTTGTATTACGTTACCGTATAGTATTTTGGGGGGTCGTCTAACCGTCTGAGTTAAAATGTAGTATTTTAAATGTCTACATTGCCTTGTTCACTAAAGATTCCTGTATGTGTTCGTGTGTTTTTTTACTTATTCTCTTACGAGCTTAGGAACTTGTGGCGTGTTTGGTGGCTGATTGTTTTTTCTGTGCGTTTTTTTTTCTGTATTCGCCGTAAGTTAGAGTAATAAAGGTTTCCGGTGCCAGTTTTATTAACCCTTGGAGTAAAGCCCCCTCGACTTGTTTTTCGCTGCTGTCATCCGAGGTCAATTCCCATTTGTATCTCCTGGATATTATTCCTTCCGATACATCAAAGACATTCATCGCCTTAGGGAAATGGGACTTTTCGGCAGCGAATACTTTCCAGTTAATTTTTCTCGAATGGTAAGCGTGCCTAGATTCCCTCTTACAAGAAGAGGACGATCTCGGACGTTTTTGAGGCTGTGAGATTTTCCCTGAGTGAGGCGAGCGTGCCTCCTCTCAGGTCTCGCTGTCTCAGTCACCGTAACCTCATTATCATTCTGTGTGTGTGTGTGTGTGTGTGATTGAGTTTGTTTGTTGTGCTATTTATGTGTCGTTCTGCTTCTCAGTGCCTGTCTTTGATTCCTTTGCTGCCTGAGCCTGGATCCTAGGATCCCTGGAGATTGCTGGAGCGCTGCTAGGGATGGGGAGCTTCTGGCAACTAGTCTCGCTTTGGGTTTGAGACTAATCTTAAGCATCTCCTCCGATCTTTGGCTTAGGGGAAACCACATTTTCTCCATCCCATGATGTGCCAGTATTCTATTTAGTTCATGCGTAAAGCACCTCGGGGAGGATCGATTTGCAATGTGAGCATAATAGACGCAACACATAATTTTGGTCGAGACTTCATTCTCAACGTGCATAAGCTCCATTTTCCTCCGAGTTGGCTTTATGAATAGAGCAATGAGGTGAAAACCAGAGGATGAACGATACCTGATGTAATTCTGATTAATTCCCAATCGCTTTGAACGTAATTACCTTGCTTACTCTAATACTTATTTCTCTATGTCTTTCCTTTTAAATCCATTGATTCTCTTTTTTACAGCAAAAACTAAAGAAATCAATAACCATTATATACCTAGCGAAAAGGAAGCTGTAAGCCATCGGCATAGAAAATAAGAGGTAAAAATGAGAGCATGAAAGCAAAAGATTGTGACAATCAGATTAACAAGGTCTGCTGACCAAAAAGTCGCGTGATCTCACTTATTCTGATTTATGACCTTACGACCTTCAAAACTTTCATTAATTCCCCGACTAACCTTGGGAGGACATTGGTGATTCTCTCATTCAAAAGAGAAAGTAAACCACGTAAGGTTTTCAAATTTCGTTAGAACTTAGCCTATAACAGAATTGCCTAGCTGTGCCTGGCCTAGCCTAGCCTAGTATAACCTAGCATAGTATAGCGAACTTTATCCTACCTTAGCTTAGTATAGCTAAGCCTATCGTATACTAGTATAGCCTAGCCTAGCTTAGTAGACCCTAGTCTAACCTAGCATATTATAGTATAGCCTAGCTTAGCCTAGCCTAGTATAGCTTCGCCTAGCGTATCATAGGCTAGTGTAGCCTAATCTACCCTAAACTACGCTAGCCTCATCAGGTATGGCTTAGCATTGCATGCCAGAGCATATCCTAGCCTAGTATAGCTAAGGTAGTATAGGATACTATTGCCTAGCCAATATATCCTTGCATGCGATAGCCTAGCCTAGCCTAGCCTAGCATACTGTAGGATAGCTTAGTTTAGCCTATACTAACATAAGCACACCTAACATAATATAGCTAAGTGTATCATATTAAAGCCTAGTCTAGTATATCCTGGACTAGTATAGCATACCATACCCTAGACTAGAATAACATTGCCTATTATAGCTTTGGTTAGCTAGCCTATCGTAGCCTAACATATTATTAACTAGCATAGCCTAACATAGCCTAGCATATCAGAGCATAGTCCTCCCTAGCCTATTATACTTTAGCCTACCCTAGCATAGCAGGGTATAGCCCTGTCTAGCCTAGTATAGCCTAGCATAGCTTAGCCTAGCCTAGTGTAGTATAACCTAGCTGCCTAGCATTAACTATCATAGACAAGTATAGCCTATACTATCAAATTATACTTTAGTCAAGCATAGCTTAGTATGTATTATCTAGTCTAACATACTATTTCATAGCCTAAATTATCATAGTATATCTTATCCTAGTACATTATATCTAGGCATAGATTAGCATAGTATAGCCTAGCCTATAATTGCCTAGCATATTATATCCTATTCTAGGCTTGCCTAGCAGCGTATAGCATATTATATATAGCCTTGACTAGTCTATCAGAGTATCGGCCGAAAAATTATGATGTTATTGCCAAAACAAAATAATTCCCGGGCTAAACTTGGGAAGACTTTGTCAATTATATCATTCAAAAGAGAATGTAAAACAATATAAGTTTTTCAAATTTCGTTAGAATCGGCTGAAAAGTTATGATGTTATTGCCAAAACAAAATAATTTCTGGACTAACCTTGGGAGAACTTTGGCAATTGTATCATTTGGAAGAGAATGTAAAACAACATAAGGTTTTAAGATTTTGTTAGAATCGGCCGAGGAGTTATAATGTTATTACAAAAACGATAAAAAGCAAAACGGGTCCGATCGACCGACCGACATAGTGAGATGTAGAGTCGCTCTGCAAGACTCGCACGCGACTAAAAATAACCGGCCCTGAAAGCATATAGAGCTTTGGTCCTCCCTATTTAAATAAATAGTCAAAAGTGGCGCAATTAGACGGAGACAAGCAAGAATGGCGTGCCGGAGAAAACCGATAGAGGAAAAAGTAAAAATAAACGGTCCAAGAATGTTGGGAACAAAATCAAAGCTGCCATGGACGAAACGAACTTAATCAGTTATTAATGCTAGGGACAGGAAGGTACATTATAAATACTACGATATCTATATAATAAAGTTAGTGGCAAAATTCAGAGAACATTAGGATAAGTTAATATTTAGGAAATTATTTTTTATCCAATTAGGTTAAAAAAATTCATATTTTTTCTCAGTGGAGAAGAGAATGTATGACCATGAAGAAAGGTAATCTATCTATGATCTAACTAAACTCGCTAACAATAAAAAACCTCTTTTTGCCCCAAATTTCTGTTATCTAACATATTAAATTGATGTGCGCAAGAAGATTTGTTAGATGACCAAGATGGGAATTAGACGTGGTATGGGTGTACTTGAAGACAATATTTGATATTGCAGTTTTGTAGGTCTATTGCTCAAAAGATGACATCTTGGTAGAAAGAAATGTCTACGAACTATTAAATTGGCTGTGAATTATTTATATGTTAACATTTTATTAAATATGCATGTCGATATTCACATAAAATTTCGGAAATTTATAGTTAAATATGCTTTGATAAATTCGAATTCGAGTAGCTCCAAATTAGATTTTAAAAATGAGACAGTTCTAAATTGCATTAAACACATAAAGACAAATTCCATTTAAGATGAAAATGAACAAAGTAGAAAATTCTGAATATGGGGCCTTAAAAAAATAGTCCTTTTCTCACTTACAGATAATCTAATCCCAAAAGGTATTACAGTTAACAAAATTATGCATTGAATCCTGAAAAACAAACATGCTCTTTATTCTCAGCCAATCCATTTATACTCTGCGAACACACTCTCTAAGTCGCAAGATACATTGAGTACATATCGCGCTAGTTTTTCAGAGTTTAGCAATTAAAAGGTTTCAATCAACTCTTCCATTTAATATAATATTTATGCAAAAAACTTTTTCTGCTCGGATGATAATGCTAAGTGTTAGGCAAAATTTCTAGGAATTTGACAACTATAGGAGTAGCACCATAGCTCGCAGTTTCCATAATCTCGTTTGATTTTTCGGTATAGTTGTGGTCTCCCATAATTATGACATTATGTGATTCTTGCTGGATCTCTTCAATCGTGGCCAAACAACGACCATTCAGCCTAAATTTCAGCTCTGGAAACAAGAAAGTTGGATGTGTTAAGGTCAAATGAATAAGGTCGGTGGAGAGTGACAACCTTTTTGTGTGGAGTCAGGTCCTTCTTGGAAACAAAAGACGTGTTGGTGGGTGCGTTGTTCAAAAGCATCTATAATCAAACAAATGTTTGCAGATGAATTTGTTATATTGAAGCAAGACTTGATAAAGGTTATAGTATTAATATTGAGGAGGAAGGAAAGAGTGCACAAAACTCGGCCTCCTATGAGCGTATCCAGATACGTACACACGCACCTTGACTCTCACTGAAGTCTCCTTACCCCCCCTTTACATTGGCTCACTACCAGCTTTGGTGACATGCAGGTGTCCCCTCCTTCCCCCAATACTTTGGTCAGTGACCTTTTTTCAAAGGATTTAGAGTCTACAAACACACACACACACACACACACACACACTCAAAAGCGTTTTGAATTTTCAGGATTTTTCCTTTAAAGGGTCTTTCAAAAAGGACACTCGAGCTTTGTCAGGCGATAGTGGCCATGTTGTTAAAGGCACATCTGGCAACCTCATTGTGAACTGTTTAGTAGTACTTGGCAAGTTACGACGAAAAGTAATAGCGTTGAACAGTGTGTGCAAATCATCAAATATTATTATCAAATTCAGTGATCCGTTCGATAAACTTTTCGCGCTATTACGTGATCTCTATCCTCTTCAACGATGAGGCCCATTTTTGGATGAATAAAATTGTGAACAAGCAAAGTGGTCAGATTTGGGACGTAAAAAATCCACATGAGATACACCAGCAACAATTGCATCCAAAAAAGTCACTGTTTGGTGAGGATTTTCGTCTAACAGAATCATCGGTCCATATTTTTGAGAACGAAGATTGGATTGCCATAACCGTCAACGGCGAGACCTACAGATCGATAATAAGCATCTTATTATGGCCTCAAGTGGATTATATGCCTGAAATATATACTGATGACATGTGGTTTCCAAAAGGACGGCGCTACGTGCCACACTGCGAACGCCACGATAGACATTTTGCACAAGCGATTTCAGGGCAGGGTCATCTCGCGCGGCGGTGACTATAACTGGCCACCGAGAACATGCGATTTAACGCCATTAGACTACTTTCTTTGGGGCTACCTCAATTCGCAGGTCTATGCGAATAATCCACAAACAGTTGATGTCCTTAAAGTCAACATAACAAAGACCATACAGCAAATTCAGCCAGATTTATGCGACAAAGTCATCGAAAATTGGGGTTGTGTACACTCTGGAAATCTAAAACGCTTTCCACGATTCCTTTTAATATTACTTATTTGAATGTTAATCTCTCCTCCGTTTTTGATTTTCTGGGCACGAGATTTAATGAAGCAAAGAGATAGTTACAAAGGGTGGTCAATAAGTTTACAATTCGGATATAAGGAAACGAGATATAAGGGAAAGTGTTTTATTATTTTTCAATATAACTACCCTCGACTTCAAGGCACTTGTGACACTTGTCCCTGAGGCTTCGAATTTCCGATAACTAGAAATCTCCCGACTGCTGTTTAATCCACTCCTGGACGGCGAGCTAGACATCTTCATCGTCCCCAAACCGGCGTCCACGCATTGCAGCCCCTAATCTGGCGGAATAAAAAGTAGTCGCTGGGTGCCAGATCTGGAGTGTAAGGGGGATGGTTGCGCTCCTCGAAACCGCACTCGCGCAGGGCAGCTTGTGCAACTCTGGCCTTGTGGACAGGGGCATTGTCGTGGAGGAGCAGGAAACCGCGTGTCAACTGACCGCGCCGCTTCTGATGGATGCACATCTTCAACCCAGCCAGTTCCTCAGCGTAATATTGGCCTGTGATGATCTTTCCACAAGGCGCTTTGTCCACCATCAACACTTCCTCAGAATCCCAGAAGATGGTGGCCATGATCTTTCCAGGGGAGAATTGGGTCCAGAACTTGATGAAGGTCGGAGAGCCCCTGTGCTTCCAGGCCATGCTTACTAGCATGGTTTCGGGGTCCCAGGGATGGACCCACGTTTTATCACCTGTCACTATGAGTGACTCGAATCCCTCCGGGTCTTCGTTGTACAGGAGTAGCGGCTCCTCCGAAATTTGATGACGTTGAAGTCAATCAGGGGCCGTGAAGTTTCTTGAGGTTTCTAGGGACCTAACGGGCAGAGACCTTGGTCATGGTCAAACTATCGTAGATGATGTCGATAACACTTCCATGTAAAATTCAAAGTTCTCGCTCTATTTCTTCGACCTTCACCCGTCGATTTTCGAGGATCATCCTCTCCAAACAGGCCACATTGTCCTCGTTGGTCACGTTGTACGAGCGTCCTGGACGGGGGTCATCTTCAAGGGACTCACGATCATGGCAAAACTCTCTATTCCAGCCAGCAATGGTCGCATAGGAGAGGGCGGTGTCGGTGTACACTGCAACCATGCGTTCATGGATCTCTTTTGCATTCTTGTCTTTCTTGGTCAAAAATTTGATCACTGCGCGGTGCTCAACCTTCTCGATTGTTCAAATATTTGTGACTGATGATCTGCAATCAGCTACTGCTTTTTAAATAGACAAGGAAGGAGCATGCGGCTGCAGGTCTTTACTTGTCATAACTTGTCCTACCAGCCCCACAAACAGCCATCCTCCTTCGTCTGTTTTGTCCTACCGATTCGCAAAACTTATTGACCGCCCCTAGTATCTTTTATTGGTCCAAATATTTTCGAATCGATAAATAAAGGGACAAATATTACTTCTTTTTTCTCTCAGAGGTCAAAATAAAGTAAAAAGATAGCTATCTTTCGTTTAAACTGGACCGTCTATTAAACCTTATTTTCCAACCTTGACCCCGCTCCCTCATCCAACTTGAATAAACGTACGAGCGTTTGTTTTTTTCTGAAAGAAGTCACACTGAAGTAAAGAGATAGCTATATTTTGTTTTAACCTGATCATCGAACAATCTTACTTTTCCAACCCTTACCCGACTCCGCTCCCCACCCACCCAATGTGTAGAGATATAAAAGGGTATTCTCTACCTTCCTCATTTAATTATTATAGATCACAGCTTGTTAGGAAGAAGCTTTTTCCCCCATACGGTATTTTAATTTTTTTAACTAAGTATAAGAAAATGAAAGGTCTTAGAGAAGATGAATGGAAATCTTGTGGGGATATTTTTCTCCTCTTTTTTTCTAAATGGGTTTTTTTAAAAAGTCTTGCTTGATATAATGATTTATTTTACTTTTAAACAGAAATATGCGTATATTTTCTCCAGATTAATAAATTCAAAATAAATATTTAATTTATACTACCCAGGTTACATAATATATATATATATATATATATATATATATATATATGTACAATTTGTCAATACGATGAACAATTAATTTTATTGAGTGTACAGAGTCAATTATTTTTCTTTACATTCTATTAAAAGTTCTTTACAACGATTTCTTGGTTTCTTTGATCATTATATAAATCAAATTGCTCAATAAAACGTGGATATGTTTTTCTGTTTGTCATCTGCTGAATGAACTAGACACAAAACTAGCCACATGAGTTTGAAAAGTAACTGTGAACTCTGAATGGATTGGCGATAGTAATTTTATTCATTTTTACTAAGTTTTTTTGAATATAAACATCATTCTGGAGCCCTAGATATAGGCTGTCGAAATAATACAAACTGTTTTTGTTAACATACAAAGCGATTTAATGCAAACCAGGTCTATGGCTGCTAACCAGATTAATTATATCAGCTGCTGGCAGTTTTAAAGGTAAACATAGATCAGTGTCTCTCGCAAAACTTCCCTGAAAAACGCGTTGTGTGCTTTTATCTCGATACAATAGTTTTTCTATTTCTACTGCATTCATTTTATTAAAAATAAACTAATACGTTCTTAGACTTATCTATCTCAATAACAGACTGGAATTCTGCATATATAATAAGGGAGGCTGGTTCTATTAATGGAGATTTAAACTGTAACTGTAGTGATAATGTTCCCTGTTGTATAGGATTGGAGCATTCTCCAAGATAAGTAGTACTCTTGTCCTGATTTAGGTTAATACAATAAATATTTTAACTTTTTAAAAATTGTTGATACGTAATTCCAATGCTCTGCTCACCTCGAATAGACCCTATACCGTTATATTACGAGTAAAAAAGCCCTTTACGCAACTGGATATGTACCGTCCGAATAGTCTAATTCAAATGGTCTTTCAAATTTATCCCATTTATATAGATAGTGATGCGATTCGCATTATAAGGTCTAAATTCAAGTGGTAATGCATCAAAACTACCAAAAAATGCAGAATGATCAACGATTCCTATAACCATGTGTAGGTATTCGTCCCATGAAGATATTCTCCACACTCCTCATTGATATTTCACTCACAATTGTAAAATATCGCATGCGAATTTGTGTAATAGGGTACATAGTGTTTGATATAAGCCACCTATTTTCCATTTCTAGATAAGCTGATGCTGAAAGAAAACTCTCTAATAATTCGATTTTAGCTTCTAAACCGGTCTGGCTTCTAAATAGTGTAAATGAATGTAGTGCTCTGGATAAATTTATCTTTATTGAGACTCCATTAATTAACAGCTTATGTTGTGAGAAAAATCAGCATGTAGTTTTTCATATACATCAATTATTTTTTTCTGAGATCTGCTATATTTATTTTCTATACTTTCTTTACTAGAGTAATATCCTGCAGTGTCAAGAAAAGTCGATTTTTATTCTTTAGTATAGTTCAACAGGGTCTCTAAATATGCACGATAGGGGTAATTATTTCTATTCGAATTTCCCATAGTTTCATTTTAATAATTATCAACATTGCTGAACAAAGTGTGAAAAATATTATTTTCCGACAAAACATTCTCCCCATCTAGAAGTTGGCCTCCCTTTGAATTCACAATTCTTGCTTTAATATTTAGATAAATCTCACTAGGGTCTAAATAATACTTTCCGTTACCAGATACATAATATTCAACCAGTGTGAGGTCGGAAGAGATATTGCTGAAGGGAGAGTAAAACTGATAATTACTCTCAACGATCGAAGTTTGGGTTGGTGGAATAGTGAACAAATCGAGTTCTGTCTTTGAACAGATATCCCTTGTTGGATGAAGAGCCGTCGATATCTTTATGAGAACATCTAAGAAATGTCTGATGGTTTATATTATGAGAAAAAAAATTCCCAGCCTCATCATCATCATTTATTTTCAACTTTATTCTATTCTTTAACTTCTTATTCATCCATTTTCGCTTATTTATTACACATATTTTTTTTGATTTCCTCTCATTATCCCTCCCAGATTCTAACTTTCTTCTAATATACTGTCTAGTATCTTTAGTGATATTATTTTTTACCCTTCCCAGCTGGTCTCTCAGAGCTTGCTTCACACTCTTTCCATGCACAATAACCTGAACAATATCAAAACCAGCTGAACTAGTCTTCTTTCTTAGAAAATGAGCATCACTCTTTAGATATGGCGCTGCATTTCTGAATAGGGAAGAGAAGAGGGATCCAAGACAATGTCTTCTCTGGGCTCTTAACCCTTTAAACACGCGTGGTCCATTCATATTTTTAATTATCGTTTAATGTTTACACTTAATGTGTAGTTTTATCATCAAATGACCAACAAAAAATGTAAATTTTTCCCCTTCAACTGTTCTTATATAAATATAAATTGATCTCAAGTTCCCAGAAATTCTTAGATTCAGATAGTGTGGATTATCAAAAGCTATACTGAATGAACCATCATTGAAAGGAAGATAAATAATTCTCATCAGCCTCGACTGTGTCCCGTCTACTAACTGATAGTCTACAAGGTTAGAGTATATGTAACATGATCTCGGATGAGATATAAGAGCAGTAAAATCTATATTAAACGCTATACAATGATTTAATTTTGGGATATTATTTCTGATAGATCTTTTCATTATAGTGGAAAATTCTTTTGACAGATGAATTAATAGATTGTCTTTTCTTTTTACATTGAACAATCAACCTTGAAGTGAGCATTACCATATAATCAGTAGGCATTTTCCGTTGCTTTCTGTCAGATTGAAACATCAAATCTTGAGATGATAATTTCTGTTTCATTTTCAGATTCATTTCCTCCATGAAATGAATATGTTCTCCATTTAAATCTTCAATATAATACAGGGGTAATACATTTGAAATGTTATATATCCTGTAGATTTCCTCGCTCCATCCTATTTCATACACTTTTTTAAAATTTACTGTAAACGCGTGAAATTCGAACATAATCACCGATATTATATAGCAATCTCTTATTTTACCTTCAGCTCTCTGCTTTGGTATAGCATCATCGTGTATAACTTTGAACGGTGTGTTCCCAATTATTCTAATGTCTAGAAATATTATAAGCCTTTTCAAAATCATCTAAGACGTTGATGTATTTCCAGGTATTATTAAAAGTAAAGTACCTGAAGAGTCTTTCTTTTATTGTTCTTTGTACACGCTCTACAAGAATAGCTTTGTTTAGCATCATCGTGTATAACTTTTAGTGAACATGATAAATGCCGATATTAAATTCGCTTAATAAACGTTTCATCTTATCTGCTCTAATCTCTTCTCCATCATCAGAACATATATAACCTGGAATTCATCCGGATTCCAGGTCCGTCTTCTGCTTTAAAGGAATTAACCATAGATATATAGAATATACGTCAATTACAAAGCGTATGTAGCGTACACCATAATTAAAACCTCCATATTTAGATATCAAGTTAAATCTAGTTGCCAGATTTTGACAGAGCCTTGCGCTTTTACGTGTTTGGTCTTGAATCTTTTTCGAACGGGTTTATGTAATGTATAGCTATCCAAACCCGAGAGAAATCTTTCCACATCAGATCTTTTGGAGATTTCTTTTACAGATTTGTGTAGTCGATTTACCTCAACAAATGATGTTGGTAAACTCGGGGATGTATATAAGCGTAACAATCGACGTTTCATTTCTAACTGAAAATCTGACTAGCTTACACTCTTATATAAATATTCAAAGAAAAGACATCTCATCTTAAAATCCAATTTTATTTTACATCTAGATTAAAATACACAATTTCAATTAGAATTTCATAGATGTTTTCAACCTTATCACGTTGTACACATTTACTAATTCTCTGAATCAAAAGAGCTGGATTGATCGAATAGGGAAATCGGTATTCGATATGTAACGGGTAAAAATGATCAATGTTTATTTTTAATCCAACCTTATATTTTTTTAAAATTAATATCAGGTTTTTTTATATGATCCAGTATTTGAATAAACATATTTGTTAAAGAATTGTGCTCTGATAAAATATTATTTCTATCTTGATTAAACTTAAACTTTCTTCTTGCAAGTCTTGATGATGCAGGTTGGTGACACTCCACCTTCTGGACGTTTAGGGTGAGACTGGTTGATAAATAGATATTTTATTAAATTTTCTTCACACGTAATGGTGACTTGGTTGTAAAGATCCGTGATGACAAATCTTTTCACAAGTTCGATACTGTTCCCCCTCTGGTTAAGAAAACAGTGAAACTCATCAAACGAGATATTTTTTATATACTCAACTTCTGCGATGGTGGGTTAAAGTTTTCGCCATTCATCAAGTCCATTGTTGAATGTAAGATAACAGACATCAACCGCATTCTGTAATCATTCCATTTGACGAAAACTTTAATGAAACTTGTCTTCAAGTTTTAGAAAAGTATTGACTTCATACTCATTGTACAGCGCATTTTTAAATCGTGTAGGAATGAACTCTTCATATCTTTTTTAGTAAATACCGAAATGGACACTTGGAAATAGACTGCTAAGGTTGGCCTTCACTACACACTTGAAGTGCTTTACACCGTAGTCCTTCACCAAACGATCAAGATGGGGGAAATTTTCCTGTTTTAACCTGTGTATTGCAGCAAACACAAGCCAAAACTAATCCTCACTAAGGAATAGTCCATTGTTATAGCAGGTTCTTTCATAGGTATTTTCAAAGATCACTCTAACATAACCGAATTTTGTTCTAGTAATCTTCAAAAGGCTGAATATAATAATTTTATATTATTGTTGTATAATTTGCTTCACCTGCAATCGAGACATAGCTTCTTACGCGTGAGTATTCTTGTGAATTTGGACAGACAGTGAGACAAAAGCCATTCTGATAGGGTTTCTCAGATGCGATTTAATTTTCAAGTTTTTTTCTTATATTAACATAACAGTGGAGTTGCCACTTAGCCTTTTGCAATTATTTGATTGGACCGTCTAGTTGCCATTTCCATCAGTAAAATTGATTAATAATTCAACCAGGTTCCTATTTTGGGTTGTTGGCGATAGTGAAAAATACGAAGTGTGTTTGCGCAAACCCTTGAGGTTGAAGTGGAAGAAGTTAATGCATGAGTAATATTTTCTAATTCTTTCCGGCGGTGCGAATTTTTATAATAGATTTCTGGAAATTGGAAGATATTAACTTTGCTCTTACTTCTTCCCAGAAGAAGGGTAGTGGTCTTTTCCACGTTCTAGTTAATTCATTAAGGAGGCCGATAATGTAGATTGTGGGAGTCTTTTACCGTGGTTGGTAATCACCCTATTATTATCCCAACTGAATCCTTCTGTATATTTTAATGTCTGATAAATTAATCTACTCCTTTTATGAATATTAAGCTACAGTGTTCCTATTATTTCATCTGCATATTCGTTTATTTGATCCCTATCATTCTGGTTAACATTAGCGGGAGGTGTGTTTACAACCTCATCATACTGTTCTAAATAATGTTCCAACGTGTTCTGATAAAGTATAATACGTTTATCTTCTGGTATGTGTGAATTATTGAGTATAGTAAACATCTTATATCTATTCCAACTATATACAAAATGTTTTCTTTCATTATAGATCACCAGAAAAGATGTTTACTTTCCCTGCAAAAAAGCGAAAGATCCCAAAAGGATCCAACCCACTCCTCTTTATCCACCTCTCATCGAGCGAAGGTGTCGTTGGTGTGGAGTCCAAGTATGTATTTGTCACTCATGCTTTCCTTTTGTATAATGAATACTTAAACTTCTTTCAGATAAATATATACATAATTTTTCCCCCCTTTTTATATTATCAAAAGAACAGCAGAAAGAAAATAGTTCTTGTGCAAAAATTACGCCAATAAGTGAAAACAGACATGGAAATCTTCTGATTATTATATATCATGTTAATCGTGGAGGATTCAGAAGAAACTGGTCTAGGTAGAGTAGTGCTTAAGCTTTCACGACGTATATTAAATCTCCAATGGACTCGAGATGGTGATTATCGTGTAAATATAAGTTTTCAAATTATAGATGTATCCGGTGATATAATCCATTTACACATTCCATTCGTTCAACTCCGTGAGTCAACACTATTCAGTTATATCATGAGACGATTTGAGACAGCATAAAAAATCTGCGGACACATCGTCTTTATTACCTTCAATCTCACAGTTCGTGTTTACAAGATTCCTGTAAGGCATGCTGTAATACCATCCAATGTCAGATTTTACCGACATAACATATATAGAGGTCATATAAATTCTACAGGCTGCGCATTTGTTTCCACAGTCCTCTCGAAAAAGATTGAGGAGAATGTTCACGCAAAAAACTTTTGGCTTCCAACGATAATAAAAGAGTTTCAAGAGTTGGCAAGTAAATGTAATCTTCTGTACGAAGATTTTGTCACTGTAGATCAGTTCTCCTTATTATAACGAGAGCAGAGATGCAAGATCCTCATATTTACGGCTACAGGCGATGAAGGTAAATTCAAATTACTCCATCGACCAACTTATCCTGAAAAAACAGCTCAACTCCTATTCATTGGTCTTGAAGGTGAAACTTACTATCCAATTCGCCACATTAGTGATACATATGTTAAAAACAAGAAACTTTCTTTTAATCACGGGATGTGTTTTTCCTACTATACGTTCCATGAAAACGTAACAGTCCATCTAAAAGATTGCGATGGGGTATGCAGTCAGTGTCTTGGGCATTGTGATGGAGAAAGAATTAGAGGGATTTTATGCAATGAGTGTAATCGCTCATTCTACAGCTAATCCTGTTTTGATAGGCACAAAAAGCGTTATACTTGTGTGAAGATTAGCATGTGTCTTAGATGTAACCATATACTCAAGCAGGGTGCAAACGGCATGAGACTGCACGAGTGTGAGGAGTTGTTCTGCTTTAAATGTTATATATACTATAAAGCGGATGAGGCAGAGCATACTTGCCGGATGAAGAGATCGAAGAAGTCGATGGTTAAGAAATGGAATGCTGTATATTATGATATTGAAACCTATTAAGAAGTGAGATCATTTATTTATTAGTTATGCAAATAATCTGTGAACTTTGTTTTGATAATGAGAATGAAACATATGACAAATGTAAGAACTGTGGTCCACGAACAAAGATTTTTCAAAGAGATGGTGAAAACTCCCCTTATAAACCCTTTATAGAAGAACTAATATGAATAAGAGGATCGAAAGAAAATGTGAAAACATATGTGATGGCAAATAACAATGCCAAATTCGATGCCCAATTTATCTATGACGAACTGCTTCAACATTTTAATCCTAATCTCTTTATTTCGCATCCAATGAATCGGGGACGAAAGATTTTTAAAAAAGAGCTCGTTCCGGACATAATTTTTAAGAACACATTCCTATTCATGCCTTCTTCGCTGAAAAAACTGCCCAAAACAATGGGAATCCCCAAAATGGAAAATAGTTATTTTCCTTACGATTTTCTTTCAGAGGAAACTTTGAATTATACTGGACCCGTTCCTGAAAAAAGGTATTTTAACTATGAAAAAATAAACAGCGAGGAAAAATTACACTTTGACAGTAATTTTTATTCGAATTTCCAGAAAAAGTGTATAATATTTGTACAGAATGTATTAAGTATTGCATTCAAGATGTTTTTATCCTTCGCCTGTGTTTTGAGAAGTTGAGGTATTTGTTCATCAGAAGATTTACCATTGATCATACACAGTTTTGTATCACAATAGCCTCATTGTGTTACAAGGTTTATAAAGATGTCTTGTTACCAGAAAATTCTATTGCAGTCATCGACAGGAAGAAATCCATACCTTTTTCTTATAAGGCCATACGTTGGGTTATGTTTGAAGAACATGTTAAAGGAATCCCGAATTTTCATGCAAGAAACGGTGATGAGAGAATCCTTTCTGTTGGTGGACAATTATTTTTTCCTCACGGGTTTTCACTATCAGGAGGAGGAACTGTGTTTCTATTTCATGGATGTTATTGGCATGGGTGTCAGAAAGAAAACTGTAATCTAAAACAGGATGTTTCCATTGGTGGACGTGGGTCGTTGGACCGATATTATCAGACAGAGAGTGATCGAATGCTTAGTAGTAAATACAGAGTTATCATTCTCTGGGAAAGTGAATTCAAAACCATGATGTAAACTATTTCAGGGCGACGTGAGGCGGTTAATACTATATCAGCCGATGGTGTATTGGATGTGAGGAGTGCACTTTTTGGCGACAGATGTAACTCATTTTTATTATACTACCACCAACCGAAGGTGAGAAAATCGATTATGTCGATTTTTGCTCTTTATATCTGTACTGTATGAAAAACAACCCCTATCCCGTAGGATCACCTAGACGTTGCGTATCTGTGCGAGGAATTCCCTCTATTCAAGAATTCACTCAGGGTGTGAATGAAGCATATTTCGGTATAGTAAAAGTTGATGTTCTCCTTCCTAATAATCTGAATATTCCAGTTCCCCCTTTATCTGTAGATGGTAAACTTACTTTCACACTCTGCACCACATGCACTCAGCAAAACTCACACGAATGCGATCACTCTGAAAAGCAATGTATGATTTCCGTAGTGTACACAACCCCTGAACTGAAACTTGCACTGGAAAAAATATATAAGATCAAGAAAACCTACGAGTTTTGGGAGTTTGTATGAGAGTATATAAAAACTTTACTAGAAGAAAAAATAGAAGTTTCTGGCATCCCACGAGGAGTAATTGGTGAGAATCGAAAAAAAGAATACGTGAAGAGGGTGAATCATGTTGAAGGGATAAACATCCAAATAAACAACATCGAAAGGAATCCTGGAAAGCGATTTAGAGCAAAGCTCTGCCTAAGGATTTCTTTCTGAGATTAGATTTTTTTCTGTATTGATATATTACATCAAGATGTGATATAGAAATGTTAAGACATTGTACTGCTAATATAAAGTTAATAATTTCTAAACTTAGAGTCGATAATACTACTATAATAATAATTTTAAAATCATCCCCTTCATCCTGATCATATCTAAAAATGTTAAGAGATTGTACAGCTAATATAAAGTCAATAATTTCTGAACTTAAAGCCGATAATACTACTATAATAATAAATAAAAAAATACTCCCATTGATCCTGATCATATTTAGAAATGTTAAGACATTGTACAGATAATATAAAGTCAATAATTTCTAAATTTAAAGTCGATAATACTACTATAATATTAAATCAAAAACCATCCCATTGATCCTGATCATATTTATTTCTTTTACAGTCTCTGTAAAAAAATTCGCTCAGAAGGTTCGGGGAATGCAAATGGTCACCTGTGGATCGGACCATGATGTAATCGACCTGATTAAATGCCTTTGCGATTACGTCACCGATAAAACAGTGTTTATCTCAGTAGCAGGCTACAAGGGCCCGGAATTCGAAGTGCTACAAGGTGTCCCCCAAGGGGGCTGTATAAGCCCAACTTTCTATAGTGTATATACACTGAATCTGCCAAGACCAGTCCACGAAACCACAACCTATATACAATTCGCCGACGACATCACAATAGTAGCACACAGCACTTACAAACACCCCCAACCATGGCCAGAATTACAGCTGCAGAAATTGACAACATCAATGAATTCGAGCGCAAATGGAAAATCCGAACAAACCAGGAAAAGCTTTCTATCATTACAGTAGGGAGACGCCTGACTTCGAGGGTAGAGATTGAAAAGAAAAGATATCAATATGTGAAAGAAGGAACAGTGCTCGGGCTAAAAATCACCCGGAATGGCTACCTCAAACATATTTCGAATAGGATAAACCAGGCTGAGGTACAAGTAGCAAAGCTATTTCAACTGAGGAATCTAAGCAGTAACAACTTGAATAAAATATATAACGGCATCTGCAAAGCGACATTACTCTACTCAGCTATACCACTGAACCGCCTCTCAAAATCAAGTGCAATTAAACTACAACAGGTATAAAACTCAGCGGCGTATATTATTACTAATACGAGAAGGCGTGAACTCAAAAGAATGAGAGATCTTCACAATGAAATTGAGCTCCCAAGTACAAATGTGTCCCTACAAGGAAGAGCAATGAAGGTGTGGGACAAACTAGATTACATAATGTATGACGACGAAAAAAGAGCCATATAAATTCCACAAAACCACAAAGAGAACAACCAAGGCAGTTTCAGAAGCGGTAGACCCGACTCGAGGGAGGAACCGCCCCCAAGGTACACTGCAAGGTAAGATTGCAGAATCAAGAAAAAATAGCACCAAAGGAAATCCGCATGAAAAAATGAAACAAAAAAGGAAGAACAACGACGAACAACAGAGGCGCGAGAGCCCCCCAAAAGAACTAAAAAATAACAGGACAAAATAAAGATTAAGCATCAAAGAGATGGCTGATCACCCAGCAACTAACTCTTACTCTTCCTCATTCCTCTTCACCACTATATCCTAACTATCCTATCCACTATACTACGACTATTCACTTTAAATTTTTCTATCTTTTTCAAGTCGTAAGACGTAAGACCTGATTAAAAACGACGATTACGTTGTGAACTCGTTGGATGTAGTTGGCAATGCATACATTGCGAAAGTGGAGACTGCTGAACATGTAGAAGTTGACTCTCACGTAACAAACCTTACAATTGCAGCATTCACAACCGCCTATGCTCGAATCAAGCTCTATGGCCTCTTAGACTCGTTGGGTGAAAGGTTGTTGTACTGAGACACAGAGAGGGCCATCTTCATTGTTAGGAACGATGTTCCACAACCTCAACTCGGAGAATTCCTAGGTGATCTCACCGATGAGATCAAGGATGTGTACGGTGCTGATGCGTATAGAGATTCTTTCTGCTCTACAGGTCCCAAATCCTATTCAGTACGTTTCCAAACGCTGACTGGGGTGAAGTATATACTTCCTGCTAAAGGATTAACCATTAACACTCACACGAAGAATAAATAACCTACGATACTATGAAACGCATAGTTGGAGCCGATGATGATAGAGAGAATGATGATAGTCATATCCTCGTACCATTTATGGGTTTCAGAGCCGAGTAACACGGTGGAGTGAAAGAGGTGAGATGGGAAAAGGTTTTATTAGCTCGTTTCGAAAACGTGTTGAGCTCCTAGGGAGCTACCGAACAATACCTTTCGGTTTCAAAGTGATCTTACAAGTTATTTAAAAAAGAAAGTCCATTGAATACCTGCCAGCTATTATTAGCTCTTTCTTTAGGTGCATATATTTTTGCCAATTATTGATAATATTCTCTGATTTATATAAATAAAATAAAAATGAAATAATACGCGTTATGCTATCAATGTTTGATTTTGTATAAAAAATAACTCATCACATTCTCTTGACCTTGTGAGAAGGGGAATTCTTTTATCTTTGCGTCTTCCATCTTGGTTTTCATCATATCGGTGAGCTGATGGGAATACCATGAGAGAAATCGAAATAACAAGGGTTTTGTATCAAATATAGCGATGTTCACTAGTTTCTCCCCATCATTTACAATGTTAGAATGCAATAAGCAGAAAAATCTATCCACCCATGTATTATGACGATCGTATAGACCTCCTACAAAGACAAACTGATCCATAAGCTCGTTTTTGAATTTTTCACTGATGATCAAATCTTCTAAATCCATAAACTAGAGATTTTTAATCACTTCTTTTCGGTTATTAAAGTTGAAAGGTGGTTGGACTGACCCACTATAGAGAAATTCAATCCGATCAATCGGGTGTTCATGAATAAGTCGCTGAAGATGATCGAAGAAATCAATTGTAGATGAATAGGCAGGGCTAAATTTATAATCCGATCCACACACATCTTCAGTCGCAAAATATTTACTAAGTCTAGGTGTAGTCCGGTGTGGATGGAGGATCATCTTAGAACGTGTGGCACACAAAGACGTTTAACGACAAATGATTTAACAGATGGCAATTAGACGGACCAATCAAAGAATTTTAAAAGGTTAAATTGCAACTCCACCGTTATGTTAATAGAAGAAAAATTCTGAAAATTAAAAACGCTTTCAAGTGTGTGTGGGGGAAGGGGTGTGTGTAGACTCTTAATCATTAGAAAAAAGGTCACTGACCAAAGTATTGGGGGAGGAGAGGCGCCTGCATGTAACTAAGGCTAGCAGTGACTCAATGCTAGGGAGGGGGGGTAATGAGACTTGAGTGTAAGTCCATGTTCCTGTGTACGTATCTGGATGCGCTTATAGGAGGCCAAGTTTGTGTTCACTCGACTCTTCACCTACAATACTACCACTAGTTATTTTCTCTATGAGATTAAACATCGCCAAATCGCAGAACCGCATCAAAATGACGGTAAAGATATGAAAGTAATTAGAGGTACACGGATTCAGAAATACGTTTGCTCTATCTATTTTCAGAAGGCTATATCAAAGTCGCCTTGCTCATACTGATAAAATTCCCGGAGCCATTGTGTAGCACCACTTATTGCATTTTCCACGTTGCTACAACTGATATATTATTAAAACCCTATGTTTTAATGTTTTAATAGGTACTTTTATGAAACCCTGTGCAGATAAGAAAAAATTAGTGTTACTCTCCGAAATACGAGTACACCTCGAAACAATGTGGCAACTCAACCTAATCTATGAGTTTAGCAGGTAAGAAGAGGCCTCCGATGTAGCACCTTTAAGACTAGCATAGGTATATTTGCAATAGTTTTGTCAAAAAGCTTGACAATTTATTTTTTCACTTCATCTAATGCAATAAGGAGAACTTCGAAATCCACAACTTATCTTATCTCGATATCTTTGGTCCAAACACGAAAGCTGAGATGGAACGCTACATACTTATTCTTGTATGTTTTTCAGTCTCATTTTGTATACGGCTACAGTCATGGCCAAAAGTTGTTAAAGTAGTATCATAATTATGTTTTTATAATAAGTATAATGTGAAATATACAAAAATATAGACCGCAAAACCATTATATTAATAAATACAGTCAAATGATGGTTGCAGTCAATATTTACAAAGATGTTGCTTTCTTTTTTCTTCAGGACTGATTTACTTCGTTCTGGCATGCTGGAGACCAAATTTGTGCTGATATCTTGAGAGATATTGATCCAATTATGTTCACTAGGCACCCGTTAATGCTCACAATTGGATAGCATCTGTTTATTAACCGCTAGCATGATTATCACCCACAAATTCTCTATTGGGTCCAAATTTGGCGAATTCAGGGGCTAAAGACACCAAGGTTCGTTATTATTTTGAGCTAGAATTTTATTATATTATTTTTCCTTTCTGACAAAGATACCACAATACTGAAAAATACAGTTATCACTGCAAAATTGGTCCTAAAATGTTAAGAAAAAGTCCCATTTTGTGTTCAAGTCAGTGTTCTTGGGCAAAATTAACAGTGATCCAATTCACTTAAAAGAGAACCAGCCAGGACATGGAGAGTGTACGGATGTTACATCCTGGGCACGACAGAAGGGGGGGAGGTCGCTCTCCTTTTTTTCCCTCGAAACAAGTGTTCATCCAGAAGCTCTATCAAACTGCAAGGGAACTTTATCATATAATATCACTTGGCCCTAGTCTTCAACAGTCTATCCTCTCTATCTCTTACAAAAGTGGAGCCTATCCATAGAGTTTTTCTTGGCCAGATGAGGCTTTATCTCAGCACTTATCGGCTTGAGACCTTTTTCGAAATGTTTGCGCCTCACTGCGCGCTCTGAAGCGTTTACTCCTACTTCTTTCTAATCGCTGGCATGCTTGGCAGTGGAAGCCACCCGATATTTCAACTGGAACCTTACCATGAGGCAATTTTAACGTACATATGAAACGTTATGACGTCCAGAAGAGTTATCTTTATAAGTATAACCATTGTTTCAATGCCTTTAATGAACATAACGATGGTGATCCTTGACGTAATAACCTTAGCAACTATTTCTTTCATTTAAAGGCCAATTTGTTGGAGAGCACCAATAGCTGCACGATTTTCTTTTGGAAAAACGATTTGTGGAAATGAAAAAGATTCAAGCATTTATTTTTCCAAATAATTATTATGAAATAGATAATAATTGCACATCATCAATCATTCAACCCATATTTGTCATCATTTTGCCTTTTTGATCAAGTAGTTAAGCTACAGGGACTGAAACTCACCTCTTATAAGAACAGGATCAGAGTGCGATTTTAGATTCAGTGATGGAATACAACTTTTCTTATTATGTTTTAAATGCTTACTTTTGTAATTAACTTGCAATAATTTAAATATTTGAATAATTATGCCTATCATATAAATTTGAAAAATTAATGAAATATAAAATTATTTATTAGTCTCAAAACATTTGGCCAGGACTATATCGGCAAGATAGTTTTTCTTGATAGTGGAGTCGTTTGGCAATTTTTTATAAATAGCAATTTCTGAAAATATAATAACGCGAGCCTACTTTAAATTTAAAATGTAATAGCCTAAATATAACTTTGCCTTAGAAGTGTAAGCGATGCGGTAGTTTGTTTTTATATGTGGATAATAGCTCTTGTTAATGAATAAATTTCATTCGTTATTCTGTGAATATCTTTTCGTACGTATTTTTTAGTCAGTTTGAAATTTCCTCGTTTTGTTACGTCAGCTTCACACAACTGACAAAATAAAACTTTTTCTTTGAGGAGGAAACATCATAATTATGTGAAATTTAATAAATTCATTATTAGGTTCTTTACACCTGGAACTATTTAAAATGTAGCAATACTGTTGATATTGACCAGATTCAATAGATGAGTAAAAACCTAGCAATCGTGCCCTATATATTCTAGCAGCTATTATTTGGATATTATAGAATAATTTGGACGGTTCTGCCATAAGTAAGGTGGCATTTTTTCCAAAGAATATTTCCAAAATTTAAGTTTTGGCCCCAGACTTTATAGCGATATGCATTAACGCGTATATTTAAAAAAGTTAATTTATGAATACATGCATTCATATTGATAATACCCTCAAATTGGAAAATCACATCATAATAATATTAACAATTCGATTAGGTCTACTATTAACATACATAAAAATACAGTTTCTTTGTGATACAAAGAAAATCAGAAACAGAAACTATTGAATCGACTGTTCCTTACCAAAACATCGGACGTTTACTTATATTTGATAGGTTTAAGCCAAGAACGGTGGACGAAAACCAAAAATAGACCATATAAAGTATGCAGATATAACAGTGAATAGAAGACAGATATTCATTTGCATATCGTATTCACATAAAAGCATTGCCAATTAAATTGTGCTTTATAGTTTCGAAAAATTATTCTAGCGAATTTGCATCTCAAAGGAATGTATTCAATGGGAATAAAGAGACGTATATATGTAGATGTGACAGCTTTGATCTGTACATATTAGGCTATTGTATCGATATATATATATATATATATATATATATATGCATTTATAATCCCAAAGAAATGAAAATTAGCATCACAAAACTAAGAAAGGTAACCATTGGAAGCTTAAGGAAGAAGATATGAGATATAGAGACGAAGAAAATCGTGAAAACTAATTTTAACCTTTATATGAAAAGTTAACAAAGGAGTAGGATCTGAACCTGTGTCCTCAAGCACTCATCGCTATTGTGACCACGACCCCCATCGACCGATAATGGAGTCGTTCCTTGGGAACCTAATTCGCAGAAGGAATATGAAGACCCACGTGATAGCTCCAAACATTTATTTCCCGGATCTTTCGGTCATTAACAAGGACCATCTTCAGTGGATTGAACTCTTATACGAATTCAATAAATTTTTAAGAATTAGATGACAAAATTGCAAAAATAGCACAAACGATTTAATATTAAGTTACAATATGAAAAATAAGTCAAAATCAATAAGAGAGGAAACAGAAATGAAACCAGAATGCTAATAAGCAACTAATTAAATATAAGTTAATTTACGGATACATGATATTGAAAAATATGTTAAAAACAGTTGAATGCAAGGAATAAAGCGATCGATAAATACAAGTTTGACCAGGAGAGAAAAATTAAAAATTTTAAACTTAAAAAGAAAGAAAGAATAAATAACAAACTAAAACCTGTAATTTTGCCAAAAATCAAACCGCCAATAAATAAATTAGCAAGAGGGGGATAATAATTATTAATATTCTATCCCAATCGCTTTAATCCTTTGTATATGAATTGGAAGATAATCGTTATCGCATTATTTTACCTAGTCTAAGGGCAAATTTTTATATATGTATTAACGGGGGTAGTAGATTCAAATCCCCTTGAATTCATTTCCCCGTCTTCCTACTGTAAGAGCAACATCTACAGACGCCCCCACCTCACTCCCAATCAAGTTGAAGCAGAGCGTAATCTAAGGAAATAAGTTGAACGCCCTCCCTCCCATTAATTCACAAAACCTCACAGCGCTGTATCTCAAGCCTTTAATCCTTCCTCCGAGCTAACTTCGCCACCTAATTTGAGGTCGTCCGCGAACTTTGCTATTGTGCATATCAGTCATTTGTCTATATCAGGGATGACGACAATAAACAGCAGTGGACCGAGGACAGATACCAGGGGCAACCCTCTGGGCACTGCAACCCACCTCGAATCTGCCTCTTTGAATTTCGCCTTTTGCCTCTAGTTCGTCACCAAGTTTCCCATCGAGTCTGCTACCTTTCCGGTAAATCTGACAGCGCGAACTTTGCTCACTAATCTGCGTTGGTGTAACTTATAAATAGAGTTTTTGAAAGTCTAAGTATACAGATGTCCACAGCCAGAACTCGATCGTACTCACTTAATATATTATAAAAGATTTCGAGTAGATTTGTGAGAAACGATCGGTTTTCTGCAAAACCCATGCTGGAAGTTTATGATCAGGTTGTGAGATTCTAGCTGCTCAAATAATGCGACCAGTAATTATGTTTTCTAGCAGTTTGCCTCCTATTGACGTTAGACTAATTGGCGGATAATTACCTGGGCTTTCGCGTTTTCCAGTCCTCAAGATTTCAGGCACCTCTCTGTTTCTAGAAAAAGAGAGAGAGAGAGAGAGTGTGTGTATGTCAGAGAGAGGGAGAGAAAGAAAGAAAGTGAGAGTGATAGAGAAAGAGGCACAGAGAGAGAAAGATACAAGGTAAAAGAGATAGAGAAAGAGGCAGAGAGAGAGAGAAAAAGATACAAGGTGAGAGAGTAGAGAAAGATACAAGGTGAGAGAGATAGAGAAAGAGGCAGAGAGAGAGAGAGAGAAAGATACAAGGTGAGAGAGATAGAGAAATAGGGAGAGAGATAGAGAGAGTGAGAGAGATAGATAGGAAAAAAGAAGAGAAATCAAAAGCAGAAATGAGCCAAAGCTTTCATTCTATGAATTCGGAGTCAACCTGAATAAAGAGAATAAGAAAAAAGGGGATAAAAGGAGAAGCAGAATAACCGTGCTATTACCTGTTTTATGTCAGGCCAGGATGTGGCCCACCTAAACTTATGTGTTCCTTGTATTTTTTGGACACTGGCATAATAGAATCCTTCTGTTAAGAAGGAAAATGTAAGAAGGGTGTTTATTTACTTATTACAAAAACCTTACGAGGGGTGAAGTTCCTTTTCCTTTTCCCTTGAAGGGTTATTGCCTTTCCTGTTCATGACGTTTCAAGGGAATCTCCTTTATTTTCTTTACTAGCAATATATGTATGCATCTCACAAGCATTTACGCTGGCCCTAACTTCATCATTTTCTTCACTTAAGGCAGTTCAAATATTCCGGCGAGTATCACCTTATTGCATTTTGTTTTCTATGAATAAATACCTAAGGAAATAAATACTTCCACTGGTTAATCGAATACTTCGCTTCCAAGAATAACCTCCAAAATTATGATAAATTTCTTAGTGCAGTAACCAAAACATATTTTAATTTCACTTAACTAAAGGCCTTTAATTAGAATAGATGAAAGAGTAAACTATTCAGGCTTTGCCTCAGCTTTCAGTCTATTTTTACATCAAACACTGCAATCAATGAAAAGTTGAATTTACAACAATGGTTCTGAATTGCTCTGAGCTATTATCTGGATATACTTTTTTCCTAAAAAAAAATTAGAGAAGAGTGAAACAAAATCTCTAAGCATTGCACCACGAAGGCCACGTTCACCCAATAAAATTTATTAAAGTTTGGAGAAACTTTTGAATTGTGACTTGTAAATTCTTCAAAATGTTTTCTCTTCTATTCCAACCTAACGACGTTAAATCCTTGAAGAGATCTATTACAACAGATACTCAAGATATCTTCGTTTATTTCAAATGAAGAACTTTTCGCATGCCTTAGCACTTAGCCTCAATTGTTAAATTCAAACTTCTTTCCTACACTTAAGTCAAACACTAAGTTGAAGAGTAAGTTTAAATCAGGCCAATTATAATGAAACTTGCCTTCCATCAATGAAGGAAGAATTAAGAGATTAGCTTTCTGCTTTGGTATAATAAACTTTTCTCTTTATTTTCACAATTTTTTTCTCGAACCTCATAAAAAATATTTCTTGTGAGTATTCCTTTAGTTTTCTCGTTAAAAATAAAAGTTTTCTCATCATTCGTCTATTGGAATCGATCAGATATCATTTATGATGCTTAAGTAAATGTGACCTTTTATATTACAAGCACCATTCTTTTTGTTGGTTATGTTATCTTTTTTTAGATATTTTCCTCTTCATTGGAAATGCCCTTTACCGCCCTGGCAGTAAATGGACGAAGACTCTTCTAAACCAAACCACAACACGTCTGAGATTTCTTTTCCCATTATTAAAAGGTAAAGCAAAATCAATGAGAATTAACTTTTAATGATTTTGGGGGGGTTCCTATAAGGACATTTTCTTAACTTCTACATTTGTCACGTGGGAAAAAACTGGTTAAAGGTTTGACATAAATATTATTCATACTCGATTCTAAGTAAACATTAACATATTAACCCAAGCAATTTGAAGGGGAATTTGTAAATGAAGGGGGAATGTAAGGGCTTGGGCAAAGGTGCGTAAGGAGAATAGCACCGTTGTTACCAAAGAGATAACCTGTGGTCGCTAGTTTCGAGAGGATGCGTAACTTACCGTAACATTCCTTACTTCTGCACCGTCATCGTAATAATGATAATAATATTATAATTGTATGAAGGAAGAATGGTGTAAACAATATTGTTGTTTTCACTTAGTAATCGAAAAAAAATTGTGATCGATAGATGGAAGAAGCGAAAAATAAATAAAGGGAAAGAATAATGTAAAAGTTTAAAAATGTAGAATTAAGGGATAAGATGGTCAACACAGATGATATGGTTTCTTATCTAGGTTGTCTACTTTCCTCAATTTGAATTTTTCTTTGTTTATTTTGGGGAGGTTTAACAATAGAAAAGACGTTTTAATTACATATGCTGGAAAACTGAAACTTTAAGTTTGTTTGACCCAACTTTTCTTTCACACACGTAAAGCTCTCGAAACATAACAAGTCCAACAGACCTAAGTCGCGTGGTCTCAATAATTTAAATATTTAAAAAAAAAATTAACAAACGTATTATCAATTAACAAAAATGTTATATAACCTTACGACCTTTCAAACTTTCAAAAACCAATTAAATACAAAATGGTTACCATCCGACTGACCGACATAGTAACTTATAGAGTAGCTTGCACGCGACTAAATAATAGGAGTGTAAAAAACTTTTGCAAAATATCCATCTCGAATAATTTCCGAACTAAAATTGGGAAGACCTTGGAAATTCTATCATTCGAACAATAATATAAAACAACATAAGGCTTCTAAATTTCGTTAGAATCGGCTGAATAGTTACGATGTTATTGGCGTACGAAACATTGAGAAGTAAAATGATTACCAATCCGATTAGCCGACCTACTCACTGACATGGTAGCTTATAGAGTCATGTCCACGCAATTAAATTAGAGACTAGTACTAAATAAAATAATTGAAAATTGCTTCCTTAGTCATTAGTCGATATTAAGAGATTCTTGAATAACAGTGTAGGAATTTAAAGTTAATGTGTCACGCGTTGGCATTGTTTAGCAATGGAGATTCTTGCTTTAGCGTAGCTGTCATATTTACATAATGAATACAACATATTTGAGGCACTCAATCCATATTTTGGTCTTTAATTATGAAGACAAATTACAATGGTTAAGGTTTTGGACACATTTCAGGTAGAAGGTTTGTTAATCCCTTTCGAACGTTAACTACAAAATTATAAAGCAAAAACTATCCTTTTTTCGCGATTACTAGAATTAGCCATATGGAATTGAAACCATATAATTACACATAGGTACAAGTTCAAATTACTTAAAATATTGAAGGACTTAGAAGTAATTCAGCAAAGAAGGTGGGTGATAGGAATAGATACAGGTCAGTCTTTTAATCTACATACAAAACTACCCCTGTCCACTCTTTATATTATTTACCGTTCAGTGAAATTTACGTTTATTCCAGTTCCTCAAACAGAAAAGATAATTTAACTAATTGTAGGAAATCTAAAACGATATTTAGCAAAACACCAACATCAGGACGTGTTAAAATTATAACTTCAAAAGACAAGGGCAAAAAGTTTAATCGATTAATCCACCACTATCAACTCACATCCAATTCAATATAGCACTAATCACTACTCTATGTCCTTAGCCCTGCCGAAACTAGCAGATGTAATACGCTTCTATGTTTTGTTAAATGGGTCGATATTAAGCTTAAACTCGTTGCTAACTGTTTTTTAATAAATTTATGATATATTTTATTATTTGTGCATGTTCATTTATTTATCTCGTTTTATGTTCTTCTACCTAATTTCCTACATTTTCTATTTTCCTCAGCAACATACATTCCATGCTGGAGCCTTGGTTTCAATTTGTGATAATAATAATTACAATCATGACCTGACTCAGTCCATGTTAGACGTTGGATTATAGCTTTAATACTCACGGTGAAGTTTGTAAGGTTACCTGTGCACATGTGGGTGTCTTTAAGGAATAAGGAATGTATGGTATTTATAGAAATAGTTAAGATGTCACTAGAAAAGGCCAGGAGAAAGTCTAAGCGGTGGTATGGTTAATTGATTTCCCTGCCTCTGGCTTCACCTGGAATCTTAATCTGGAATGAATGCCTCCAAATAAGAAGGTAATTATTTTAGCCTGGATTTCCAAATTTCCAAATCTGCATGGAAATTCTAACTGGAAATTAAATCCCAAACTTGGTTCGTAGGGAAAGAAATTGTTAGAAGGACGGTTTTATCTAAAGGAGAAAATTAAAGTGCTTTATGATAATTTTCTTCCAATTTCCAATTTGGGGCAATTGACAAATTCCAGGCACGTTCTTAAAAGGATAAAAAGAGGATTACGAGATTAAGATTATTCTATTAGGAGGTCTTGGTTTCCTGTACGGTTTCCTGTACGTCTTTCAGGCATTTAGGAATTTTTCCTTTCTTTTATAGGCATATCTGGTGTCTGTTTATTATTCTTCCTTTCTATTGTGAATTTTGATCTTCCTCTGTCATTCTCTCTCCCATCCTGTCGCCCCTGAATAAAAATATCCTTGATGGTTACATCACTTGCTGGAATACCTAAAACCCGTAAAATATACCATTATGAAGCAAAGTTGCTTTTGAAAGAGCGAATACTTTTGGCGTTGAAGATAAAAGAATTGCTATTCCGAGGCTATTGTTTTTCCTATGTCACAATCTTATTGATTCTGTTCACTCTGTCTTCAATCTCAGAATAGCACGAAACATGAGTTTATTTTTAATTTATTTTTGATTTTTGCAGTTCAGATCTCTCTATCTAACCAACCATCCACCTATCGATTTATCTATCCATAGTAATCTAAAGTCTCTTTATTAATCCGTATGTTAGGTCCACAAACGATGTGGTGTGTAGGAAATGAAAAACGAAAATCGACAACATAGGTGTTATAAATTGGCTAAGTGTATGGTGAGGTATGCAGATGGAATTACTGCTGCACATAATCTAGACTCAGATCTGTCCCATGGTTTGTTTTACCTCAATTGATTGCCCTAAAATTCTGATTAATTAAATGCTACAAATATTTTCTTGAAGAATTGAATCACTTTCTCATGAGACCCCATTTGCTAATTAGAGAGCGTCTCGGTCATTTACCCCGGGTTTTTTTCCTAGATTTTAGTTATTTTAAGCTTTTTTTTCAAATTAATTAAGTACATTAACCTTATAGAAACTAAGTTAACCTAGAAACTAACTTAAAAGTATTAAAACTTGTAAAATCTAGCCCAAAATACCGGCTAAAATATCGTGCGTCGCAATCCTTGAAAATGACCAGCGTCGCAGTCACCGTTAAGGAAGAGGCAGGAGGGACTTTTTTAAAGAAGGTTTAAAGCCCTCTTTCACCCTTTCCTGGGTCTAAGCAGGCGCGAAGAAGATAGTGAGAGATATAAGAGTGGTTCGAGGAGACGTGCTGCTAATGCAGGTGCAAATATAGGCGGGTTCTTTTCCTCCTAAATCATCCACTCCCTTGTTGGGGGCAGAAGCGGATAGAGAGAAACTGAACCGCCAATAAATAGAGAAGAAATTTCAATGTACCCCCCCCCCTCCCAATGTGGATCTTGGAGAATCCTCATAAAGTTTACTCGGCCCTCTCTTAAAGGAAGACTAAGCGCAGATAGGGGCCGCTAGCCTAGCAAGCCTGATCTCCGAATCACCCTCCCCCGCTTAACTTATCTGATTGCGCCAGGCATATTTTGTTGGAAAGAAATTACTGATGCTGAAGATGGAAAAGTCAGTAGTGGAACCAAGAATAATATCTTCCTTCGTTTTCAAAGTAGAAAAAAAATAAAGAACAATAAAAAGCAAAGTTAAACTTTTCTACCAATTACGACATTATTTATGTATTTATTTGTTTATAAAGAGCTGTTTCCTTAAATTATAATTATTAAAATTTAAATTCTCTTCTGTTACCCTGAAAATGATCGGATCGTGTTCAGCAATCCAATATAAGACTGAAAGACGTTCGTTGCTTTTCCTATCCATATTTAAATAGAGACCTTAGGATTCTATCTATTTATACGAATTGGCACTCTAATAATAGTTAAAGGGTTAATGGAGCTAATTTTTTCTTGTTATCTTGCTAATAACCTTTTTCTGGAGGCATTCATACTAATTTTCACAAATAGTCTGAAGAATTCTTTTTCTCAAACTCAAATTCAAAGGGCCAGTTTGTTCTTTTAGTTTATTTCTAGAGTTATTTTGCTCCATTGTTGATGGGATAGCTTTTAATTTATCGTCAGTATAGAAAACAAAATAACTTTTGGTATCCTAAAACTGTTTAAGTTACATTTATTTTTTTTTCGTTTCATTGGCATTGAGCTATTATTCGCGGCCTCTCTCCTAAATTAGATTTCGCCATCCCACATGAGTAAGAATATATGTGAAAAAGTTATCATAATATTCCAATTTTATTCACCCCAGTATTAAACAAACTTAACTTTATCAAAAAAGAACGAGAATATTTTAAATTCTATCTGATGACAAAGAAGTCACTGACTTTTATCTTTATGAATTGCATCGCTACTGTAATTCATTTGTAAATTGTAAATTCTCATGAGTTTATTCTAATCCATTCATACGATTTTGCACACTATTGAAGGTTAAAGGGCTGGAAAAATTAATCTTTTCTTGTTATATTACTTATAAACTTTTCCCTATGGCATTTGTAGTAATTTTTACAAATAATCTTAAGAATCTTTCGTCCTCAAACTTCAATTAATAGACCCAGTTTTTCTATTAGCTGATTCCTTGAGATAAAAGGCTAAGGAAACTAATATTTTCTAGTTATCTTACTAATAAACCTTTTCCCTCCTGCATTCATACTAATTTTCACAAATAATTTTAAGAATTCTTTTGGTCAAACTCAAATTCAAAGAGTTGGTTTTTTTTTTTAGTTTATTTCCAGAGTTTTTCAGCTCTGTTGTTGCCGGGACCGCTTTTAATTTATCGTCAGTATACGATGCGATAGAACTTTTGCTTTCCTAAAACTCTATGACTTACATTTATTTTTTTTTCTTGGCAAGCATTACGCTATTATCATCGGGCCATAACTCGCAGCTTCTCTTCTAAATAAGATTTTGCCATCCCAAATGAGTATGAATAAATGTGGAAAAGTGTTCGTAATATTCAGGTTTCATTCATCCCTGTATAAAACCAGCTCTCCTTTATCAAAAAAAGATTGGGCATATTTTACATTCTATATATTTTATGACGAAGATGACAATGACTTTATCTTTATGAATTGCATCGCTACTCTAATTCATTTGTAAAGTGTAAATTGCCCAAATTTGTTCTTTTAGCTGTGTCACCCATAAATTTGCCAAAAGTAAAGGAGAGTACCCTACCTAAATTATGCAATTTAAATTCCTTTCATATCCGAACTGACACTTGTGGGTTTTCGTTCATTAGAAAGGATCCCGAAATCAAACGACTTGAGTAACGGGGGATTTTAGTCTCAAAAGTTGCTCGAGAACGCCAAAAGCCTGTTAATAAGCTTTTAACGTATTGCAGGTTCTCTCGAGAAGGGAGATACTTTGAGGGGTTAGCTTTATTGATGGGCTGCTTCTAATGGCACATTCAAAATTCAAGCCTCACACACTATAAGTATTAATCAACTATTTACTAAGCAAGATTGATGATATTCACATTTATCTCGTTCAGCAAGAGCTCGAGGTTCTATCATTTAATTCGTGTAACAAGGGACTTCTTGTTTGGTATCTGTGTTTGTCTTCCATCGCTCATCTATCTTGTTTTTGCACCACTTAACCCACCTATCAATTTATCATACGCTTCTCTGGAAATGGGAAGGTATTGAATAACTGTTATTTGCTATGTTTTACCCTATAACTTTTTCAGTAGAGTTATGTACAAAGGTCTTTCATTTCTTTCTGGTGTATTGACTTGTTAACTTATCCATTCCAACTCCCCTTTATTGCTTGCGTTCAAAAAATGGATTTGTATTGATTTACTTTGCTTTGAACCATAAGTTAAATGCTTCTATCATATTTTGTGTTTACTAAGAAAAGGCTCATAAAAGCTATCTAGAACTATATCAAGCTAAAAAGAAAAGTTAAATTGAAAGAGAACTGCTTCAAAAATCAGTATTCTTGTATTTGATAAGACTAAATCAGATACAAAATCTCTACATATTTTGGCTTTATGAATAAAAGCAACTATCCTTCTTTAAACAAAGATGTGTCTCTATATTAGAGAACCGTCTCGGTTAGTATGCAAAACGTACATTCTTTTAGGGATGAAATATTATATTAGACAGTAAAAACAAGGTTGTATTGTGTTTACTAAAAAGTTGAGTTGGGAATAAATCTTATGTATAGGATGACTGGCGTCTTTGTCTTTCATTAGATGTAGTAGTTCTTTGTTTCTCAGTTTTTGAAGATAAAAAGTACTATCATAACAGAATATGTACCAAATAAATTAGATTTTTCGACATGTATGAGTAAGCTAATGGTGGTTTAGGAGCTTTGATTGAGTGTAAACTTGAGTGAAATTATTGATTATTGAATGTTTATTTTCGTCATTTGCATGACTGTTTTTTTATTAGAGAAGTGATATAATAGAAGTTGCTTGGGAGAACAGTGATATTTACTCCCGTGAAAGGGATAGAATTTAATATAAATTCCTAATTCCTACTCCAAGTCATGTCTTTCAACGGGAATAAAAACTGGTACTTGAATGAACCTGGAAGATAGCAAGGGGAGAGTTATCACCATAGGAACGCAGTGCTTCGTTGGAATAGTCTGTAATTTAGCTTGATTGAATAGCCAAATATTAGATGCTTTCTTATGTGACTGGCAAAGTTATGAAACTAATGGTATTTGCTTAAGATTCCCCCCTCCCTCAATTATGGCGTTATATAGTGGAGAAGTTCGTAATCAAGGCGCTCGAAATTTGTTTCTGTGTTAATAGCTTAGCATGTGTTTCCCCAGATGTGTTTGGTTTATAATGCATATTATATTATGTCAATTACGGTCTGTCTGTGTTAATGAAATGATATGAAGGTCATCATGCCCTCTTATCATATAACCCTAAACATTGGTTATGATTACAATATAAACTTCCTCAAGTCTTATTTTCATCATTGACCTTTCCCTAACCTTTGTTATTTTATCATTCGTGTTCGTATTTATTTCGTTTATCCTTCTCATTCTATAGATTTCTCCATTTTCACCTCCCATTATTTCATGAGTTATCCTTCACATTCGTTTGCCTTCGTCAAATTAACTTCCTGTTATTTCGTAGATCATATTTCTCATTCTAGGAAATTTGTCATTTTCAACTTCATATCTATTCCTGTGTTATCTTTCTCATTCTAGGGTCTTTGCCATTTTAACTTACTAATCTTTGTTATCTTATCTTTCTCATTTTATAAGTTTATTTTAATTTCCTTTTCCTTCCTGGGTTATCATTCTCATTCTGTGGCCTTCGTCATTTTTAAATTCCTATTAGCATCAACTTCTTTCACTTAATAATTAATTTTTTATTGTTGGTTTTTGTTTATGTTTATTTGTTTCTCTATTTTCCCATTCATTCCTATCTCATATTTATAATTCTATAGGACTTGGTCATTTTTAAATTCTCTTAATGTCCTATGTTATCTTTCTCATTATATAGTCTTCGTCATTTTCAACTTCATATCCTTTCCTATGTTTCCCTTCTCATCGGGTATAAGTAATCCTTCTCCTTTAACTTCCTATCCTTTTCCTATTTTATATTTCCTATCGTATGTCTAGTCATTTTTAACTTCCTATTAGCATCTTCTTATTTTACTTATGTTTATTAGCATTATCTCCTATTACTTTTTATTTTATTTGTTTTTATTCTTTTTCACTTCTCATTCATGCTAAGTTATCTTTCTCATTTTACGCTATTACCATTATTAAATTCCTATTCATGGCTGTTTTATCTTACTCATTTTAATATCTTCGGGATTTTGAACTTCCTACTCATTCCTATGTTATCCTTCTCATTTGATGGAGTGGGGCATTTTTAACTTCCTATTCTTTCCTATGTTTTATTTCTAAATCTATTACCTTTTCTTTTTAACTTATTATTCTTTCCTATCTTCCTTCTGTTCTTCTATCCCCTTCGTTATTTTAACTTCCTATTCTTTCCTATGTTTTATTTATAAATCTATTGCCTTCTTTATTTTCGACTTATTATTCTTTCTTATCTTACTTTTGTTATTCTATCATCTTCGTTATTTTATCTTCCTCTTCTTTCCCTTTATTTTTCATTCTATTTCCTTCGTAATGTTTAACTTCCTATTTTTTCCTATATCATCTTTCTACTTTTATCGCATCCGTCATTTTAACTTTCTATTCTTTAAAATTCTATCTTTCTCATTCTATGCCACTCCTTGTTTTGACTTGTCTTTCTTTCCTATGCTATCCTTCTCCTTCTGTAGCATTCGTCATTTTTAACTTCCTATTCTTTCCTCTGCTAAACCTCTCTTTTTATGGTATTATTCATTCAAACTTCCTATTCTTTCCTATTTTCTCCTTCTCTTCTTCTGGTATTCCTATTCTTTTCTATGTTTTTTTCTCATTCTATCTTATTCGTCATTTAACTTGTCTTATTTTCCTATGTTATCAAACTCATTCAATGATGTTTGTCATTTTCCAATTCCTTTTCCTTCCTCTGTCTTTCTTATTCTATTCCTCCATCTTTTTGAACTTCATATTCTTTCCTTTCTCAACCTTTGCACATAAATAAATTTATAACTACACATAATTCATCGCCTTAAATTATAAATTAAATTACTGAGTCAAATTATGCCTAGAAATACTTACTGGTCCCGCTACATGTGGATAGCACAAACCGACTGGTCGTGAAGTAGCGATACAAAAACTCATAAAAGGAAGGAAGAAACTCTTTGTGTCATGTTATGATGCGGGGTTTTCCTTGCCAAAAGAGTAAAAGGGACTCTTTTACTTGACCGATATTCGATACGCTTTCCATATACCAAATTTCAGGAATATCTGAATATGAGGAAAACCAAAACATATATAACGAAATGCTTCTACGAGCGCCATGAAAGCCATTTCCCAAATAGAATATAAAAGAGACTCAAAGGCCGCAAGCCTCTCTTATGAAGTTGGCATTCGATTTCCAGGGCGAAAATAAATCGAAAAATTTATTCTTTGTTTCGTTTTCTTTCCTTCCGTTTGTTCTTTTAATCAAAGAAAACCGGGTATGGAAAAAATCTTGTTACACTAGTTACGACGCTCACAACAAAGAATACAATGATAGTTTTAAGGCATTTACACAAGTTTTTATTTTTTTAACTTATAATGTGAGTTTAAATCCTAATATTAATCAATGTTACCAGCCTCGGTAGTGAGTTCGGGTTCCAGGCGAAACCTGAATGCCAGCACACGTTGCGGACGAAGACCTTTGTCATGCTGGCCTCACGCGGTTGTCGGAAGAATTCAGTTCTTTGACGTTGCTGTGACATACCTTGTAGGCCTTGCTCTCGAGAGGCGGCTACACGTTCTAGTCGAGGGGCTTGAGGTAGGGCGACCGCGGCGGTCAAAATTCCTTCGACCAGAAGTCCATGTTCGACCCCAACCACTCTTGTACGGTCTTGGCTGTGTGGGCTGGGGCACCGTCCTGCTGAAAGATGTAAACCGCTTTTTAAGTGATCTTTCTCACCCAGGTAAGGACTCTCGTGGTCAAGATGTCCCTGTAATCCGCCGAGCTGAGCCTGTAACTGGCTGCGAAACACAGCGGCGGTATCTTCTCGCCATTAGAACCCAAGACGCTGAACATCATCACCGAGGCAAGGTGCTTGGTCGTGGGCACGTAGTGAACCTCGAAGACATCCTGCGTGTTGAGGATAGGTTTTTAATAAAAATAAAATGAGAATTCTCTTGCCAATAGTCTTGAAGCCATTGAGAAGGTGACGACAGCAATGCCGACCTTGTTCTACCTTGCGTCCGGTGATCAGAGCCATTTTCCTGTATCGCAAGCTATTGCCGCCATCTTCCTTGAGGGTCATGGAGATCGGGGCCACCGAAATCTTCTTTTTCGCGAGCGCAATCATTATGAGCTTCGAACCACTTTCGAAGGCCTTTTTCACAGCGAAACGGTTGACAACTTCAGGTTTGTCTAAACGAGGTCGATCTTTAAGGTCTTCTCCGTTCTTGAGCCTCTCTGCCACTCTGTAGAGGGTACTCCGACTGACTTTGAGCAACTTAGCGATGTCAGGCCTGTTGTCGCCCAAGCGAAGGAGAGCAGAAATTTCTATTCTTTTCACTACCTCGACAGTTCGACGTTTTAAGGACACCTGCTTTAAAATAAGAAGTATAAGTTTGTTTAAACGAACTTTTTCTATAACACACGTTATCCTCTAGAAATTTAACAAAACGAGTGTAGCAGAAGTTTACAAAACCCGGTATATAGTTTAAAATAATTAAAAGTCTTAAATTTAACTAGTTAATAGAATTTCTGTTAGGTTACGAAGTTTTATTTTACCATATAACAGTAAAAAAAATTAAAAAAACAAGAGTGGCAAAGAAATCGCATATATGTATAGAAATAACAAAGAGGGATTACTCTGGTTGGCGGCAGAAGGTCATGTAGTCGTAGAGGAAATGGTTGAAAAAAAGATAAGAGGAATTGGTAAGTGGGCTGCTATACACCGATGCGTTGTGTTATTGTAAGGATAGGTAGAGTTATTGGGTACGACTGGAGCTGCGAAAGAGGGTGTGTGTGTAAAAAAAGAGAGTTGCGCATTTATAGAAATGCGTCTTTCATGCTACCGTTACTTTATGTGTGGATTTGTATTGGCTTGGAGTGGTTTATGGTTGCGAGGTATCTCAATGCCATAGCAGTGTATTGTATTGTGTGCATGTTTGTTGGATGCGCGGTCTCTTGCGCAATTCCATATTTCTCGCGTTAGACGCGTTTGGGCGTATGTGTTGAGCGGTGCTAGTTTTTGTTTACATGTCGTGTGGTCATTTATGTGTAGATGGGAGAGCAACATACGCGCTTCTGAGAACAGTTCTAAATGAGCTGTTCTTCCCTATGCATTTTTTGACATGCAGCTGCGAGTGTGATTAAAGCGTATGTAAGAAGTGGTCTAACTAGTGCTTTATTTAGGCCTACTTGCACTTTACTGGTGGCATGATAAAACCTTGGTAGCTTTTTGTTGGTGTTTTTGCTCCTTGTTTAAATGATATTTTTTGCGTGTGTGGAATCTTAGGAACTTATCGAGTGTTGTTTGTAGGATGTGTGATGTTGCTGTGAGTATATGAGTCTTGTTAAGGTCAGTTGAGGTCTGGTGTGTGTGTATATTTGTATATTTTCCATGTAGTGAGGCTTCGTAGCTATGAACAACTTATCCTCGTTCTCTGTCTTTTCGTTTAGTATTATTCGTGCATGGTGCGTGGTCCTGTCTGTTCACTGGCGGCAGAAGAGAATGGTCTCGTCTTGAACAAAGAATAGTGTGTATGTACTTGTATGTCTTTAGTTTTCGAGTGGATATGGGGTGTCATTTGTGTACATTATATATAGTGCACATGTTAGTACGCTACCCTGGGGTACGCTTTCGCATTCTGTCAATGAGCGTGATGTTGTTTTGCTGTCTTTTTTTGTGGCATCCCCCATTCTGTGAAGAATTGAGGGAGAAGGCTTCTGGTGCAAAGAAGGAGCTACGTGTTGTTGGCTAGTTTCCAACGAAGTTCAAGGTGCAAGAAGTTCTAGAATGCCTTTTGCGAGGCCGTTTTTTGGTGTGTTTGGCGTCTTTTTGGATTACGACTTCAACGATGATCACAACTGCTTAAGTGGACCGGCCCTTTCTGAACTCATATTTGGGCATGGGGAGAACAATTCACCTTCCTCCAGAAAATTACGGAAACTGATGTTGTGCATGTTTTATAGTATCTTTCTAGGGTGCTCTAACAGAGAAATAGGCCTGTAGTTGCTGTGTGTTTAGGGTTTACTTTTTTGTATACTACGATGTTTTGTGAGAATGAGATTTTGAATGGTTATGGGAAGTGGCTGAGGTGAATAAGGGATTGTATAGGTGTTTTACTGTAACGCTTTCCTAAAGCAGTTTTATACGTAGATTAGAAAAATAACACCCAATTTTGTGTCTTGCCAATTTCTTTTAAATTACGTCATGCGTGTAATGAAGCATTACAATTGGACAACGTATCACGTGGCCTGTGACCTCATCTCGAATACGTAATTATCTTTTTGTATTTGTACAAAATTCTAGTTTGATTTATTTTGGCTAATTATATTTTTATCTCTTTTTACAGGTGACATTAATATTACTTATGTAATAATGACTACATATTTGCGGAGCGCTGACTTAAGCAATATAAAAGAAACTTGATTCCACACGTGAAAAAACTAAATGAGCTCTTCTGTTAGAATTATTACCCCGAAAGCTCGAAACGTTTGAGTGATCAAGTGTCTGACTTAATCTAGAATTAGATGAAGTTTTGAAGCGATCAAGGATTCGACTTGATCATGTGTTTGAAGTTTAGAATCATGTTTGATCAGTTTTGAGATGATCAGGTATCAGACTTGATCATCAATGATCAAGTTTTGAAATGATGTTTGATAAGTTTTGAGGTCATCAAGTGTCAGACTTGATCATGAATGATGAAGTTTTGAAACGATCAAATATTAGGCTTGATCATGAATTTGTAGTTAATTTCTTCAGAAGAAGTTAGAGGAATCAAGCATTTTACTTGGTCATATATTTAACTGGAGTAAGATGATGGGCAGTGAGCCTAACGTCTAAGCAGCAAGCTTTACAAGCCTCTCCTTAGCCAAACTAGCTGCTGCTTTCTGGCGCCGATCAGAGCCACGAGAGGTTCACCTTGAGTTAGGTGGGATCGTTCGTATATCTGCTCGTTATATGCAGTTGGCGAGCGGGGGTTCGAGTCCGAGGATCCGGAATGGGTGACAGACAGTTTGAGTGGATACAGATGTTTGATGAGGTCCTGCAGGATATTACCATCGCCTCTCTGCAATTTAACTATTTGGACCTTATTATCTTCTCCTGGGAAAAGTTCAAGGCCCCGCACCATTTGTCAAAATGGTCTCGTATTTAATGGGCTTTGTACGAGAACAATCCTCTACCTTCACTTGATTCGTCCATGAACTTTGGTACACATCTTTGATTAGTTCCCACAAACTCAAAAGGTACGAATGAAACTAACTGTCTCTGGAAAGATGCGTTGGTTTGATCGTGAGGGTTTGAGAGCGGAATCCAAATTGGATCATCCTTGTCTGAATGCTTGAAAGTGAAACTCGAATTATCATGCAGCTTGAAGAAGGAGTTTGGGGTGAGAGGGAAAGGATTTATATCTGAATATCGAAAGGTAAGAGGGCACCCGTTCACGGCTTTTGGAATCGAAGATATAAGGGTGAGAAAGTCAAAGTAATCCAGAGTGGCTCGACTCATGGCTTTGTAAAAGCATGATTTGATAACACTAATTAATTTTCCAAACAACTCCCGATCCACCCTGAATAAACTGGAATGGCAAGGTGCTTGATGTTACTAGAGGGTAAGTTAGCTTGGAATTCATCAGACACCAAGACTTCGTTGAGAACATGACCCCCTTTACTAAACTCTTACCATTATCGCTGTAAATATAGTCAGCTACCCCATAAAGATTTGAAAGCCGCTGAAAAGCTTTACTGAACTTAGAGGTGGATATATCGGAAACATCTTCTATGTGCACTGCTCTCACGTTCAGACAGGTAAAGATAAGAAGATATAGCTTGACTTTGAGATAGCTCAAATTCTTTACAAAAGAATATCCAGTAAAGTCGACACCGTTGTGTTTGAAAGGTCAATCTGAGCATTCGCGAAGTTGGTCATTTTAAGCTACTTAAAAGCAAAGGAATTGAACTTCTTGCAGCTAAAGCAATCGCTAAGAATCTTTTTAACAGTTTGGCGGAGGGAGATAACCCCAAATCCTTCGCTCCTATGGCGTGTGAAAGTAGAGTCAATCCCAAGATACTTTCATTTCAAATGAAAGCTTCGAATGGTTAAACAAATTAAATAGTGACTCTTTCCAGACAGTACGAGATCAACGACGTTGTAGTCGTAAAAAGAAAATTTCGAAACCCGACCCTTGCTTCTGATAAGACGGTGTCGGTCCAGGAAATGATCGAGATCTCTCAAGGGAGGTGGTATTATATTTCCCTTTGATTAGAACCAGCCGCTAAAACGTCGTTTACTAAAGGAAAGCTTTCGGGTTGCATGAGAGAAAGCCAATACAAACGACATGCATAGCTAAGATCGACATTGTTTTTTTTCGAAAAAGGAAGAGTAATTTTAGCACGAGGCGGTTGACTCTATATAATTTATTCAAATCCGAAAACCTTTTGATGTCAAAGAGAGGCTCGATTTCCTCTCGAATGGTAACGTGAGTAGATATGAGATTTCTATTTTGTTGCGTCGAGCATTTTAAATCCGGTTGGGGCCACTGCGGTCTGGAAAGTGTGAGCCACGCCGGTCCGTGGAGCCAAAGGTTTAATTTGGAGCTAAATTTCTTAAGAGAGACGCCCCGCGTTATTAAGTCAGTGGGGTTTTCTAATTTGTTAAAGTAATTATAAGAAATGAGCGTCATGAATTTCCGAGTGAGTTCTTCTTTAATTTGAGCTATATCCTGCGGACGGTTTTTCACGAAAACCGATTTGTTCTTTGATTTGCGAACATCGCTTAAGAGCCAAGAGAGGACGATCTGAGCGTCAACCAGTATTTTAAGGGATTTAAAGGGGTGCAAAAAAGACTCAAGTAAAGAGGTTAGGGTCTTGAAAGCAACAACCACACTCATGAGTTCGAGCGAGGGCAATGTTCTCCCAGACAATGGGGAGACCTTTGACTTTGACATGATTAAATTAGATCGATTTTGGCAAACAGAATATATTGAGACTGCGTAGCAAGACGTACTCGCATCGCAAAATATTTTAAGCTCTGTTCCACCGTCATCCTCAACGGCATATCGTGGAATTTTCACTTCGACCAACTTTACCAAATCGGTGCGAAGTTTTTCCAAAGTAGCGACATTGGGTTCAGAAATCAATCGGACTATCCACAATTCAGAGAGCAATTAAACACAGGTCGTACTTCCGTGGTAGTCTGATAAACTGCTTAATTTTATATCTGTCAATCGACTCCGCATCGGCATCCTTAAACCGAGAGATTCTAGAGAAAACAGATACTCTAGGCCCAAATCTAATTCAACTTCCGATTTTGTGAAATTCAAAGGGTGGAAATAAGATGGCGACGGACTAAGGGCATAGTTAACTACATGTTCGAAGACTTCGTTAGCCTCCGGTTCCAAATTAGACCCTTTGAGCAAATTTACCTTATTTTCCACTTCGTTTCCCACCTCTTCTCGAAATCGGTGGATTCGGTTCCCATCGGATTACCATCTAGAAGGAAATTACAATTATCCGTTTACGAGTTTTTTAAGTGTTGTGGGGGTGTTTGTAGTTATTTGGAGTGAAGTGCTCCCCAACGGCCAAGCCATCCATGAATAGGTAATTGTACCCAACTGAGGATCAATGGCTGTTTTCTGAAGCGTGGCAGCCTGGGGCAGGGGGTACCGCGAGTGACCCCCTAATATTGGGGTATCGCTTATTTGGTTCATACTTCCGTAAGGTATCAGGCACTTCTCCGTCACCAGAAAGGAACCCCCCCCCCCCTCCCTAATGCAATGCCTATTTGAGAACTTCAGATTTTGTATAGCGTTAACCCCCAGCAGACACCATATTCCTGTTATTCTATCCCTTTAAACAAAGAGTTAGAAAAAGCCTCGTCTGCCCGTGGGATGTCCTTTTCCTTCAGGACCAGAATTGCACCTTCGACTCCTTTTACTGTAAAATCCAAGTTTAAATTAGAATCGACCAAGAATTCTGTCGACATTTGGAGATATACGAAGCGAAAGACCGCCTTCATTTTCCCTATGCGTGTGATTTTTTACCTAATGAAGGTTTTGATCGTACACGAATACGAGGGTAATTCCTCCAGATTGGCTCCCATTTGGGAAGCAACGGATTCAGAGGTGTACGACCCTCGGCTCGCTAGATCGAGTAGGCAACGCACAGGCAAGAATGTACTCCCCAGTCCAAGATACCCGGTCAGAGTAGGAAGTGGGAAGTATGAATGGAGTTTTGAATTAAGGGAACCTTTGGTTTCTTCCTCATCTGACTCGAGCGTCATACTATGCCCCAGGTTTAGTTACAAATTTACATCGCGTTTGACAGGGATGGGGCAAAGAGCAGATATGTGCGTTTTCTCCTGGCAGAACTTACACGGGTAGGAAAGGGAGCGTATGAGTGCGGGGCAGGATTCTGGGGGATGTTGCGTGGAGAAACAACGGGGGCACATACCTAGTTCTAAGCAACGTTGAATCCTACTATCATGTGTTTTGTATACGTAACAATTAACCATGTTGTGAGTTCCGGTGCACAACCTGCACCTAGAAAAGAGGGAGTTTGAGTTTAGGTTTGAAGGGAGGAGTGAATTCGACGCTTGAGTTTGGAAATTATTATTGGGTTTATACTTGCTCTTTGAAAGTGACGCCTTTTGACAGATAAAAGTTTTCACAGATAGTGGAGGCTTAGAGAAGGGGTACTGAGAGTTATGAACAGTTTTGAAAGAAGGAGGTTGAGAAGTTATGTTTAGCACTTCCTCGGTGGTAACACTCATTGCCGGGGCCAAAAAGCACCTCAATTTTTTAAGGCCTCTGATTATATTGCTATAGTTGTCTAATATTTGTGCCAGGGAAGGATAATCAGTCTTGGTAGTCAACCTTAGCTACTTTTTTAATGTATGAGGGTAGTTTACTATAAATTACGTGGGATATCATGATATTTCCGTGGCTGTCTTCCTTGAAAAAATCAATCTCAAATCCTTTCAATTCATACAAGATGGCCCGGATTTCATTGAGAAACAATGATAGTTTGTGGAGACTCAAGTCTGGGATAATCTCGGAGTTTAAGACCTTAGATAAATAGGAATCGATAACCGCGTTTTTGTCGAGGAATTCCCTTTCGAGTAATTCTAGAGAAACTGCATAATTGGCATCCGTACTTCCCAGATGCTTGACTATGGAGTACGCGTAATCTTTAAGATACCTCTTTAAGTACGTAAGTTTGGTAGCAGAAGAAAGGTTGCTCCTCAAACCTACAAGGTTTTCAAATTTGGATATAAAGGAATGATAATTAAGTTTATATGTCGTACCATGAAAAGCGATGCATGGAAATACAGGTGGGAGGGGGGGGGGAGATCTCGTACTACGGGTTTGCCCAAGTCGCTCAAAATATCTTTGAGATCCGCGAATTTAACGTTAGACTCCGAGGAGGCCTGAGCTGGCGAAAATTTCCTATTCATCGAAAACTCATTTAATTTAAATTTAAAAACAAGATCGTATTCGACCTGAGCGGAAAGTTCTCTGTCCACCATTGATTCAGATTGAACACACGTGGATTTATGGTAAAACCATGAAGAGAAGAGACTTTTCTTATCGGCCCGGAAATTTTTTATAGTGTTATCAAGTAAAGAAAATTGGTTAAATTCAATAATGTATTTAAATTTATCCCTTATTCCAAGATCACCTAGGTATTTATGTGACATTACCGAGTTATTTGAATAACTTAGATTGTTTCGTTTCAAGAATAGTACGTGAACGATTTTAATTGTTTACTGACGTCATATCCTTTATTTTGTTTTACTTAACAATTCACTTTTGATTTCGATGTTTTAAATTTCTCGTAGTATAGCGCTGTATTAGCGAATGTAGTTATATTAGACCCTACCCTCCACCACCACCTTATTCTTCCTTGTCGCCTTTATGTCCAGTTTGGAGAAAACCTGCCTCATCTCTTCTCCAAGTCATTTTCCTCTTGACTGCCCCACCTCCCCACCCTACTTCTCTCGAGCCAGTAGCCTATTGTGCATTCTCTCCCTCACTGGTATCTTTAATGCCTCCTTCTCATCTGATGTTTTGCTCTTTTTCAATCTAGGTTGCTATTAGCCGAATTCTTAAGAAACCTTGTCTTACTAAACCTAAAAAACACGGCAAATTACGGCTCAGTTTTTTAACTCCTGCTGCTCTCAAATCTCTCAAAAAAGATGGTGTTAGCTCTATCTCATCCTCAAACACTGATGATATATATATATATATATATATATATATATATATATATATATATATATATATATATATATATATATATATATATATATATATAGAGAGAGAGAGAGAGAGAGAGAGAGAGAGAGCAATAAATGAAAAAGATCACACAGGTAAGTGAAAGGCGGGATTCCTAGTAGTTTCGAACTTGTTCTTTTCATTCTCAAGGAATAACAAATAACTTAACAAAGGTGTTATATATATATATATATATATATATATATATATATATATATATATATATATATATATATGAGAAATTACAGAGTGATGCCCCGCCCATGTACAAGGAAAGGAGACAATAGAAAATATTATCAAAGACGGGTTTATATACCGGATATGAAGTATAAAGCCAAATAGATAAAAGGTCTACTTCCGGAAATTCCAATTGTGAGCAAAGAATGTAGACATTTAGGTCACAAAACTAAGTACACACACACGCAATTATGAATGAATAAAAATAAACAAGAGAAACATAAATAAACTAAGAGATCAAGGGGCTAAGATTTTAAATGGACAATTTCGTTATAAATAAGCCTTTTAATAACAGAATCCAGTTTAAAGAGGTCGAGGGATATATTAAAATTAGGCGAGGAATTAATGAATGAGTTTTCAACAATCTTTCTTTGAACAAAGTCATCAGATTTGTAAATAAATTCAGCTGAATTCCAGTTGATAGGCTGACTATTTTCAGATAAATGAACAAAGAAAGCGCTGCTGTATTCCCCCCTCCTAATATTGTATTTATGTTGCATCAAGCGTACACTTAATGATTTACCAGTTTGCCCAAAGTATTGCTTCGGGCAAACTTAACAATCGAAATAATAAACCCCGCCTCTACTATTGTTATTATTATGAATCAACATTTTGTGATGGTAGACTGATACTTAAATATGACAGAAATATGTAACTTATTCAAGAGGCGGGGAAGCAAGGAAAAGGACACATAAAACAGTAAAACAAGGGAGTTATTAAAATTGTATGCGGAATGGATTTCAGTTCTGTTAAACTATTTTTTGCCAAATCTAGGCAACTTGCAAGAAATTTTTGAGGGTAGCAAAGATTCACTTTCTTTCTCTTCCCTTAAAATTTACTTTTTGGTTAACTAGTGGACCGTCTTATCTCTGTAGCGAATTCATTTATTCTCCTTTTCATTCTGTGTATTATGTAGCACTCATGCCGTTATGTTTATATGTTGAGCTTTCACCTGATTTATTATTTTGTTTGTTTGTTTTGTTTATTTGTGTTTGTGATATATGTTCATTTTTGGGGTAATTGTTTATTCTCTTTGGTTGCAGTGAGGATTTTTCCTCATTTTTTTAATCGTCTTGTTCTTTCTTGTTTTTCTTTGTAGTTTTATTTTCGGTTGTCTTCATTGGTACTTATAATCTTGTTTGCTTCCGGTGATCATGTTTGTTTTATTTTATATAGTTGGAATAGTTGTATTAATCGGTTATTCTGTCGTAGTCGGGTTGATTTTTATTTTATTTTCATTTCTAGGACTCTATTTCTCCCGTGTTTTCAATTCAAAGAAGGGATGGTGAGCCATGGCACTCTCTGGTTCGTTTCAGTAGGCCTTGGTTGCTTGTCTAGTATTTCTTTTCGTGGTTTTGATCTCGTCAGCTTTGTATTTACCAAATGGAAAATCTTTGTAGGTATTCCTGTGCAAGGTGACGCAGTCGCCGGGGAAGATTCAGATTTAGTTATTGAAGAGTTGGTTTTAATTTCAACAACATCTATATCCTCATCATGCGTTCCCGTTACTCCCTTATACGCCCACTTCACTCTGCCTTTTCTTAGGGCCTTGATGATGTCATTTTGTTTTTTCCCCCTCAGTAAGGGCTATTCCTCGCTTATATATATTCTTAGTTTTTAATCTGCTGCCTCGAATTGTTAAGAGTAATTTTCCTTTTCTTGTTTCTTTTTTGTCTCTTTCAAAGCCATTTTCTTCTCGGTTTCTGTTTCCTTTTTTCCCTCTCTTCTTATTTTTGGTTTAGCCCCACCTAAGGGTTTTGCCACATTAAGGTTTAAAATTTCCGAGGAGGGTGAGTTCTAGGGAAACCACATCTTTTTCATCCCGTTTCTGAGAACGTTCCGGGCTTCCCAATCTTCATCACATGCGCGTATAATATTATGTACGCGACGAGTTCGATTGATGAATCATTTGTCACAGTGAGATGCGTTTTATTTTCCCTCATCTACTGTACTGTTTCTTTGACCACACCTGCCTATGTTGTATTATTTCTACATTCTTGTGTGTTTTTCTCTTTATTTTATTTCATGCTAATTATTTACTTTCTCTAGGTACAACCCATTGCCATTGTTCGGTGTGCTCCTCCACAATTTAGGCATTTCGTAACTGTTGGTTGGGCACAATTCTTCCAGAAATGTCCTTATTGCCAGCATTCCGAACAGCTTGGTTTTTTATCTGTGCAGTCCTTCGTCGTGTGATCCTCTATTTTGTAACAATTGAAGCAAATCTCTATATTGATGTGCTTCTCTCTCCATGTTTTCCGCTGGGATCCTCATGCCGAGTAGTAACAATTCGTTATGGCATATTTTACTTAACATCTCTGTATTTCTACGCACTATTTTAAATATATGCGTGTGATTCCCAAATTTAAAAACTTCTAATATTTAGGTTCCTGGTTGTCTTGCTTCGATTTTCCTGCAAATGAGACTCTTATTTGCCGTTATTTGTGATGGGATTTTTGGTTCTAAGCCAATATTCTTTAATATTTCGGTGCCTTCCGTTGAAACTAGTCGTTCGACATCACGTTCAGTGCAGCAAATAGCTATGTAACCAATTGATACGTCCAAAAATTCTTATTAGAGCAACCTTTAATTTCTCGAAGAAGGTTTCGATGAGTTTTACTCGATCTGGTCTATTACTTCTTTCAAACGTCCTTAATGGTACCTGGAGACATTACTGCCTGTCCCTTTTTTCAGTGTGGGAAGCGCTCCCGCCAACTTCTTTATCTTACCGAGCGCCCAGGGCGCTTAGTGTTATTTTTTTGCACTCCTATATGTGTATTTTTTGTCCGTCTTTGCGTTGCAATCTGGAAAAGAGACAGTTTCAGTTCGTTTTTTTTTTTAGTTTCCTACCTCCTATGTGTCTCTAAATACCTCAATTTGAGAGAAGCACTCCTCAACCGCCCTACCTTTCTACTTCTATTAGGCGCCGTTAACGAGGCTTCCTTCTGGGGTTCACTACGTCCTCCTTTAGAGTTGTTCTGAGTGCAGCGGTGGTCAAGATATGTTGCTTTATAATTCGTAAACAGGTGTGGAAGATCAGGCAGGAAAAAGGAGAAAATTAAGGATAGATCCCCCATTAGGGAACCTAACCCACCTACTGGAAACAGTAGGAATCTCCAATCAGTCCAGCAGGCGCATATATTTCTTCTTTCTTCTTTCTGGTATTTTCCTCTTACGCTCCGTTGTAAAAGTACATTTTTGCCTCATCAGACGCTTGGTCATTCGCTCTGAGTACGTATGTTGTCTTCGGAATCAGTACTTTGGGTTCTCTCTATTTTACTTTGGTACTTTTCTTGTTGCTAATTAGAGAATGATTGGTTTGTACTTGGATGTGAGAAAATATTTTTTTCACCAATAGAGTGGTAGAACTAATGGAACGGTTCACCATAGAAGAAAATAAGTTGTTCAAATTTAAAAGTTTTCAAAGCAGGCTACAGGAGAATAAGGGGAAGGTATTTTATCATGTTTTGTTGTCTTGTATCGTGGCAAGTTCAATATTGGTCAGTGAAGTTCTGAATGCATTCCTGTGGATGCAGATTTTAGAGATAAAAGGGGTTATATACATATATTCTTCTTCGTCCTCAGCTTATTAGCCAGTCTTTATATGGGGTCGCTGTTTTTGATGAGCCGTTTCCACCTGTTTCTGTCTCCTGCCATGTTGGTCTCCAGTCCCTTCTCCCTCATGTCAATTTGTATGCAGTCTCTCCATCTAATCTTGGGTCTTCCTCTCATCCTCCTTCCCTGTACTTCCATCTCCAAAGCTCTTCTCTCGTCACCCTCACCACCCCTCCTCATTATGTATCAATATCATCTAAGTCTTACTTTCTGTGTCTTCTTAGAAATCTCCGCCACCTTTGTTGTTCCTCTGATCCTTGTATTTGTAATTCTGTCCTCCCTCGTCAAGCCACACATCCATCACGGCATACTCATTTCTGCTGCTTCCATCCTCTTCTCATTACTCTTCTTTACAGGTAATGACTCTGCTCCATACGTTATAATTGGTCTTACAACAGTTTTGTATACTTTTCCCTCTAATTTTACTGGTATTTTCCTGTCACACAGAACCCCTGATACATCCCTTCAACTCTATATAATATATATATAATGTATATCTCTCATGAACTTGATAGAATGATAGAAATAAATCAATGAAATCGCAAGGAAAGAGAAGATCAATGGAAATTTTTTTCTTCGGAAAAATTCATTTTCCTAATTACGAAAAATCCGTACAGAGGTAGGGATCGAACCAAGCACACTGAGGCAGCGAGTAACTGATTTCATCTTAATTAAAGCCGCGTCTTAGACCACACATATATAAATTGTATACATTATATTATTGATATTGTGTATTGTAGCTGCAAGATTGATTTTTGATAAGCCATGATGGCAATGCCTTTTTGGAAGCATCTTGTGGATGCAGTTTATTGAGCGGTGTTGACTCTGATGAATTCTGATACACCCTTTCGGATTTTTTCATCCGTTGAATTATGTTATTTTACTTCTACAATTCTTCTCACTTCTCTTTCTGAAATGAAATAATACAAAAGAAACATTGTACACTCCCATATGTATCAACTTTTCCTTTAAATCTTTTCAAACATAGGTAAGTGAAATTAGCTCGGCAAGGTTTAGGGTGGGCAAATAAATTGATTTTCACAAATCTCTTCAGATATTTTCTGTTTTTATCTAAAATATATTTTCTACATTCATTACTTGTTAGAGATGTAAATTATTTCTACTTTTTTTGAAATTGGTGAAATTGAAATAACTATATTATGGAAAATTTGAATTCATTTTTGCAAATATGACCTGTTTCCTTTTATTTCCTCTCAAGAATCAACTATTTTTTTTATTGTTCTGAATAAGAGATATTAATTGAAATGTAATTATCTACAAAGGAATTTTAATTAGCTGTAATTTTGAAGTCTTAGAATTCTTCATAATCCGCAAATACTAGATAGTATTAGTATAATTAAAAACGCCCATTCTTCCCTCAACTAATTAAAAAAAAAAGGAAACGGAGAAATTAATATGTATTTTGCTTTATTAAAATACATGACTATCTGCATTGATAATTCTAGGTACGCTGTTTTATTACCATCGGCAGCTGTATTCCTTCGTGTATTTCCATTCCCTCACTTTTAACACAGTGAAACCCTCTTTACGTAGCCAATTTGGGAGGCCTATCTTTCCCATAATCAATATGATGACGACCCATAGTCCTATTTTCCCCGATCTTTACCTTTAAAATCCTCTAAAGTCCTCAGTCATGTTTTGAGCTTCATCTATCAGCGGGCAAAGGCTATCAAGTTCTTCTGGGTGGCTTAGTTGATCCGACTGTCTTGAGATTTTCTCTCGCTGCCTCTAAATCTTGGGTCAAAATACCCTCGGCTAATCTTTATTAATGAATTAAAGTGACGGGTCATATTCCCTGTGTACGCATGAGCGGAATACCAATTCCAACATCCAAAAATGTACGTGAACGTATAAAAACATCTGTGGTTGTTTTCTATACGAGCGGTGACAAAAATTTAAATTAATTTCCAATTTAAGTTACTTTGCTCTTTTCTTTTAAAATCTTATATTTTGGTAACTTTAACCTTTCCTAAAATAAGTTATAAATGGAAACTGACCCAAGATTATCCCTGGAGATTACGAAAGTGGGGAAAACTATGTGGTCGAATGGGTGGATAAGGCACGCGAAATCCTCATCATAAACGCTGGCCTCGAAGAATAGGAGAGAACGGCTACTGTTGGAAAGAATAACGAGCGGAAATCGGCAGCCATCTAAAGCCATCGATCTATCATTTCGGCTTTAGCAGTCTGCGGTTGAGTAAACTTCCGTTTCTGAGGCTTCGCCGAGGGAAACAATGGTCCCAGTTATTGACATCAGACACCCACGTCGCCTTCGGAACAATTTCGTGCTGGTCTGTCTCTTATTGTCTCCTGTTCCCAATTTTGTCTCAAAAGCGTGACTTGAGCGTCGATCGTGTTTATTTGGAAGTGGCAGATATGATAGCCCGTTTTATCAGTATATATATAATGGCTGTCACCTCACTAGTATAACTCGTAAATAAAATGAGATATAGTATTTAAAAAGGCTTTTGAACTAAGGCCGACAAGCCAATCACGTCATAAGGAACACTTTGAATGGTGATTTACATAGAGATACGATTCTTATCCCGCAATCAACACTTAGATATATTATATGTTTCATAAAAAGCGTTTAAGGAACGACTCGATAAGTTTTATTAAAGCAAAAATTTATTTCCTGCAAAAGGCTGCCATTCAGATAGATTTGTTCCAGGAATTTAATGTTCTCTCTCTAATCAGGTTAATCTGCCGTGGAAGAGAATGAGAATTAGAGCAGACTGAAGAAGAATTATAAAAGAAAGGGAAGTAGAAAGAGAAAGGAAAGTTAGTCAACCCTAAATAATAGGATCGGTAGGACATTATATTTCCAGAAACAGTATGTTCCTGCGCCACAGTAGTTCATATAACCAACTGGAACTACGTTAGGATGATCACCTTATAGACATAGATGGTATGGAGGAGAAAGTAGAGAAAGTTTGAGTAAAACGTGAAGTAAAGTATTTTCAATGGAATCTTTGGTTAAATAAGAAACAACATATTTTATAAATGAAAAAAAGGAAACTATTTAATTAAACCTTACACAGTTTATATAACAAGAATAGAGATTAAAATTAACGAGAGAAATCAATGTTAGAATTTTGATTTTAATTTTGAGAGCTCAACTGCCGACTGCCTATTAGGGCAAAAGTCGCCGTAATTCACGCTACAGCCTACTACTAGGCTAGATTAAAAAAAAAATAGCAATAGTAAAGAACAAATAACAAAGGGAAAAAAGAAAACGCCAAAGCACAGGCTAAAAACCAACCAAAACAAATAAAAAGAGAAAAGAAAGGGAAAAGGCAACAAGAAGGAAGCGCACTCCGGCGTCAGGGGTAAGCCCGCCTCCCCCCCCCGGTGCAGGAACATGTGAATTACACAAAAACAGTCAAATAAATAAGAGTAGGCCAGCCTCCTCCTAAAAGTCGTATAGTCCACTAATCTCTTTGCACGAACCAGTCTCGAGTTACGGACAAGCGGTAGCGGCCCTACTCCTTCCGATACCGGCACAGGTAACACGCGTCAAGATCATCCAAACTGAGACATTCAACAGGATTGTGCCGAACAGTGTTGGGGACAAACAGTCGTCAAAAGAAGGCGCAGTCGGCGCGTCCCACGAGTGTGTCCAATTCGGAGACAATAGAAAGCAACCTGAAGCCATCGCGGCATTGGGGCTTAGGTCCATGGAAACAGTTGCGGCGCAATGGCACGCAACTTCGCGTTCCCCACTAACGTCTCGCATCTTCTATGCCAAGCAGCCCGGAGAGCTGCCCATATTCCTGCCATCTAATCGGTGTGAAGAAGAGCGAAACGCTGGTCTTGTCTCTCAGTCCTCGTGGACTCTTTGGTGTCCTCATCGGCGCGCTCATTCCCCGCAATACTTATATGTCCGAGAACCTAGCAGAAGATAATTTCGACATCTGCCCTGCTCGCCAAAACCGTGGCGTCACGGATACCGCAAAAATGGGTATGCCGAGATTCCAATGCCCCAAAAGTAATCAAGGGGCTTTGTAAGTCGGTATAAATCACAATCCGTTGTTCGAACCGGAAATGTCACGGTATCTCCTGTATCGGGTGGTGTATTGTAACCAGCTCAGCTGTGAAGACAGACGCAGTGCCTGAAAGAGCCACACTGATTCAAACAGAGGGGATAGGCATGGAACCCCACCGCCTCTTTGGAGTTGGGGCCATGCCTATACACCAGCATGGTCCCAGCCCGACACGAAGTGTGCTTCAAAAAGGCCGAACACAATATTCCTGGCGCTTTAAAAGTTTCGGGAGCAGAGGCATAGGAACAAATAGTCAAAAGTGGTACCCATCAGGGTGGCATCCTGGACAGAACTAGGGCCTTTGCTGTCCAGAAAAAAGGCGATTCTAACAATTCTTAATTTCTTCATCAACTTGCACACGCAAAAGGGTAGAGATTAGGCAGAAAACCGGGCAGGTTAGAGTGATCTCTCACTGGTTTTTGAAAAGCGCGCACAGTAAATATTCACCAAAAAGTCTAGGAGCATACACTCTACCTAGATCCTGTTAAACAAATCTAACAGAAAGGCCATTCCTCGCTGACCCAGGTGTCGAAGCATGGCGTACGGCACATCGTCCGGACCAGGGCCGGTGTCTACGCTCGAAGCGAGAGCAGAACGGAACTCACTCAATGTAAACCTATCGTTGAATAGCTCTCCGCTTCTGGGAGTAAAGTGAAGTTGACGGCCTTCTACGAAATCCTGACGTGCATTGAATGCTAGTGGAGCGGCATTCCGGTAAAAGGATGCGGATAAAGCAAGAGCGAAGGACTCCGCCATGGACGCGGAGTCCGAGATTGCGGTCCCTTACTCCTAGAGAACGGAAGGGGGGTCATGCGAGAACTTGTCCCCAATTCTTTTGACTCGCTTTCACAACTGTCCTAGAGGGTTCCTTCCATTAAGTGAAGGCATGTATGCCCACCAAGAAGAGCGGCAGGCGTGCTCCAAAACATAGCGAAACATAGCCCTAGCTCGGCGAAATTCTCCGATGCTGAAATCGTTCGAGCGGCACTTATAACCCATGCAGTCATAACGCTTCTATTTGAAGAACGTCTCACACTCGGCTGACCATCACGAAAGCGTTCGAGCTGCAAAACGCCCAGCCATTGTATGAATAGTTGTTAGACCCATGGCAAAGAGGTTGCCGGAGAATAACTCAACAGCCTCATCCACTGACTTAAACGACACGGGACACGGCGGAAGTCCCCCGCTTCGAAGTCGGCTGACGGTGGAATGGACGCAGAAAAAAATATGCCTCCTATTAAGCTGCAGCTCAACAGATACTGCCAGAAAGGACATATCTAAAGCAAAGTGAATAACAAAGGCATCATGCCGGTGAAAATGGTGCATCCTCCTGCCCGGCCCCCATCCCGTGGTGGTGGAGTCGAAAAACATTTATACCCCGAGAGGGTGGGCAGGGAGCACTGCCCAAGCATTGTCTCTTGCAAAAAGATAACAAATTGGAAACGGGAGGAGACAAGCCTCCAAAACTCCTATCAATTTGCCCGGAGTACGCGGCAAGTCTATTGAAGGAATATTTCCTTAAGGCCGGCTCCGGGGTCTTCTTCGAAGAGAAGCTCCCACAAGAATTGCCGTACGCTTTCCGAAGGCAGAACTCCTCCTTGAATCTTAGGCTTCGGATTCGGGGATCACTCTGTAAAAGAAAGGGACGCCAAAAAGAATTTTCTCTTCATTTGTTTTAAGAATTCCTTCCGTCTTTCTGTCTCCTAAGTATAACTCCACGTGGAGTAATCTCTGAACCGAAACAGAAAAAAAGAAGAAAGAATTTGGATATCCGTCAGTTGCCTCACAGGTGCAGTTAATTAATTTGGGCGTGTTCAAAACTTTTACCTCACCGAGGAAACGCTAATATCCGTAGTCAGGAAACTTCTAGCAGAAAGTTTCCCGCCAACATCGTAAAGGCCATTGAGACTTGGGTCAGGGGACAAACTCTGATCTATCTGGTCGCTGAAAGTGGTCAGCCAGTCGTCTGAGTCTGCCAACGCGGAGGAACCCCACAAAATGTCCGTCATATAAATACCCTAGGCTTTCGAATATCGGGAGATTGAGTTTAAGAACCCGTCTCCTTCGGTTCAGATCGTGTTTCTGTTTCCCCGAGTTCCTGGTATTCGCTTATACCATCGAGTTTGGATCTCACCAGGCAGATCCATCCCTTTTGCAAAGGATTACTCTGTTCAGAGCAAGACTCAAATCGTTTTGTCCCTGAATGATTGGCCTGGATTCCTCTCCTCTCATCTGGAACCCCACCTCAAGGATCTCAAGTTTTCTCTGTGAGATTTTGCGCCAAGCCGCGTCAGAGTCTCTATTTTTGGAGGATGCACTTTCCTGGAGCAGAAGTGCCATCGTCCATCTTCAAGAAGGATCATGAACTCATCTTCTGTTCCCCTCCCCCTTCTTCATCCTCATCACCGTGAGGATATTCGGCCGAGAATCACATCCATCGTCGGTCCTTACGGAAGATCTTAAACTCGTCTTCTAAACGCCCCCTTCCCTTTATCCTCGTCACCGTAAGGATATTCGGCCGAGAGTCATGTCCATTGTCTGTCTCTATTTCCTCGCGCCGACGACTCGCTAAATGATTTCCCTTCCTCGAGGTGACCCCATTAAGGTAAAACAACCGTTGCTTGTATCTCCAATTAATCGACCTACTTTCCGACATATAAATATTCCCTCTGTATAACCGATTTATTGTATCCTATTCAAAAGCTGATTATCGAATAATTTACGTTACCCGATTACCAATTAATCTATATTTTGTCAGAATTGTCCTTACTTACATCACCTATATTTCTCGTATATATAGATATGTTAACTAGTGACATTAAAATTATATTTTGGTTTCCAATATTTAAATATAACCTTGAACTGCAACTTGGTAAACTCATTAAACGCTATCGGCCCCTATAGTAAATCGCATTCTTATACCTCGTAATCAAGGGATTACTCTTAAAAAGTGAACGTACTTGTACATTGCGAGGGATATCCGTATATATACATATTTTCGTGGCTTTTATCTCTTTCCTCCCAACCAATATATATATATATATATATATATATATATATATATATATATATATATATATATATATATATATATATACGTATTGTCTAGGGAGATGACCTGTTCCTCGACACTCTTCTTTGGAGGGTGCACCGTCTTCAAGTCACCCAGTCTACCAATGGGTGTGGGCTTAGGAGCTGAAGCTCCTTTAGTGTTGTCCTCTTCTCGGGAGCAGCTTTAACAACTCCGGAAGATGGCCTTACCACAACCTTTATGGGTCTTGCCTCCTGTTTGTCTAACGACTCGGTGGAAGCGCACGGCTGTTTCGCCTTACGAGAAACGGTCAGGGTGGAGGAAGGGGGGGAAGCTCTGATTTTAGCCGGGGCTGGTTGTGACCTCTTGTCCCGCCAGCTGTAACAATGGAGCGCTCAAGTTGGGTAGAGCCAGCGGAAGCTTTCCTAATGGGCGTGGGAAACGACCGTGCTCGTAGTTCTGGAAGGGCGATGAGCAAAGGATGTCTTTTGAACTTTGAAGCATAAGACGTCCCAAGCAGCGCCGGGCTCGCCAGGACCAAGTCCTTAGCCTCGCGAACTGAGAAACAATCCTGGTTCTAAACGGTCAGGGTTTCCTTCTCAATGAGATACGCACCATATTGCTTCTAAGAAGTGAGGTGCGGCTCTCCGCAATTGACACACTTGGCCACACACATTTTTGAGATATCTTCTGCAGCCTTGGAGCAACTTACACAGACCTCGGGTAATCTCTACTCCGCACGTCTAGAGGAGCGATTCCTATGGCCGAAGCGATGGCAGTAGTAGCTGATCCGTGGCAGTGCCACGAATGCCTTCACGTGCTAGCAATACCAACTGGCGGGCACCAACTCAGGAAACTTGTCAGTGTCGAACGTGACGAAGGGTGTAGGGGTAAGTTTTGAGGCCCCTCCCTGTTGTCTCATCCCACATTTGACCTTGACTGATCAATGGTCGGCCAGCCCTAATATGATGTCATCTATGAAATAGTACACAATTTCCCTTGCGTGAACCATTCATTTTACTTAGTTCATGGTAGAGTGCGGCGTCAAACTCGAAGCGTGCTATCAAATGTCCGAAGGGCACTAATCATTTCGGCATCACCTTCAGCTCTCTACCAATCAAGCTAGCTATTGCTCTTCTCTGATGTCCAATTTTACCCTTGGCCAATATGCTGCTATTATGGGAACGAATAACTGAAAAATCATTTGAGGCCAGCAGGCTCGAAAATGCCAGGTAACATCTGAATGAGGGGCCAGGCCGTAATCGAGGCTCTGCACTGCGCACTTGCAATTTTGTTCTTTGTCAGGTACTCCTCAACATGGTGATCACCGTGACAGACGTGCCGATCTTGGCTTGGTTGCTAACCAAAACGGCAGCAAAAGAGAAGAGAAACACAAACTGACGAGCAAGCATGAATGAGAAAACCGGAAATTGAAGCGGCACCACAAACGTGGAAATTTATAAAGGGGGTCGAAAAAAGGGAAGTGCTTTCGATGATAAGGTATGCATACGCGGCAAACTAAATGACTACGGCTGTTTGGCCAAGGAGTTCAATAGCTAACTAAGAAATAACGAGACAAGCAGGAATCTTTGGTTCCAGGAGAATTCTTCCTCATGCTCAGTTCTCTCAAATTCATTGGATCTTAAGACAAACTTGTGGAAAAAATGAAGAAAAACAAATACAATACTGAAAATGCGGACAAAATACCCGAGAGCGAAGAGAGGGCAGAAAATCACGAGAGAGGTGAGAATAATAAGTAACGGAAGAAGAAACAATCGAAGTTAAACAAAAATTGATGAAGGCAAGCAACAATAACAGAGTAAAGAAAGATAACAAGAAGAAAACATTACCGGATCTCACAGTCGAAGGAATTGACCCAAATCTACAAGACGAGACAATAAATTCTTAAAGATTTGAACAATGAAATAATACTTCACGGCCTCGAAGGCGGAATATACAAATGGAAATACACTTCGGAACACTACAACAATATGGAAACTGTAGGAAGAAATAAGGAAGATCCCAGGGAAATGAGCCGCGTTTTACGAAAAGAAAAGTTCCCAAAACTGCTCAATGGACCATGCACCAACACTAAACCAAGCAGAGAAAGTGAAAAGAACTAAGAACACAGAAATAGATATAATACCGAAAGGATTACTCAACAAATGGTAAAGAAACGAAGAAGTTAAAAAATAGCAAGACAAACGAAAAACAGAAACGAAAGCATGGAATAAAAGAGATTATTTACCCCTCTCCAAAATAAAAAAGACAATAATAACCAGAAACAACAACAGATGAAAAAAGGAAAAAAGATTAGCCAGATCTTCTGGTTCATGATGTGCAACACTATACACATTGTCGTGGTATAGGAAGCACCCCACACTTTGACACCAAAATTTTAAATCGCTCGTATAGGAAAGACCGAGTAATGCAAGGATGTTCGTACGTATGGGGCGTTTACGTCCTACAACTTGATTAACGTTATACTGGTACCTCTCTAAGAGTGTTACATATGATATGAATATTATTATCTAGTGTCTTGACTTCTTTAAAATTTAAAGGTTCCCTGGGCCAACGTAGCGATTCGAGGAAGAATAAACAAAGTTGTTAAAACAAACTAAAACTTTAATTAAAACACACAAAAAAACAACAAAATAAACATGAACCGAAGAAATACTACGAATTTAAATACACAATAATAACTTCAATGTTGGCTAACTCGCTACTCACTTCAATATAAAATAAATAGGCTAATTGTCTCCACTGGAGATTAAATACCTTGCTCCCTGTGGTGACAGGTTTGAGCCCAGACACCTCAGGAATCCGGTGGGTTCTTTGAAGCGTGCCTCGACCAGATGATTGGTGGCAGACGGGATGACTTGGCAGTCACAAGTGACTTTGGGTGAATGTGGCAGATGGGGGGCCACACGGTACTCGCGGGGGGAGGGGTCTTCTACAAGTGCGAGAACTATCACGGTGCTTTAGGATGCACCAAGATAGGCGGGGTCTCTCTGACGAGAGTAAGTTTAACTTGGTTCTTAAACCATGTTAACTTAGAGTTTGGTGTGACCACCGGGTAACTGGCTCGAAGAGGAGCTTCTTCTTCTTGTTTCGGAATTCCTCAAGGGCGAAGACTGTCACGGTGCTTTGTGCTACACCAGGATAGTGAGGGGAATTTCTTCAAGGGCGAGAAAAGTATTCGGGGGACGGGGGTCCTCTTCAAGGGCGAGGACTATCCCTGTGCTTTAGGACGCACCAGGATAGGAGAGGTCTATCTGACGAGAGTAAGTTGAACTTGGTTCTTAAACCAAGTTAACTTAGATTTCGGTGTGACCACCGGGGAACGGGCTTAAGGAGGAGCTTCTTCAACTTTGTTTCAGAATTCCTCAAGGGCTACGACTATTCCGGTGCTTTGTGCTACACCAGAAGAGTCTGGTGGCGGGGGGAGGGGTCTCTCTGACGAGAATCAGTTGAACTTGGTTCTTAACCCAAGTTAACTTAGAGTTTGGTGTGACCACCGGGTAACAGGCGCAAAGAGGAGCTTTTCTTCTTCGTTTCAAAATTCGTCAAGGGCGAGGAGGGTATTCGAGGGGGGGGGGGGGCAAGGGCGAGGACTGTACTAGGGGAGACGTCTTCTTCAAGGGCGAGGACTCTACTAGGGGAGAGGTCTTCTTCAAGGGCAAGGATAGAGGAGAGGGATTTCTCTGACGAGAATAAGTTGAACTTAACAAATTAACTTAAAGTTAAGGTGGATAACCAGGGATGAGCTGCTTCTTAGTTTCCTTGGTAGCCCGGCCTCTCTTGCCGGGGACTTCGTAGTCTCGATGACTCACGGATTCTACCCCGTTTTTCCCAAGTGTTTGGTATTTATACCTCGTCCCTGCACTGGGGTAGGGGTAGGAGTGAGGGGGGGGGGGGAGGCTTGTGAACGGGCCAAAGGAGGATTCTTATTCCAACGGTTTTTCTCAATAAGTCTTACCTCTGGTTCAGCTGGCCTTGGAACTTGAGAGAAACGCGTCTCCAATTTCGTACTTGAAGTGAAATTGAATATACACTCGTAGGGGAGATCTTGCAGTTTAAACCGTTTGGCTTTTCATAGGACGAGTGGCGAGGGGCTGTGGTTACGAGATTGATCCAAGGTACCTGGTCCGGATGTTTTTGCGGTCAACGTCCCGTGTCTCAACTGGTAAAGAAGGGAGAGGGTAGATTCTCCTACTCACATCTAATGCTTTCTTGCATTCTACGTACTCCCCTCCATACTTATCTCAACACCTTTTTCAACGCATAGCAATGACACAACCTGAGGCTACATTGTGAAGGAGGCAGGGCAAATGGGAAGGAAAAAAAAATCGTTAGAGCATCAGATGTGGAAACGGATCAAAGACCCAAATTCCTCCTTAGGTAGAGGAATGTATCTTATTTCATGCATTTGAACCTACTTTCTTAGATTTTTAGTTTTCCATAGCAACATTTATTCCCTGATGGATCCTTGTTTTTCATAGTCTTCTGACGTATCAAGTAGGGGGTTCCATTCGTAATAAAAAAGTATATATAAACTAGAGTGCATATTGTTAGTACCACGACACTGGACACAGTGCTACATCTCGGGTCATGGCGACGCTAATTGAACAATGGAGGGCTCACAACACGAAGTGGGGTCAGAAGAGACTCATTTCCAGTTGGTTTGGGCTAAACTCAATTTCTGGTGCAGCGCAGATCCCATTAGGTCATGGACCTCAGTTGTTAACAATGCACAGTACATAGTGATGGTGGTCCCAAACTCGTACCAGTTTTGTTCACGTGATATTAGTTGTGTCCACCTAAAAATATTATTGAATTCAGGTATATCCCAAACGGCGGGGTATTCAAGCAGGGTAATAGAACTTGCCACCGTGCCCAAGTAGCCTATAAACGGATCAAAGAGCATCTTGGAGAGTACTCACGAATGATCTGGCCACCACTTTCACCTGGCAAGAATCCAATCGAGCGGTGTTCAGGTCCATTGACACCTAAGCTCCAGCACTTACAGATTTAGAGGAAGTCTGGCCAGCTCTAAATCCACACATTTTCTTCATAACATCCTAGGCAGATCTCTCCTTGCTAACCTTTCTGCGGAGGGTTCTTCGTTGGTTTTCGATTTAAATTTAACTAAAAAATGATCACAGAAGATCGACTTTCTTAACTTTTCCAACTGGGTTGTTATCTCTTAGCTGCTTAATCCAATATACAGGGTGTCGCAAAAAAGGAAACCGAACTTTAAATCAATATATCTCTGAAAGTATTAAAGCTAGATAATTTCTGAAAACTTAATTTTTATTTCTCTATCTTTTGTGCATCTAAGTTGAAAATTTTATAAACTTAATTCTTCAATTTGAAATTCTGCAATGAAGATGATGAAAGACATAAAAAGTGTGCTTGCGCAAGCAGGTAAAATAAAGAATCAAGGCTGTCGCAAAAGTGTACATTTCATATGAATGGAAGAGTCAACAATCATAACATTCGCCAGTATGCGCCACAAACCAATCCTCCAAATTTTAACTTTAATGTAGGCATATCCAGGGAAAAGGTTTCTGTGTGGGTTGGAATGTGTGGAAACGGACGTCTTGTAGGCCCTTTTTTCTGCAACAATAACTTGAATAGAAATGAATACCTGAACCTAATTACAGAAAGGATAGCTCATGAACTGCTTCAAATTTATGGAAACAGATTTAACAGTCTGTGGTGAATTCGAGATGGCGATCCAGCACATTGAGCTCGTGTTGTGCGGGAATTGCTGACGGGCACTTTTAATACCCACATTATTGCATTGAATCATCCAATTGAGTGACCACCCAGATCTGCGAGTTTTTTGGGGGTTCATCTCAAGAGTAAAGTGTATTTTACTCCACCAGATAACACAGAGGATTTAAAGCGAAGAATTAGAAATGAACTTGATTTACTAAAATAAAATCAGGATTTAGTTAAAAGAATTATGGCAGAAATTCGAAGAAGCAGGCAAGTATGTATAGAAATAAATGGAGGCCATACCAAAAGAAACGAATATTAGCCTCTTACTTTATAAATAAGAATTAAGTATGTTTTTGTAATAAATATTAGAAATTAAGTTTGTTTTTTTTCTGCTTTCTTCTAATTAATGGTTTTGAAGTATGTCTATTTCAAGTTTGATTCTTTATTTTACCTGCTTGGCAAGCACACTTTTTATGTCTTTCATCATCTTCATTGCAGAATTTAGAATTGAAGAATTAAGTTTATAAAATTTTCAACTTAGATGCACAAAAGATAGAGAGATATATTGATTTGAAGGTCGGTTTCCGTTTTTTTGCGACACCCTGTATATACTTAAATATCTTTCATCTTTACTGAGTTAAAAATCCTTTATATGAATGCGCCTACATCTCTCGGAAACTCACTATTTTGTTTAAAGTAATAAGTAATTTACATAAATAATCGATTCTAAATATTTGAAGGAGTACACAATATCTATATCTGTTATGTATGTACAATCGCTCAGCCATCCTGATTATACGAGAGAAGAATTTGAAGCGATTTCCATTTTCATTCATTCTTAAAAGAAAGGTTAATTTTGTCAGCGTACAAAATAATCTTACTCAAAGTCTACTGAAGCGAAATCTTTCATGAGTAGAAAATCCTTTAAGTGAGATTAAGGATTAAGTTACATCACTTGTTATTCTAAAATTGTCTTTTCGATAGCTATTGTTTGTTGAATGCGATTCAGAGAGAATGATGTAAATCTCTCTCAGAGACATACACATATTCTCTGTGTTAATATATCCATTTCATTTCTTGAAACTTCCATTACTTCAAAAAAAAGGTTTCTTAAAGGTGAAAAAACAGGCCTTAATATTTTATTTTATGTTACTTCATTGTTTATGTTGTTATCCTTTGTATTGAAAATGTTGAGAAGGGGATCTTATTTCTCAAAACTATTCATTCATTGATCCATTATAGGGAAATAACTAAATTAATAAGCAAGTAACGATAGTTTGTTTTTTCAAGAAAAAGTAGAAGTACATATAAAGTTGAACTAATCCTTAAGCAGTTTTAGCGATGGCAAATATTTATCTATTTCAAATGTTTAGGTCTGAATAGCACATACAAAAGAACTTGATGTTGTCCATCTGGTGGAGTTTATTAGCAAAAAACAACTTTAATTTGACAAACAGGTTCTATCAGTAAAACTCAGTGTAGTTTTTTTCTATTGCCAGAGATAATTCACAGATTATGAGATGGATTACAAGCAGACAATCAGAGTAAACGAAATCTACCCTTGTTAAAACAAGAAGGTTAATGGCTTATTTAATTGTGGTTCTCAAAATACTTAATGGCTTTGTCGACATGGGAATAAGATGACTTTCAAAATTAAATTTTATTTCTAATGAGAGGAGAAACAATGGGCAGGGAATGGTTTGAGATAGTTTGAGAAGAGAAATCCTAGCCAGGATTTGTGTATTTTTAAAGTGGTTAATTACTAGAATGGATGTGCTGGAAAACTGTCTGTTGGGAAAAAATAATCATGTGTAACCAACGGTGGAACGTTTTTATAAAGGCCAAGTTTGAGCATTAAATATAAGGACAAACAAAATAGAGATCAAAGTTCTTAGCTTCTGTAGTTCTTTACAATAAAAATAAATCTGAGTAAAGAAGCGGAATTTAAACAATTTGAAGCAGAATATTCAATAAACGTCACTGTTGTGTTATTATTTTATTATATACTCAAATGATATTTGAAAAGTTTTGCTGATATAGGAACTTTATATCCTAACTCCAATGTTAAGGCAAAAGTCGGTGTTCATCCAAAGTGTTCAATAAACATTTTCATTCGAGTACGTGATCAATGAATTTTTTTGTAATAAATTTAACCTAATCTAACCTTACCCATCTAGGTTAATTTAGGTTAGTTAATTTCATTTTATGAATGATTTTATAGTTATTTTTCGCTGAATATTAAAAACATGTGTAATATTTCTAACTATTTCTTAGTTTTAACATGTAGTTTTGCTTAAAATTATACTTACAAATCATTATTATCTCATTAAAAAAGTTGGTAGATCACCAATCGGTTGAGAACACAAAAATCTAATCTAAAGCATTCCGGATCCATAGATATTTTTATTTCAGTATTATAACACAAATGAGCCCAGAGCAAAGATTTACATAACAATTGGTGACTATAAATAATTATTAATATTTTGATGCCTAACCTTTGTTAGCAATTATAGCAATCAGTATTATATTAGCTTGCCATTCACTGCAATATGAGTAGCATTAATCCATCTCTGTTACAGAACATTCTAAACTCGTTCTTATTTTCTGGACTTCATGGAGGATAGGTAATTTTTTTTTCATTCACACAGTTTTATAGGTTTTAGCCATCGGTTTTATGGGGGCAATTCAAAAAATTAATATTGGAAACTTCAAACGATTTCTTTAATATGATACTAAAGCAATTGGTTTCGGATGTTTGTCCTGCTGAAAGATTAAACTATATCCACATCAGTTTTCTTGTTGCTGCGACGACCTTTTCTTTCAAAGTAGAGTAATAATCTAGTTAAAATGCGTATATTTTCTATTAGCATCCTGGTGTACTGCCCATTCAATGCAGAGCGAGTGAATATATCCAATAAGTGATAATATTTTTTTTTATTTTTACGCTTCCCTTGGTTGCCAGAGCAAGGAAACACTTGAATAACAATTGGTAAAGTAACCGCACAAGCACACACACAAACATATATATATATATATATATATATATATATATAAAGTTTGTGAGTAGTTTTGGTTTTAACGTGTTGAAATTTATGTACTTTAAGCCAAAAGATCCAGGGTTCGATTTTAAACACGGGCAAAAAAATCGTATCCACTTCTTTCGACGACTGCGATTAGATACGAACCTTTATTTAGCTATCATACTAACTCATAGCACCAAGCTTTTTATCATGAATCAAAACCTAAGAAACTTTGGATGTTCCTCGAAGTAAATTAAGTTTTAACCGCCAAACTTGTATAGGCACGGGTGCCTATACAAGTTAGACGCCATAGTGCGTCTAACTACTACAGCCTTAATGTTTTTCTACAGAAGGGTACTTTGAATAAAATTTCGACTGACTAATATTTACATCCAAGCGTCGAAATTAAAACCCTAAATAAAGTATTATATATTTTATACTACAATTGTCGAACGATATTTAAAGGGGTACATCTCACAAAACTCCTCACGGAAGTCAATGATATTAAATATGATATAATTGGTCTCTGTGAAACTCGACGATACAGAGAAGCTATGTCTGAAACAAGTAACAATCACCTACTCTACCACAAAGGAAAACAAGAATAAAAACAGTGTGTATTTTAATTCCTGATATATAGATAGATCAAAGAAATAGTGTGAGATTTTCATGCCATATTGGAACTAGTAGCTTTGGTAAACCTAAGGCTCGATAAAAAGTCTAAGCCCCAAATTGTCCAATTGTGTCGCACCGACAGCTACTAGTACACCGTAAGAATTGGATAGATTCTATGATAATATTAAGGCAAGCTTACGCAAAAAGAAAGTCCATTTCGACATTGTCATGGCAAAAGTTTTACAAAGTAATAAAACATCGGGTTGACTTTTCTTTGACTCCAATCTTCAAATTTCAAAAATATGTTAAAAAATAGGCAGCAACAAAAGGAGACTTAGAGATGCCCAAAGTATGAGATACATTATATTATGAAATTGATTACTTTCTGGTCGGTCAACAAAGTCACTCTCAATAACTGAGCCATCCAGGAGAAAAAAGCTAGCCCATTTTTATAAAAAAATATGCCTATTAAGATCCAGATAAAGCTGCTTCTAGGATTCTAGCCACATCTTCATAGAACATACCATGAAAATCCCCTTTACCCTAGCGACACTAGTAATATACAATCCATGAACAATAACTTAATGAAACAGAATACATACACTTCTAAAAATACAAAGACACACAAAATATTATAAACAACGCGACTAACTCTCAGAAGACACATTAAACCTAATAAGGAAGGGCAGGACTTTAAGGTGAAAACAGTAAGCAACAAATTAACTTAGCTAAATAAAGAATCTCATTCCAAAGAAACAGAGGTGACATCAGAAAATACAATACAACTATTGTTGAAGAGACCATAAATGAAGGAACAGGCTACCAAATGGCTAACAGGAAACTTCAAATAAGAAAATCTCACATAAATAGTATAAAAGAGAAAGACGGTACAATCATTAAGGATCGAAAAAGAATAAAGAAGTTTTATAAAAAGTTGTACTAAAGCAACAACACAATCTATAACCAAAACCAAGGAAACCAAACTCAATAATGTCCATCTGGTCAAAAATAAGAAATTGAACTTGCGATCAATAAATGAAAAGCCACAAAAAGTAAGTCCCAGCAACGACACTTTGGACTTGATAAAAGATGCTGGAGATGTCAGTGTTGACAAACTAGCTTATCACTTCACTGAATTGTTCATAGAGGCAAGATTACGGATGGCTGGTCCAATGCTGTAATAACCCATAAAATACAAAAATGCGATCAAACGGACCTTACAAACCACAGACCAGTCAACCTTCTCTTGTGTGCTTATAAACTCCTTACAAAAGTCATCAGCAATAAACTGCAAAACAACCTAGATGAAAAACTTCCGAGAGAACAATCTGGCTTCAAAAGGGGCTTTGCAACGACTGAAAAGCTACATAGAACTAAGCACCTCATTGTGAACCCTTAAATTTATTTTTTAATTTTAAGAGCCCATCTGGCGACTGCGAACTAAGACAAAGGTCGCCATATTCACACTGAGAACCATTCAAAGTATAATATCCCTCTATACTTGGTATTTGTAAACAAACTGAAAACATTTGATTCAATAGAAACAGCAGTGATCATAAAAGCATTGAAGAATCATTGTAGATATTCGGTCCACATAAATATCATTATAACAAATATACCAAAATTGCAGATCTTACATTCAATTTTATAACTATTCAGACATATTTTAATTATAGAAAAGTGAAAGATAAGGAAATAAAAATGCTCTTAAATTGTTTACGCCGTGTCTAGATGAAATTTTCGAGAGGCCAAACTAGCAAAGCAAAGGCATTAAGATGGATGAGGAAAACCTCCATCAACTGAGCTTGGCAGATCCTAATGTACTCAAAGTTGATAACCCAGAAAAGATTCAATGTTTCAAAAACTTAACTTTGAATCAAAAGAGTCAGCCTAAAGATAAATCTTGGATAATCAAAAGTCATGACCAACCAACCAAAAGTTCACACAATGGACATCAAAATTTACAATAAATAAATTGAAATAGTAGAGACAGAAATCGATCTACGTATCTCAATAGATCACTATGTCACTGAAAAAGATAAAAAAATCTAACGTAGATTCACTCTCGGCTGGAAAGCATTTGGAAGGACAAGCATTACCTTTAGGGAAAGAGTAAAATTCCTATGTGACTGAAAAGGAAAGTATAAAACCAATGCATAATTCCAACTAAGACCTATGGAGCAGAAAATTAGAACCTGACCAAAACACTTGCATTAAAACTTGAAACAACAAAGAGTCCATGAATGAATTATGATTGACATAACTTGGTGCGACAGAAAAACAGACACTTCAATAGGTGAACATACCAAACTTCCGGATATAGTAGAAGTTATAAGAAGCTTACGATGGAGCTGAGCAGTCCATGACGTATGATTCCAAGACAATCAATTCATCAGAAAAATTATCGATTGCAATAAACTTTTAAAAAGACTACCTAAAAGGTCAAAATAATATGGAAAGATAAATAGAAAACAAATAGCAAAATATTGACAAAAAATCAGAAAGAAGAGTAAGGGTTTTCCTTAGTTTTAGGACAATGCAAAAGTAATACAAGAGTTGATATGAATTAATTTCGATGTGCACAGATGTGACCAAAGACGTTAAAAAATTTCCGGACGCTCTCTTTACTGGATTTAAAGTTAAAATAGCAATTCAGTTAAAGTTTAGATAATAGAGTTTGAAAAAGAATTGCATGATTAAAGTCTGCATGATTGCAGTCTGAAATGTTTTTAACGATTATAAATTGTTACTTTATTGTTACTTGAGTAACAATAAAGTTACTTGCAACGTTTAAGTGTTTTGGGGTAAATAGAGTTACTGTGATAAATGATAAAAGTAATCACTTAACTTTCCCCTAGATATAAATTAGGGACGTTTGAGGTTGTCTTGGTTTTCTTGTCTTCTGCCCTCTTAGAAATCTTTTTATTTCTGAATTTAAAATATGTAACGAAAGGAAATGCCCCACACACGTCCCAGATGGAAAAAGGGTATTTTCGAACCGCATCCACCCAGAAACGCGCTGAGAAAAAAGAAGGGTTAGCTGAGGGGCACAGATACTACCACCGTAAAACCAAACCGTTTTCGAGCTATAAGTTTGTAAACAACTCTATACAAACGGCCAACCGATGATTTGTAAAATGTAGACCAGTAAACTAGAGAACAATCTGGTAGACAGAAAAACGAGGATAGGACAAAAGAGGAAAGAGGAGAAGCTACAGATTGAAATATAGTTCGAAGATCTTTGCCAGAAAACTTGAAAGCATAAAAAAGGTTAGAAGTTAACGGAACTTAGATCTACATGATTAGCAGGAATGTAGTTTTGTATTTAAGAAATGTTGAATTAAATTACCTTTAAATTTAGGAAGAGAAGTTTAAATTTTTTCGTTTCCCTCCGTTTCTATTAATTTTCAGGACCGCGAAATAAAATCGAACCAAAATAGAAAAGTTTGGAAGACTAGAAAAAATTAAGTTACAATTATTCTTACGTACAGAATAAGCCATAAATGCTAAGTAGTACATCTTATGAAATTAATCAAATCACGATCTTCAAGAAAATAACAACGAATTCTCACTTCCTTCAACCTCTTCCTGTCGTAGCGAAGCGATTCCCTGTTTTAAAATTTGACTCAATCAATGGACTCGTATCCTGCTTTCTTAATCCGATATCCAGTAACTCTAAACAGTACACATATTCTTGTTCCACCTCCCAGTCAATAAAGAATCTAGCAACTATAAATAGTTCTGAATGTACGTGTAACGGTTTTAGGGTAGAGCTCTCGTTAAAATCGAATGTTTCCACTCCCCAAATATTTGGAAATCATAGAAACGCTTTAATTAACTGAGAAGTGAGCATGCCCGATACAATTTTTATATGCACGACTCTCACCTTCAGGCGTGTAAATATTAAAAGATACATTTCGCACTTTTGATTTATCAAATTTTTAAAAAGACGGCTCGTGAAGTCGAGACCAGAGTGCTCTAATGATTTAACAAATTTCATCTCAGCCTTCCCCAGGCTTTAAGTGGTCATAGGTGTGGGAGCCTTCCTTATTTTTGAAGGGCGGAGAGATGGCGTCGCTCACATAACAAGGAATTATTTGAACCTGATATGTTAATATGTTTTCTGGTCGCTGGTTACACAATCGAGACAAAACAGTAGTTCAGCTTAGGAATGAAGACTGAATTTACAGGAGAGTGGTTGGACACATGAGACCGCTTAATGAATAAATTTTATCATGTTTCTTACGAGTACGTGTCTTATTGTTACTGGAACATCTTGAATCCTATATGTTTGCCTTTGAGAGTTGTGTGATTTAATTATGCTTCCTATGCAATGATATTTGTGGGTTAGTTGATCGAGATGTGGTGATTCGATTCTCCGGAGGAATGTCACTTGGCCCAAGGTTAGCATTGTTCTTGCCTCACAATCGTGTAAACATTTTCCTATCACTAGTAATTAGAAATTGTGGTTTTATAGGTAACTCTATTTTAGAAAATAAAGTAATTTTCTTGTTTGGAAAGCAAATAAAAAACAATTTGAGATTGTACAAAGATAATCTTGATATACAAGGTGTTTTTCGAGTTGCCTGGAAGTTTCGTTTGTAATCAAATGATTAATTGTTGGACTTACATTTGGTGAGCACTAGGGATTCGTGTAGGCGAGGCATTCTTATGGCATGTTGTATAAATGTTGGTATTTTAAAAGGGGTCTTTTCTCTAAGACTCTCGTAATGACAAATTGTGGACACGTTGAAATTTCAAAGCGGGTATTTGGGATTATTGTATGTAGTGAAATTGAAAATGTTTTTGGACTAGAGGAGCAGTTAACGCTTCTGGTTCGAAGCTTCAGTAGCTTTGAGTTCGTTGAATATTTATTGTGTTGTCAATGGTTAGTTCAGATAGAGATTTATTAAATATATGTATATATATATATATATATATGTAGAGAAGAACTTTTCTTACATCGTGATCTTATGTTAAGGTGAAATTTCGCTATTGAATTTAATTTATCCTAATATGATAACAAGAGCTGAACAACGTTATTCGCCCCAAAACGATGAATTCAATGATGGCGGGAAAAGTTCTAATGACTCTGAACTACTTGCCAATCCAATCCATTCTAGTAGCTGGTCTAGTGAGGGGAGTTTATCCTAAACATGTTAAGCACCAATAAACAAACATGGACACATCTTTTAAACGTGGTTACTAAATCTTGATAAGGTTCTGGAGTTTTACTTAAGAAAGGGCATTGGTAAGGTAGCCCCATATCCATAAGTTTAGTTTTGTGCCTCTATCTCGTTTGATATTTTTACTTCATCGGGCATTGGAATATAGATAGTAGCTAATATAAACGGAACAGTTCTCTCTTAGTTCGTTTTGAGATGGAGAGAAGGCATTTATAATAAGATAAAAAGATATATTAACCATGATTGCATGTTAAAAACGTGAAAGAGTGTAATTTTAATTTTATTTCAAAGAAATCAACCACGCCTTCAGGTCGCTGTACAACCTGTTGCATGCCTTCTCAACGTTACCCGCTTGCTACTCAGGCTAGAAATATAAATTCTCTTAATGAAGCTTGATTTAATTTATTTAATTTCCCAACAGGATAACGTGAGCTCTAAACACCGTTATTCCTCTCTTCATTTTTTACTATTTCTTTCACTTCTATAAAACTGTGGAGACACAGAATTACGGACTATACGACTTTTTGGAGGAGTCTGGCTTCCTCCCTTAATTTGACTGTTTCTTGTAGGTCGCAAGTTCGTGCACCGGATGGGGGTAGGCCTAACATCCGATGCCGCCACCCGCTTCCTTGTTGTTCCCTCTTTGCTTTCTTTTTTTGTTGTTGTTTTTTAGCTTTTGTCCCTTTTTTCTATCGTTGTTATTTGTTATTTACATTTTGTAATTTTCTATTTTAATGTAGCCTGGTGAGTACGGCGACTTATGCCCCAAGTAGGCAATCGCCAGATGTGATCCTAAAATTTAAAAAAAGACTACTACACTAAATGGCGTCGGCAAATCAAAAAATAAATCTGTTATAATATCTCCTAAAAGATATTGAGATAATGCAGGAAGAGTTTTCTCTCAAATTAAAACTAATAATTAGTCCCAATTATATAACTCAAGATGATCAGGACGAGGCAGACTGTTTTATCTTCGTATTTTAGAGCATTGAAACTTTGAGTCATATATAATTCAAGGTAACTCATAGGGATATATATCGGTAAGTATATAGCACAAAATGATACCGCCTGGTTCTTATAGCCCCCTGGGAAACGCCTAAGTTGCCACCAGAGAATATTAATTTTCAGTTAGCCATTTCTAGCGGCCCAAAAAGGTCTTTCGAAATAGCAACCTTATACTAAAGATCTCTTGCTTTTTCGAGGAGAAAACGGGGAATTAATTTCTTGGGCATCTATGCTAAATACCTTTTGACAAATATAGAAAATTACAACAGATTGTGCGATAAGTATATAGTTCCCCAGTGGGGCTATAAGAAGCGGGCGGTTATATTTTGTGCTATATACTCAGCTTCATCTAAACGAAATAATTTTAGACGATAGTTTTGGTTTGGTTTTTATGTAGGTGCGGCCTGGAATTCAAACTTGGTTACCAAGCAACTGTTCATCTACATTCAATAATATTATCAGGTATGTAAATTTTGGAGAGATCTTCGTTCGACTTATTCCATATTTCACTGACTGCTGCAAGGTAATCATTAGGTAATCGATTTTGGTAGTCGTCAAATCTTACTCTACAGAAGAAAAATCCAAACCAGTTTCGAGACAACAGCACGAACTATCGGCTTACCATCACTCGGATACCATAAGTCATCAAGAGATGCAAATTTATGACACTCAGCTCCTTCATATAAAATAAGTCCCATTTTGTCTACTGTAAAAGATGTAATGTAACTATATATTTTTTTTCCATCACTCCGAAGGTCATATGTTACAGCACAAACTTTTATGTTGGTATATCTTTGACTGACTAGAAGCATAATATCTTTGATAAAAGATGAAAAGCTTCAGTTTCATTAGTTGAATAAACTATGTTTTTTATGTTTGAAATCCTTGATATTACGATCACACTGTTTTGAGTTAAATCGCCGACTTACAACTTCCCTACACAGCTTGCTGAGTTGATTGTAGGTACTCATCTCCTTTACTTTCACTTGAGCTAAAATCACTAACAGTTAGGCCTACCTCGCTAAAGATTTCGGTATCACCATTCTCACCTTCCTAATGATAATTATATCTTCTTTATTTTGATTAATATGATCTGGTTCTTCAAATTCAGGATCTGCCTCGCCAACAAAGTCTGCTTCTAAGTTGATGCATATCTTTCTCACCATAGCAGAAATTAAGAGGGCACCCATTTATTGCACCAGTCTTGTAGAGGCACGATTTGATCCCTTGAATTAATATTTTTCAAGAACTACTCAGCCATGCAGAATAAACTGATATGGCAAGGTCTTCAATTTGTTAGAAGGGAAATGAGTTTGAAATACATCTAACATCACGGCCTTATTAAGAGTTTTTCCTTCCTTCCTCTTAACAAAAGAAGGTTTTAGCATTGTCGTTGTAGACGTAGAGAGGGACTCCCCAAATAGTTGAAAATCATTTTGTCCGGTTCAAATTTTTATGCGCACTGCTCCAAATTACCAAACAATTAATTACCAATGCGTAATGTGTATGTCAAATTAGCATTTCAAATTATCCTGTAATCATACAGGTGGACATAGAAGTTTTACCCACGTATAAATACGATATAACAAAATGTTACAAATATATAAATGAGGTAACGCATTGAAATAATAAAAACTTCGGTGTCAATTATTTTGGCCTTTTGTAGAAATACCATTAAGAAGCTTCATTAACATCATTTGGCAACTTTATTCGTAGGACTATATTTAATGTTTTTAGAAATGAAAACAAAAGTTCAACAAAATGCTTTACGTTTCTCTTCCCTTAGAAACAAAGGCTTTTTGGTAACTTTTCCAGGTCAAACTCTCCGCCAAATTTTTACTGGTTTCTTGATTGGTATAATTTTATTTTATTTCACCCTCCAAACCTTCAAAATAGCCTTCCGCCTTCATTCTTCCTCTCCTCGAACTCCTCCGATGATTGAGAGCTACCTTAAGAAGAAGTATTAACCATGAACTTCCTATGAAATCCTTCATCCGAAGACTTCGCCAGCATATACAAGGAAACTTTAGAAATTTTAGCTCCTAGAATCCCCATGGACCAATTAACGACACGGTCTTTTCAAAAAGTTAAGCAAAAGACGCGTTTGATCAAATTTCTTTAGAAACGAGCTTCCTGAAAAAGGTTATCAGGGTATCGACCGTGGGATCATTTGAATGGCTTGTGATGAATCAAGGATTATGCAATTTTTCCTAATCCTTTCAACGCCACATAAACCATATCTTGAGGGATGTGTATTTCGTCAGTACATAAGGTGATGACCATAAAATGCACGTAGGCAGTAGGTTCAATTAAGTTTATGATGTCAATTACTGCGGCATCATCGCAGATGATAGCAAAGATGCTGCGATTCCATTATCCTGAACAAGTGTTAGTCTCATCGTTCCAAAGCGACTCATCAAACCATCTTCGCAATTTGCTCTATGCCACCATAACTTCATAGCCAATTATGAAGATATAAAATGCTCTTTCATAATATTAAGAGCTGTATCGTTGCAAGCCGACATCTCTATTTGTTTTATTTAACAGAAACTCTATAACTTTGTCTATCAATTCGTTTAATTGTATTCTCTTTAAAGATTCGTTCGACATTACCACACTACAGATTTTAGGCGGATTACATTTAAATATTTTCATAATCTATAAAAAATCAAGGTCCCACAAATTCTAAGATCAAACTCAGATTATCTCCTAGGGTAAATATAAACGATGCATCAAACCAACAAAGACGGAGTTCAAGGTCAAAGAGAATCTTTTAATCAAGCGGTACTGGTAGCCACTACTTGTGATGGCTAGGAATAACTTATCACGGTGATCTATGGCTACATTCAGCGGCTAGAGCCTTACAATAAAAGATATCACATCTTATTCTATAGCGGAAACATTTTAACGACTGCATTCGTCGATTTGGATATGCATGCCGCATAACTTTGGATAACGCGGCTGAGATTCAATCAGATTGTTTCACCCAACTCTTAATGCTCACAGCCAGTGGATACATATTTGTAATGCCCTCTAACCCCATATGAAATCCGATACTTGAACGACAGCAGAGATTCATTATGTCTAGTCTACTTGTAAAAAGAGTTTCATTTAAACAATTTTCCTTATTTGACATTACAAAGCTCAATAACGGCGGAGAACGAATTCTCTTCCAACCTAAAGGACTTATGGTTGTAGGTGTCGTATCTCCAAGAACTTTTTTCTCACTTGAGAGAATGACTCCATGCAGAAAAAGATTTTCCTAGTCTTCGTCCCCCAGGGATCCTTTATTCTAGAGTACCTGAATGAATTTGTACACCTGTATATTTATTTTGGACATGCAATTACGTTCAACTTCTATATAGTCTCTTAAATCTCGATGCACAAAAACAAAAACTCATTAAAATACAACAACGAAACAAGTGTAACATACCCGCTGATATATGAAAGTTAGAACTTGCACACGTTCCCAATTCATCAGCTGAACTCGAAAAACATTTCACTCAACCTACCTATCAGAAAAGAAAATATGTAAAATTGAATCCAAAATAATAGAAAATTAAGTAAATATAAAAAACACACTAAGTCCATATAGTCATCTAATGTAGCTCGTGTAATCGTTTATTAATTACACAAACATACACCATCACGTCTTTCTCAGCTCACCCTGTGTTTTAAGATATCGTTAAAGGGAATGCCACGGTGAGAATTTCATTCCATAAATCGTTATGCATTCTTTTTCATGCATCAACTATTGATAAATGAATTCATTATTTTCTATCTCTCTCTCTCTCTCTCTATATATATATATATATATATATCATCCAGGCAAAGTGTAACGTCTAGCGAATATATCTTCATTATTTTTACTAAATACATGTTATTTAGAGACCTTTCAATTTTAAAAAAATTGATATTTCTTATTTTAATTATTGTCAATTTATTAACCACACATAATGTTTCCTATTGTCAATCTGCATACATTCATTATGTTCAATGAAAAAATAATTAAAAATTATCTTCTTTCATATGTGTTTCATTGTTAATTTAAAATAAACATTATCGAGTGTATTCATTTGCAATCTACCCATAAAACCATCACAGAATATACAATATATCTTTATTTGAACTGAGTATCTAAGGAGAAATTTTATTTTGAATATTGAAGTATTATCAGAATCCCTCAAACCATTACGTAAAGTATCTGTAATGGATACCTTGATCTAGGCTGCCATTACACTAACACTAAATGATCACCTTCACAGCTTCAATTATGGTACTGCATTTCTTTATCACTATCGGCCCTCCTTTTCTGAAGGCAGAAAGTTCTATAGCAAACCTCTATTCCAACTGCCTCAAATATTTGAAAATATTGTTATAACGAATGCGAAACTACTCCCACTCAGATCTTAACCTGTTAATTGTCCCTATTTTCTATTTATTGTTCAGGCCATCTGATTCAAAACCTTTTATATTTTACCTCAGATATCCAAAATGTTACTTGTAACCTGATCAAATTTCCTATGCCCCGAGTCTCCGAGGCAAGACCCATTCCAGAGCTTGCCAATCGGGAGACAGGCCAAAAGAACGCATTAAGAAAACCACACCTCTATAAATCCATATTTGTAACATGGTTCAAAATTAGCGATGACCTTTAAATTGCTAACATTACCGCTTCATACATCTAGCACATAATTCAGTATGCCCTGAATGATTTTTTCTAATATTCTGAATAAAATCCATCGCACGTCCTGTTAATTCCTCAACACCGTAAATTCTCGTCAGTTCCTCACTGTGCTCATGATTCCCTATTTGTTTTTGTCGCACTTAATTCCATTCAATTACCCTCTTTTAATTTACTTTTTTAATTTCTGACACAACTTCAACGATTAGCCTCAACTTGTCGGAATTCCTATAGCGAGTGATGTCAGACCCCAAATGGATATTCATCCGTTTGTCGCGCGAGAAGATTGATATGTCTTATATAGTAATTTGCGACAGGCAATTTCACACGATGATGGACAAATAACATCGAATGCTTAACGAGATATATGTATAGCTTAGTTGTGAAGTTTGTATAGACAACATTATATAATTCATATTTTTTCATCCTCTCAGGTCTATAGTTCACTTTCATAATATATAAGTTTTACATAAGCTTCCTACACCAATGTGAATATAAATCAATACAAAATGGTAAATTAAAGGCTGGTTTAAAAATTACAAAGATTTATTTGTCGAAATATATGAAAAACATAAATAATGCTAACGTGAATTGCTATCTGGTATGAACACTTTGGCGTCAATTAGAGCCCTAGGGATTTTCTATAAAAATGTGTATTTTATTCAACTCTTCTTCAGCAAGCCTTTCTAATTCAACAATATTACGAAGGTCTCTTTTGTACACACGCTACATGAAAGCATAATGTGGTGTTATCCTAAGTATTTATCATTAGAATTGTTTGTATGTTTGTGATCGTTGTCTCGTTGAAAGGTGAAATCTCTTCCAAATTCCAGTTTCCTTGCAGATCGCTTCACGTTCTCGTAGAGTACGCGCTAATAATTTTCAGAATTCATGGTATTACTTTTAATAGGCCACTAGCCGACAACATAATCGAACCGCATCTATGTTTGACAGTAGAGTTTGTCTCCTTTTCTATAAGTAACATCCCGATCTTTGTCAAGGCTAATTTTTGTCACTTCTACCAATGAGCTCTATTTTTGTTTTATTGGATCTTAGTACACTATCTAATTAAGGTTAGCTATCTCACAGATGCTCTGTAGCGAACACCAAAGGGACTTTTTTATTAGTTCTATTTTACAGAGGCTTCCTTCTAAGGACATGTTCGTGAAATAATTCCCGGTTCAAATAATGTTTTACGTAAAGTTTATCCTTTACATCGACTCCGCCTGGGGCAAAGTTTGCTAGCAACCAATTTTATGAAGTCTTATCGTGACGCCCTTAGATCTTTAGTTCAAAATAATGTTCCTGAGGAAGAAATTGTAATGTTAAAGATGTAGGAATCTTTACTTAATCTAAAACTGATCTTATGCGGTATAACAATGTGATTTCCTACAGATTCTAGGAAAATCACACTGGGTTTATTGAGTACATGGAAATGTTTCCTAGAGGAATTTGTGGCAACACTTGACAAATCTTGCACCTAAAGGAGTAGCTAGCCCATTATTTTTTATTTCTAATTTACTCTAGAGTCGTTTCGGAAGCGTTTTAAAAATATCCGGAATGTTTGATATATAGAAATAAAATTACAATGTAATTATTAAAACAGAAAAGCTATCCATGTTGCTTATAATTTAGAAAACACATAATATTGAATCGTATAGGAAACATGCATTAATATAATTAAAATAATGTTTCAATTTTAAAATGATGTAGATAGAGGAAATAAGGAACAGAAAGTTCTTGCAACAATATAAGACTGAAAACGGGTTAAAACTTAAAACTTAACGAATATGTATATATATATATATATATATATATATATATATATATATATATATATATATATATATATATACATATATAAATGAGGAAAATTAATGCAATATAGCAAGAAAAAATGAGGAATTAAACCACATTCTCCGAAGACAATTTAATTCAGAACAGTTTCCGTGTATCTCACACCCTTTTTCAACTGACACTGGATAGAAAATATAAGAAAAGTGCATACAAACATAATAACACAGGGTCAGGTCGTGAAAGATCCCCTCTTTTTTCCCCCAATCCCCTACTTGTGGCTAAACTGGGGGGGGGGGGTTAGGCCTAAACATATTGAAGGGCTGACATTTTACTATTTTGTATTTGCTTTCTTATTACAGGATTAAAAGAAAATTGACCCTCAGATAGATTTAAATTAGGAACTGACGATATCAAGCTCGATTTTTACGATTTTTCTCTTAACATAGTTAGCCGATTTAAATCCTATTTGAATAATTAGCATGTATCCATCAAATTTAAATATAAATTGGAATATGATAATGGATTACCCTTTTTAGATGTCCTCATTAATAAAGATCACCATGAATTAAAACTTTACGTGTATAGGAAACCAACCCACTCGAATGCCTATATACATTATTTTTCGTTTCACGATAATACTGTTAAAAAATCGTTAATTTCTAACTTTTTTATTTAGAGCATACAAAATATGTCATCCTTCCTATTTAGATGACGAAATTGTCATTATCGGGACCATTTTTTCTAATTTGTATTACCCCGATTGGTTCATATCGTCTGACCATTTTGCAGCTAGGAAAACATTCTATGGTAATAAGCCTTCCCGCACTAACGACTTCAACAAATATATAACATTGCCATTTAATAATGAATTAAATAGTTTAAAGGACATATTTGGAAAAGCGGGTATTAATCTTGACTTTAAATATAATAATTCCCTGAACCAATTGATGATGGCCAGGAAACCCAAAGAACATCATAACATAGGAGTATATTCAATACCATGCAACGATTGCCATAAAGTTTATATAGGGGAAACGGGGAGAAATCTAGACAAAAGATTGTATGAACACAAAAGAGATATTAGAGTGGGCAGCAAAAGCAGTGGAATATTTTGCTATGTTAGAGACAAGAATCAAACGATCGATTTCAATGGAAGTAAAATGTTATTTGAATCGGCTAACTATGTTAAGAGAAGAATCGTAGAATCGAGCTTGATTTCGTCAGTTCCTAAATTGAATCTATCTAAGGGTCCATTTTCTTTTAATCCTGTAATAAGAAAGCAAATAAAAAAATATTAAAATGCAAGCCCTTCAATATGTTTAGGCCTAACCCCCCCCCCCTCCAGATTAGCCACAAGTAGGAGATTGGGGAAAAAAGAGAGGATCTTTCACGATCTGACCTTGTGTTATGCTTATATGCACTTCTCTAATATTTTCTATCCAGTGTCAGTTGAAAAAGGGTGTGAGATACACCGAAACTGTTCTGAATTAAATTGTCTTCGGATAATGTGGTTTAATTCCTCATATATATATATATATATATATATATATATATATATATATATATATATATATATATATTTACATATACATATATATATATATATTATATATATATATATATATATATATATATATATATATATATATATATATATATATATACATATATATATATATATATATATATATACAATGCAAATTTTGTTGAAGCCCATTGTGTATTTTGCCTTAATTAATTTCCTTTGGCAACTTTCTCTTCTTCTAACTATCTTTTTTATTCCATCTTGTAGATGGTGGATCACTTGTCCTGTATGCATCTCTTTTTTAAATAAATGTGTTTGGTAAAAAAAAAACTAAATTGCTAAGCTTTCGATCTTATTAGATCATCTTCAGCGCGTTTTGTAATGTTCTTGCCTCTTTTACCTATGTAATGAGTAGAGTGAGGATCTCATAACATTGGTAAAGGAGGCAAGAACATTTCAAAACGCTCCGAAGATGATCGAATATGATCGAAAGCTCAGCAATTTAGTTTGGTTTTTATCAAACACATTCATTTAAAAAAAAAGAGATAAATACTGGACAAGTTATCTACCATCTACAAGATGAAATTAAAAAGATAGTTAGAAGGAGAGAAAGTTCCCAAAAGAAATTAATTAAGGCAAAATACACAATGGTCTTCAACAAATTGAGTCTAAGAGAGACTGCTACCCAACTACACTAATATATATATATATATATATATATATATATATATATATATATATATATATATATATATATATATATATATATATATATATATATATATGATAATGATATGTATTTTGCTGATATGTTTTAATATTCTTTAAATATGATTGATTGACTTAATATTTTTATAAATGGTGTGTAATTAATAAAATGTTATGATTTCTAAAATCATAATTTAACCAACATTTCTCATGTTTCAGCATAACTTGTAATTATTCTGTATAAAATATCACAAATAAAGGGTGTTTTAATAACTTACACAGTTTTTTAATTGGAGTTAAGTTTAAGCATTTAATTATTTTTTTCTTTCAAATTTAACAACTTCAGTCTTTGGCAATTTTATCCATGGAAAGATTAACAATCGAACAACGTTTTAAAGTTATCGAAGCCTATTACGAAAATGGACGTTCAAACAGAAACGCATTTCAGGCACTTCGTGACTTTTTTGGTCAACATAATCGACCAACCGAGAGTGCATTTGGGAAAATTGTTCATAAATTCAAACAAACGGGGTCGGTGGCAGATATAAAAACGCCATTGTGTGCTGGTTTACGCCATTCAGCTGAAAACATTACTGCAGTGCGCGAGAATGTGGCCCAAGATCCAGACACCAATAATCGTCATCGCGCGCAGAAGTTGAACCTCTCCAATACAACGTTACATCGAATTTTGACAAAAGATTTGTCTCTACAGGCTTTCAAAATTCAATTGACCCAAGAACTGAAGACTGCTGACCATTTGAAGCACCGTATATTCGTCAATTGGGTGCACGAGCAAAGACAAGCCAATGATGATTTTTCGCAAAAAAATGATCTTTAGTGATGAAGCCCATTTTCATCTTGGTGGATTTGTTAATAAGCAGAATTGTCGCATTTAGGCTAATGAAAATCCCAGGAAGATTGTTGAAAAGCCCTGCGCTACAAAAGGTCACTGTTTGGTGTGCATTTTTTGTTAGCTGCATCATTGGGCCGCATTTCTTCGAAAATGATGCCGGGAATTCTGTTAGGGAGACCGGCGAGCGATACCGTGCCATGATAACAAACTTTTTATTGCCTGAATTGAATTCTATGGATTTCTAGGATTTGTGGTTTTAACAGGACGGCGACACATGCCGCACAGCCAATGCAACAATGGCTTTATTGAATGAGAAGTTCCCAGGTCGCATCACCTCTCGAAACAGCGAGGGTCAATTTTTCACCCATAATTGCCATGACTCAAATAACAGAATCCAATAGAAAAATCAATAAATTTTTATCAATAACACTGTTTTATTTACTGTTCACCTTGATCCGTCATAATAGAACACCTTTTATAATTTGATAAAAACTAAACTGTTCAAGATATGGTGTCCAATCACTAAAGACGATCTTAAAAAAAAAAGAAGCTTTGAATCAAGGAAGAGAACTGGAAGAAAATGTCTTATAACTCCTAGATAGAACCTCTATTATTTAGAATTAACTAAAGAATTGCAGAAAACGATTCTTCTAAAGTTGCTGGTGGGTTCAATCAAGCTTAAAAAATGCCCCCCTCTCTCTCCATTTGAGTTAGAAGAATACAAAGATTACGTGCTAAATGGGAACGAGGGAAGAAAGAAGCTATGGATATCTAAGATCAATTGTCAGCAAATCCCCCAAATTGTAAAAATGAACAACATTCTGTTATCTTGTTAGATAAAAGTAAATATCAGGCATGTAAGAAAGACTATTTTATCGTCGTTGCTTTATATGCAATTTATGTAATTCCATTTAGATATATCTTGGAAGGAAATTCTTTAAAAAAAATATTTCAGTTACAAGTTTGGAGATTTTTATCACATCTAGCGGTACAATTATTGTGAGACGACGAATTAGAGAACCATTTCATCCTACTTGTGTGGTACCAACTCGGATGGTTCTATAATAGTATGATGGGTCTGTATATTTTCATCAAGGCGAGGGAGATGTTTTTATCTTAGGCAAATATACCTACAGGAGTTAGATCACCTATCAAGAAATTGCATCGTACAACACCTTTCTCAAATACGCCTAGTAGATAGCAACTACCTGTCAGTTGGCGAGCTCTTAATGAACCGTCTCTATACTATGCAATAATGAAAATTTATTTCCTCTTCAACCTTCTGCAGGGATGTTCCTCTCCGTGTCAGTGCCTTTTGGGCTCCTTCGATCCATCTTTTTCTTGGTCTTCCAGGTGGTCCTTTTTCTTGAGGAGATCCAATAAATGAAATTTTGGATCAGCAATTTTGAAAATTTGACTAAATTCATGTCACGAAGATTAATGGCTGTAATTAAAGTAGTAATGCATCCAACTAAGTATTAAAATATTTTAAAATAATAAAATATATATATAATATTGAGGATAAATCACAGAGCCACCAGCAACGGATGCATCATCTTTTAATCTTCAGGCTAGAATATGTTTATTAAAGTTAATACATATGAAAAAAACATGAAAAGGCTAACAAGATAATTAAATTAGTTTTAAACGTGACTAATCATAAAATATCAATAAAATGTACTATAAGTTAAAATTTTAAATATGATTTGCCAATAGATAAATTTGCTTTAAACTGACCAAAATAATTAGTGAATAAATTTAAAGCTTATTTCAGAAATTAATTAAAAACTATAAGATAAATCGACTTGGTGCTAATTAATATAATAAATTTAAACTTTGTTTTTAAGTTTTTAAACACTGTAAGAGTTAAAAACCTTTAATATAAAAACTGTTAATTTTGGTACTTATTAAAGTGGATCCATCCTAGAGAGTGAATGTTGGATTTAACAGGGGGTTAGTATTTAGAAGTTACAGTGAGGCTTGGCAGAGAGGAACATCAACTAACAAAACAGTAGTTTAAAACAAACCAACTAGCAAACTGTAGTTAAAATTAGTTAAGTAATAAAGAAATTGCACTTAAATCTTCATTGAGTCTGGGTTTGTAGCGTTTGATATATAAAGATTCGAGGATTCTTAGGCAATGTTGGTTTTTGTTAAAGGCTAATACTTAAAAATCATCAATATATATATATATATATATATATATATATATATATATATATATATATATATATACTGAATTCTCTGACACACACTTCTGATTCTTTCCTTATATAAGACATTCCACCAGCAACTCTCTACAGCTAGGGTTTGAGCACAGTCTCTAGCAGCTCCGCTTAGTCCTCTGACTATTCCCTAAGATCTTGATAAAAAATGTTGGGAAGGGAGGTACATTTTCTTTGGGGAGAATAACGAGTGACTGCTGGAAACTCAAGTTAGTACTGCGTACACTACCATACGCAGTCAATGAAAAAATTTTGTTCCTTCTAAATGTCCCCTTCAACTTAAATTTCAAAACTTCATCCACGGTTAAAAAGATAGAACTTTTGTCTCAATCTAAACTGCTACTCTATCTCCTCGCAAGGGTCTTGTAAAGAGACTAAAGGATCACTTTGAGTCAAGTGTCAGATCGGACTTTTTCCGAGAATAACGCATTCTGCATCTTTATCCCACATTCAGGAGGCGCTTCAGAGTTTGGCCCAAGAAATCTCCCTGGAACAGTTTGCTGCAGATAATAAATGAGCTCTCAGCCACAGCACCCCAAAAAATGTGACCTCCGTCACAAAGAACCTTTTTAATGACTTCCTAAGCAGATAGAGTTTGCACTTGCCGCATGAAGAGCGACCTTGCGAACCTTTCACGAAGTATGGAGGCTCTCATGATATCAAGAAAACACTCAAGAAGATAGAGACACTTATCATCCAGTTCGCTTAACTCTCCGCTGGTTAGTACTTTTACCGTGCTCTCAATCATGATCTATGTTGGCACTATTGTTAATTCGGTTACAAAGAACAACGCTGAGCTCGAGGCTAAAAAAACAATGGGAACTGGGGATACTTCTAAGGGGGAGAGTAGTAAATGACGTCTCCTACTAATAAATCAATCACCAAAAGACGTTTCTTGATGGATAAAGGATCATCGATTTTGACTGTTTCTGCCAGGGGTGAAGAACGGCGATAAGAGGAAGGCTAAATTCTTCAGATTGCTAGAGTATGTCAAATTCGAACTTTTGGTCAAATCTCTCGATTGAGACGAGATTTCACTTGGAAATTTAGCCGTGCAATATTCAAAGTTCAATCAGAGAGCCCGATTGCTCTGCTCATTATAATATTTTAGAGAGGTAAAAGAATTGTGTTTAGTAGACAGCACCATCAATTTATCCACGCTGCCTATTAGAGAAATGGTAATGCTCTGGGTTTTTATTTTCAAATAGTTCTCCCGTACTTGAACGCCTTAATTCGGGTCTGTGATATATTTAGTTATAAAATCCAATATACAATCGTATCGCAGGTGATTACAGGCCTTTAAACCCCGACATAATTAATGTCAATATTCTCTCCCCAATCTCAGTCCATTTTCTGTAGGTTTACAGAGATCAAAGTTGTTCCCTAAGGTCTAAATTTAGACGAAACAAAGTACGATCACGGAATTAATTCGGGTGTGTGATATATTTAGTTATAAAATCCAATATACCATCGTATCGCAGGTGATTACAGGCCTTTAAACCCAGACGTAATAAATGTTAATATTCTCTTCCCTATCTCAGTTCATTTCCTGTAGGTTTGCAGATCAAATTTGTTCCCTAAGGTCTAAAATATGTGAATGTTTTTTCAGATACCAATGCAGCCATCGCACCTGTGGGTCTTTTCTTGTACTTCATTCTTCTTCAAAGAATATCTTATTCTTTTCAGACATTTCGGAGATAAATCACTCAAGTTCTGGTTGGCCTCTACTGGATTTTTGCATATATTGATGGCCAACTCATCGCAAGCTAAAACAAAGATCAACATTTTCAAAATTCGGAGCAACTTTTGACAAGGTTTTAAAGTTGCATGAATTGAGAATTAACATAATAAAAGTGCATTACCTCATTAACTTACTTGACTTCTTAAAATATAATTAAACTCTAATAGTTTATTCTTACATAAGATAAGATAACTGCTATGAGGTATTAACTTAAATAAAATACATTTTATGAGCTACTGAGATTTGGCTTTGTAAACTTCGTAAGAAGGTTCATACAAATATGCTGCCACAACCCTCATTGATATCTGATAAGCAAGTAGAACGCCCTTATAATGTCAAAAAATACGATAGAGTAAAGCCAAATATTTACTGCACCCAAAGCGTGAGAGATTACAGGTGCATCCCATGTCGCTCTCGGTGTGGATTTGCCACATATTTCTGAGGAAATATGGAAAAAAGGATTCCTTGATAAAGGCTCTGGATTAAAATATTCTACAGTTAGTAAGGATTGAACTGATATGACTCTTAAAATCAAACATTTCAAACATTTGTTGGAGGCCCAAACTTTCATTCTATTCGATAAGAAAGCGATTATTAGAGCTCAAAATTCTTTCACAACCTAGCACCGTCCTAAGAAAGCTTCCAATTCGAGCTCTTTACACAATACAGTAATGAAATTTGACATATTATCAGTATAGGTTTAATTTAGTGTCACTTTCTTCCAAGCACCCTTCAACAATTAAAACATAACCTATCTAGCAAAATACACCAGTATCAAAATCACAAAATTACTATTTTCTGAATGCCAATCTTTCAATTCAACAAGTTCACATTTACTCTCATAAACCATGAATCTTTAGCCGAATCTCAAATTGCCGATTTGCAATTAATTTCTCAATTTTTTACCTCGCTTCAGTTGCATAAATTAAACTTTACACTTGGTAAATCACTATCAATATGATCGTTCTGAAGAGTTTGTCCGCCATTATTTTACCTATGGTTTATGCACTAATCTTCAGGAAATTACTACAATTTGGGTGATTTGGGCAGTGAACCTACCCTTAAACCTATCGCAAACAAGTAGGGAATAGGTTCGAAATTGTCCACATTGCAAGAAATACAAATTACAGTAGATCTACACACTAAGTCACTCACCTCTTACACAATTCCCTCACTATCAATAAGATTCCAGCTAGAAATGTGGAGGTATTCCGACCAAAAAAGATGTTTACAAATATCTTAAACCCATAATTTGCCCAGAAATTTAATAGATATGTCTTACATTGTGGTGTCACTGTCAAGATAATCAATGATAATGAATTGCAATTTCATTCAAGGTTATTTCAGGGAGAACTAAATGTCATCGCCACATTTTCACCTCTTTTGCTAATGCCACTTAGAAAGCGGTTTTTGAAATATATTACAAAACTATAAAGTGGTCTCACCTAGCGAAAAAACCTACTGGAGAGTGACTATGTAATCCCCTAACGACTCTACTCACGGTAAGAAATACAGCAGGCCAAGAAAGAGGGTTTTCTCCTCTACAGTTAGTCTATGGCACTCCATAACGTATACCAAGTTTAATTTTTTGCGGGACAACATCTCTTTGCGACATAGGTCAATACAATGACAGCGGAAAACAATTACTTCCATTACAACCATTATTTTTAGACCTTCAGACGCACAGGAATCGTTCATTTTAAATATACAGAGAAGTGCACTGGTATTACCAAAGGAAACTCTACAAAATCCTACCTTTTCTACGCCATCTAAAGACCAATACAAGGTCTTACAAAAGCGCAAACATATCTACACACTGCATGGTAGCAAAAGAAGTATCCATACTACATTTTTAATTTAAAACAGTAATACATAGAAACACGTTCATTCGAATATATTAGCAGACAGCCAACACACACACACACACACACAGTATACAAAACAAATTTCTAATCCACAATCTTTAAAAGAATATTTCGATGCAATTCGAGAGTAAACACAAAATACATAGTAACACTGTTATATTGAACTGAAAATCATAATTGATCTGGTAAATCATTGTTAACAGCTTCAATTGGACCACTTTATTTTGTTTCCAATTATTCTATCACTGAGCAAAGGTACCTAACAGTTAATTATCTTTCAACATGATTGATAAGTACTCAATTTTCTTTATTAACTGTCACTGTAAACTCCTTGCGATTTAAGATATTCAGTATTTCAATCAGTCTAAATCAAAATTTTTGCTTGTAGTCGTTCATTCATGATAGTACGTTCACTCGACACACAGTCCTACAAATATACCTTTCACCCACATACACTTCCAACGCCAACTCCTCAACTTCATCAGAAGGCCAGGTGTTCTGTACAGATCACCGCATCCCTTGAACGAAATGCAATCTCAAGCAGCCAAACTCCCTGCACACCCAACCTGGGTTATTTTTCCCGAAAAAATTTTTTCTGCGAGACAAGCATAAAAACATTCCTTCCAAAATCACAATCTTAATTCTTAGCCATTAAATCCATCCGGGAATTATCAGAGATCAATTTAACTGCGAGTAAAGCAAACATAATTTCCTTCTTTCAAGACTCTGTACGCAACACAAATATACGGAAATCGCTTTCTTTCATGAAGCTCGTTTCAGACATTGAGAAATGACGTTTTCTTCGCCGTCAACTGAGGCACCGAAGCTGCGCCAAACTGATTATTTAAACTTGACGCGTGACACAAATAGGTACTGGCCACACTTTTTAACAAAGAATTCATTCATTGTAGGCGTGTTCTAGTTATTTTTTACTCAATTCCATCGAGGTTTTGGACGTCAATCTAACTAAGCACTATCCGAAGTTATTGATTATTGAAGTTAACTTAAAAATAAAGATTCGTTGCAAACGGAAATTCTTTTGTAATTTTAGAAAATGGAAGGTTTCTATATACGCAAGGAAATATGGTTTAAGGCGCGCGTGGCCCTAAAAGAAGTCTGTGCCAGTTTAGAGATTCCTGTGGGTGTCCAGCTAGAGGAGACAGCGTGCAGTTAAGATATATGAGTTATTTTGTGGACAGGTATCAATCAAAGCTTCATCAAGAATCAGTCATTGAGTTAGAAAAGGGCTTCATAGTTGGTGAATAATGTATTTGTTTTTTTCCTTTCATATCTGCCCTCTATTTCAAGAATTTTCACAACCCTTAACAGTGATATTTGTTGGGTGAAATGACCTTTTTTTTATTTAATCCGCTTGATCAGGGAGGTAATCTCCTTACTCGTACCTTCAACGTTTTTTCCTTTAATTTATTTTTAGGAGTATAGTGGGAGTGCTAGGGAAATCCATGATTTCCAATTTACTTGCTTCTTTTCTTTCTTTTTTTTCCATTTTCATAGCCTTTACTGGGGTAAAATGGCCAATTAAAAAGAGAAAATGATATAAATATCCATCTAAATGAGTAGTATTATGAAAGCAATTAAGTCAAAACACTAATTGAGAATAAAAGCTAATAGAATTAATATAAAATCACGACTTTAAAAAGCGAAACTGATAAAAATAAAAATTAAACACAAATATTGCGTGAAATAAAAAAAAATACCTGTCGTATTACAGTATTACGTAGCTTACCAGTTACAGACGTTTAGAGTTAAGGATTCTAAAGCATACAGAGAGTAAGACTTGAAAAGAAAGCTAAAGTAGTTGTTTTTTTTATTTATTGAACGGAAATCTGGTTGATTATTAATAGGGTTGCTATGTTTAGGAAATGATAATGGGAACAACTGTATTGTCAAGGTTGAGCGTTGTAAATTTCCTCTTTATAAGAAGAGATTTTAAAATTCTGAGTGTACTCTTCATTATTATGACTTATTTATTACTCTGAACTTATGTAGAGAGATTTCAACTTTACATTCAAATCTTATGGTTTCTTCCTAAGGTTTTCCTGAACGGTTGACTGATTACCATGTGGGAATCAGTTGTTCCATATTTAATTGTTTTGTCTTATTTTAGTTGTTCTATATTTCCACATTTTATACATTATTTTTTTGGTGTTTTCAATTTTATCTTCGTTAAATATTTTAATTTGTCAACCAGAAGAAGTGCATATGAATTAATTTTAAAAGAAGAATTCAATATTTGCAATTCTTTATGCATAAGATTATAGAGAGAAGAGAGGTGAACACCTCTTTGTATAAGTGACTTTATTGCACTTGGTTTGTATGCCATTTTATAACGATTTCTGAAAAGTTGATACCACGGCCACTAGAAATAAGTTTTCTGTATACCACATAATATTTCTATAATTACATCTAAAAGATCAAGCTTGTTGTCACTTTCCAACTCAAAATTATATTTAATATGGGGTGAAAGGACTTTATGAAATTAAAAAAAGGGAGTGACGTGGATTTAAAATCTAAAGAACAGTGATTCTTAAAATTATTCTCAAGATGAAAAATCATAAAGATGTTGGCGTCTATTAGGGCTATATGAGATTCCATTCCAGCTTCATTTATCTGTGGTGAGTAAAATGGAAGTAATTTTTATTTAAAGACAAATTTAAAATAGTTTCAAAAGTTTTTCGAGATAAAGTGCAAAATGAATCAGGTTTCTTAAAAACCAAATTAATTGTTTCTTAGAGAGATACATTAAGAATGAGGTGACATCATAACTAACTAAGAAGTTATGCAACATTAAATCATTAGAGACTAAATTTAAAATATATTCTGAAAGTTTGTAAGTATTAAGTGAATAAGAAGCCAGAAGTGATCGAACGGCAACCTAAGCTCTGTCTAGCTTGTGTAATACTAGGCTTGAAAGGATTCTTAAATTTGTTTATCTCAAATTTTTAGTTTTTAAATTAATAATATCCTTTATACTATATCTTCAAATTTTTAATGCTATATTAAGGATTGTGTCTATTTTGTTCACATAGTCAGTTCTATTTTTGTGAACAACTACATAGCATTTTTCAGGTTTTGTTCATGAACATATTTGGATTATGTGATAAAGTATAAAGTTATTTAATTTACAAAGGATGTGGTAGAGTTCATGAGCAACTTCTGAAAAGTCCGATTCAAATATATTCGGGTCTCTAAATATGGGTAATTTAGAAATGTCACGTGAAAAGTATAATTAGTATGATAGATTTCTACTATCTTGGGGGTTCCACTTCAAAATTCCAAACCGGGCGATATGTCAGAAATGTTCTCTTTGCCTGAATAAATCATGTACCTCAGCGTCCTTTGTGCCTCGAACTTCTTCATTACTTTGAGAATCAGACTGGTTTGAGGTAGTATCTATATCTATCTATCTATATATATATATATATATATATATATATATATAGTGCTCCCTCGCTATATCGTGGTTTACCTTTCGCAGCTTCAGTACATCTGGGTTTTCAAATCGCGTGTCCTGCATCTTCTAAGTCTTCTGAACCTGAATCCAAGCGGTCAAGAAAAATCCAACCATTGGCGAAAAGGTGAAACTAATCGAAATGCTTATAAAAGGGAGACCGTACGCAGATGTAGGGCTCTATTTTAGCCTCAATGAATCTACCGTATGTTATATTAAGAAGAACGAGAAGAATATAAGATCAACGGCAGCTGTTTCGTACAATAAAACTGCCAAGAGGCTTGTAACGTCGCGTAATAAGGCGATGGTTAGGATGGAATCTGCATTTATTTTCTGGATTAGTGATTACAGAATAAATAATATCGTGCTTTATAGCAACACAATCCACACAAAGGCGAGTTCTCTGTATGATACGTACATTCAACTTGCTCCAGATCGAGGCGCCAACGAACACATGGAAGAAGAGATGGACATCGACGAGGACGAAGACGAATAAGGTCTTAGTTCTCCCAAGAACGCAACCCAATTCACTGCCAGCAAAGGGTTGGTTCGATAAATTCCAGAGGTGCTATGAAAGTCGAAGCGTTTCGTTGCATGGTGAAGCCGCCTCTGACGTTAATGTTGCTGCCAACCATTACGTAAGCAGAAAGTTCCGAAAGATTACAGAAGAAAGCAGTTATAAGCCAGAACAAGTCTTAAATAACTGATTAAATGTCTCTGGGGAAGATTAATAAGAGTCTGTGGATGCTGTATAATGGTTTAAAATAGGTTTAAATATGTTTAAATATATATATATATTATTTAAATATATTTAAATAATTCAATAAATATGTGGTTTCTACTTCGTGGATTTTCACCTATCGCGGGTGGGTCTGGAATGCATTAACAGCGATACGTGAGGAAGCAATATATATATATATATATATAGATATATCGTGATGTATTTTGTTCCCAGTTAGGCGTAATTTCATTTTCAAGAGGCGACCGAGCGACCAATTACAAAAAGTAATTTAATCATGCTCCTGATTTTCTTTTATTTATTTACAACAACGTTCCGACTCGAGCGCTCATCTTCTGAAATTTAATAATATTTCTTTGGAATGTCGCTAATAAGTTTATTAAGTATAAGTATTGTATTTAACCGTTATATACATCATTTGGCTAACGAAGCTACTTTATACTGCTTTGAATTAGTATATTGAAAAGCGAATTTAATTTATTTAACTGATAAGTCCCATAAAACAGGTATAGTTGAGGATTCTTTATATAATGTTAGTTCACGTGATTTTATATATAACGAGTTCACTATCATCAGAGTGTTCTTCCAATTTTGCTATATGATATTTTAAAATTATTTATAGAGAGCAACGTTTGACATTTTATTACATGATCCCCTAATGAAGCTGATCTTTGTAGATTGAATAGGGTCAGTTCTGAAAGTTGTACATATTGAGATGAGAAGCGGGCCCCCAGAGACCAATATATGAACCTGAGGACCATGTTTGACATAAAAATTGGTATATGAATATTTGATGACATGATCCTTCACAGCGAAAATTTTGGATTAGTTGTTATTAATGAAAACAAATCAATATTTCAATTTTCCAAGATATTGTTTAAAAGTTTTTATAAAAAATTTAGCAATGTTACCCATTTTAGAAAATATGAAAGTAGATTTGTTTTGAGAAAATGAATGTTTCAGTTTTAGGTAAATAAATAATTAATTTTTGTATCATTTTATCTATATAGTACACTACTGGAATATCCTTGATTCAAGGTGGGTCGTACAAAAAGTCTGAGGCTATTGGGCAGAAGGGGAATCCTATTGCGACTCCATCTATCTGTTTGTAAATTTGATTTTATTACTTCGGATTTGAGAATGTTATAAAATGTTGTATTTTCCGAGCAAGTTACAATCCAGGTAATTCTAGTTTCAGAGTAAGGAAATCGTATCTTCATGGTTTCCTGGTAGATTGATCTACCATATTAATACCGAATGTTAAGTTAATGGCGCCATGAGGAATGTTATAAAGCCTGGTCTACCGAAGTGAGCGATTTCGAAAGAATACCATAGTGTAGAAATGACTGGAAGGTTGAGTTTCAGAGCGCCATTCATCCAAGAATTGAAGGGATTTCTCCATATATATGTGGGAACTTTTGGATCAGTTTTTACAGGAATTTCTAAACTCGCACAAACTTCTTTTAGGGCCACACGCACCCTTAAACCATATTTGCTTGCGTATATAGAAACCTTCCATTTTCTAACCTGGCAAAAGAATTTCCGTTTGCAACAAATCTTTATTTTTAAGATAACTTCAATAATCAATAACTTCGGATAGCGCTTAGTTAGATTGACGTCCAAAACCTTGATGGAATTGAGAGTGAATAACTAGAACACGCCTACAATGAATGAATTCTATGTAAAAACTGTGGCCAGTGCCTATTTGTGTCACGCGTCAAGTTTAAATAATCAGTTTGGCGCAGATTCTGCGCCTCAGTTGACGGCAAAGAAAACGTCATTTCTCAATGTCTGAAACGAGCTTCGTGAAAGAAAGCAATTTCCGTATATCTGTGTTTGCGTACAGAGTCTTGAAAGGAGGAAATTATGTTTGCTTTACTTCCAGTTAGATTGATCTCTGATAATTCCCGGATGGATTTAATGGCTAAGAATTGAGATTGTGATTTTGGAAGGAATGTTTTTAGGCTTGTCTCGCAGAAGAAAGAGTTTCCGAAAAAATAACCCAGGTTGGGTGTGCAGGAAGTTTGGCTGCTTGAGATTGCATTTCGTTCAAGGGATGCGGAGATGTATACAGAACACCCAGCCTTCTGATGAGGTTAAGGAGTTATGTTGGAAATGTATGTGGGTGAAAAGTATATTTGTAGGACTGTGTATCGAATGAACGTTTTCAGGAAATAATTCGTATTTTCTAATCAATTACCTAGAGTGTTGATGTACATTTTAAAATAATATCATGAGTAAACGACTACAAGCAAAAATGACATAATACATTTCTTATAACCTAAATTTTGATTTAGCCTGATTAAAAGACTGAATATTTTCCATGCAAGGAGTTTACAGTGACAGTTAATAAAGAAAATTGAGTCCTTATCAATCATGTTGAAAGATAATTAACTCTTAGGTAACTTTTCTCGGGGATAGAATAATTGGAAACCAAATAAAGCGGTTCAATTTAAGCTGTAATAAATGATTACCTGATCAATTAATATTTTTAGTTTAATATCACAGTATTACGATGTATTTTGTTTTTACTCTCAAATTGCATCGAAATATTAATTTAAAGATTGTAGATTAAGAATTTGTTTTGTATACTGTGTGTGTGTTGGCTATCTGCTGATATATTCGAATGAACGTGTTTCTATGTATTACTGTTTTAAATTGCAAATGTAGTATGGATACTTCTTTTGCTACCATGGAGTGTGTAGATAAGTTTGCGCTTTTGTAATTCCTTGTATTGGTCTTTGGATGGCGTAGAAAAGGTAGGATTTTGTAAAGTTTCCTTTGAAATGAACGATTCCTGTGCGTCTGAAGGTCTAAAAATAATGGTTGTAATGGAAGTAATTGTTTTCCGCTGTCATTGTATTGACCTATGTCGCAAAGAGATGTTGTCCCGCAAAAAATTAAACTTGGTATACGTTATGGAGTGCCATAGACTAACTGTAGAGGAGAAAACCCTCTTTCTTGGCCTGCTGTATTTCTTACCGTGAGTAGAGTCGTTAGGGGATTACATAGTCATTCTCCAGTAGGTTTTTTCGCTAGGTAAGACCACTTTATAGTTCTGTAATATATTTCAAAAACCGCTTTCTAAGTGGCATTAGCAAAAGAGGTGAAAATGTGGCGATGACATTTAGTTCTCCCTGAAATAACCTTGAATGAAATTGCAATTCATTATCATTGATTATCTTGACAGTGACACCACAATGTAAGACATATCTATTAAATTTCTGGGCAAATTATGGGTTTAAGATATTTGTAAACATCTTTTTTGGTCGGAATACCTCCACATTTCTAGCTGGAATCCTTTTGATAGTGAGGGAATTGTGTAAGAGGTGACTTTGTGTGTAGATCTAATTTGTATTTCTTGCAATGTGGACAATTTCGAACCTATTCCCTACTTGTCTGCGATAGGTTTAAGGGTAGGTTCACTGCCCAAATCACCCAAATTGTAGTAATTTCCTGAAGATTGGTGCATAACCATAGGTAAAATAATGGCGGACAAACTCTTTAGGAAGATCATATTGATAGTGATTTACCGAGTGTAAAGTTTAATTTATGCAACTGAAGCGAGGTAAATATTTGAGGAAATTAATTGCAAATCGGCAATTTGAGATTTGGCTAAAGATTCATAGTTTATGAGAGTGAATGTGGAATTGTTGAATTGAAAGATTGGCATTCAGAAAATAGTAATTTTGTGATTTTGATACTGGTGCATTTTGCTAGATAGGCTGTGTTTTAATTGTTAAAGGGTGCCTGGAAGTGAGCGCCCCTAAAATTAACTATACTGGTAATATGTCAAATTTCATTACTGTATTGTGTAAAGAGCTCGAATTGGAAGCTTTCTTAGGACGGTGCTAGGTTGTGAAAGAATTTTGAGCTCTAATAATCGCTTTCTTATCGATTAGAATGAAAGTGTGGGCCTTCGAGCAAATGTTTGAAATGTTTGATTGTAAGAGCCCTCCTAGTTGGACCCTTACTAACTGTAGAATATTTTAATCCACAGCCTTTACCAAGGAATCCTTTTTTCCATATTTCCTCAGAAATATGTGGCAAATCCACACCGAGAGCGACATAGGATGCATCCGTAATCTTTAACTGGGCTATCACGCTTTGGGTGCAGTAAATGTTTGGCTTTACTTCATCGCATTTTCTGACATTATAAGCCCGTTATACTTGATCATCAGATGTCACTGATGAACTTGGACAACGTTTATCGAGTTTTTTAATAATGAGGGTTGTGGCAGAATATTTGTATGAAGCTTCTAAGGAAGTTTACAAAGCCAAATCTTAATAGCTAATAAAATGTATTTTCTCTAAGGTAATACCTCATAGTAGCTATCTTATCTTATGTGGGGATAAACCATGAAAGTTTAATTATATTTTAAAAAGTCAAGTAAGTCGAATGAAAAAATGCAATTTATAGTGTTAATTCTCAATTAATGCAACTTAAAAACCTTGTCAAATGTTGCTTTGAATTTTGAAAATGTTGACCTTTGTTTTAGCTTGCGAAATGTCTGAAAAGAATAAGATATACTTTGAAGAAGAATGAAGTACAAGAAAAGACCCACAGGTGTGATGGCTTCATTGGTATCGAACAAAACATTCACTTATTTTGGACCTTAGGGAACAACTTTTATCTTTGCAAACCTACAGGGAATGACCTGAAATAGGGGAGAAAATATTGCCATTAATTATGTCTTGGTTTAAAGGCCTATAATCACCAGCGAAACGATGGTATTTCGGATTTTATAACTAAATATATCACAGACCCGAATTACTTCAGTGATCGTACTTTGTTTCGTCTCAATAGAGTTTTCACGTGATCCCAAACTACACTTTAGGGTATAAAGGATGGAGGGAGATTATGCATACTTTTGACACTATTGTATTAGTTATTGGGATGGTGAGATCAGAATGTTTGTTAAGGTGTTGATGTACGGGAGAACTATTTGAAATTAAAAACCGAGAGCATTACCATTTCTCTAATAGGCAGTGTGGATAAATTGATGGTGCCGTCTACTAAACGCAATTCTTTTACCTCTCTTAATATTGTAATGAGCAGAGCAATCGGCCTCTCTGATTGAACATTGAATATCGCACAGCTAAATTTCCAAGTGAAATTTCGTCTCAATCGAGAGATTTGACCAAAAGTTCGAATTCGACATACTCTAGCAATCTGAAGAATTTAGCCTTCCTCTTATCGCCGTTCTTCACCCCTGGCAGAAATAGTCGAAACCGATGATCCTTTATCCATCAAGAAACGTCTTTTGTTGATTGAGTCAATAGTAGAAGACATCATCTACTACTCTCCCCCTTGGAGGTATCCCGAGTTTCCATTGTATTTTCAGCCTCGAGCTCATCGTTATTCTTTGTAACCGAATTAACAATAGCGCCAACATAGATCATGATTGAGAGCGCCGTAGAAGTGCTATCCAGCGGAGAGTTAGGCGAACTGGATGATAAGTGTCTTCGTCTCTTTGAGTGTTTTCTTGATCTCATGAGAGCCTCCACACTTCGTGAAAGGTTCGCAAGGTAACTCTTGATGAAGCTAGTGCAACCTCTATCTGCTCAAGAAGTCAGTAAAAGTTTTCTTTGTGACGGAGGTCCCATTCTTTTGGGTACTCTGGCTGAGAGCTCATTTATTATCTGCAGCGAACTGTTCCAGGGAGATTTCTTGGGCCAAAACCTGAAGCGCTTCCTAAATGTGGGATAAAGATGCAGAATGCGTTATTCTCGGAGGAAGTCCGATCTGACACTTGACTCAAAGTTCTATCTTTTTAACCGTGGATAGAGGTTTGAAATTTAAGTTGAAGGGGACATTTAGAAGGAACAAAGTTCTTTCATTGACTGCGTATGGTAGTGTACGCAGTACTAACTTGAGTTTCCAGCAGTCACTCGTTATTCTCCGCAAAGAAAATGTACCTCCCTTCCCAACATTTTTTATCAAGATCTTAGGGCAATAGTCAGGGGACTGAGTGGAGCTGCTAGAGACTGTGGTCAAACCCTGGCTGTAGAGAGTTGCTGGTGGAAGGTCTTATATATGGAAAGAATCAGAAGTGTGTGTCATATAATTTTTGCCAATTCTCCAGTGCAACTTTCCAGAGTTCTAATTTCCTGTAATGTAATTCTATTGATTACTTTGTTGGAGTGCCGCTGAGAAAGAGATGTAACGTTGGCCTGCAACTTTAAGAACGAGCTAATAACCAAAATTGAAAAGGTGTTCGAAAATCTTCTACGGGACACAGTAAGGAACGCAGGAAACAAGATTTGCAGCCGTTTTGAATTCGCGGTCGAAGCTGATGGTTGCTCTTAACGTAACCTGTTATGTCTTAGCCATTATCGATTTGATATTTTTTCATTTTTAAATTAAATTTATATTTTGCCAATAAATTGCGTTTTTTGTGTTATCCAAACCGTAACATTTACTGCAATCATCCTGCATATATACTCTTGGCCAAGAGTATTAAGAAACAAATGCAATCATTCATACAATGCAATTAGACATCTATGGTAAGTGAATTCAGTATATAAATATATATATATATATATATATATATATATATATATATATATATATATATATATATTGTGATAGAACGAGTTCAGAGCTGCATTCATTTCAACTTCTATCACATTTTATTTAAAACCATGAGGCTACCCACGTGCATCTTCGATTCGAGGCTTGGAGTCTTATCAACAGCTACCGGACGCCAATGTTTAAACAAGGAGGTTATCGTCCCCCCCCCGTTCGCCCCCATACGCCGACCTCGCCAGATCGAGTTAGGCTTATAGGCAGATAAGGCATTGTTCCCCGGCTCGGCTGTGCGTTCCCTCGAAGCTTCCACCCCATTCTCCCCCACGCCAAGGAGATGTCCTGGCTATTTATATGGAAACTTTACCACTAAGATCAGATTGGAGATCCAGATTTTCGTCGCGAAACATCACCACGACCCTCTCTCCCTTTGTGCGCCAAGGGACCTCGACCTCGAGATTCACCATCACTTGTCCAGAAGGAGGACAATATTCCTTGAGTGCCAAAGGTTCGAGCCTTTCCGACGTCAAGTCCCCAAGGCTCCCCCCCCCCTGTTGTTCAAAGGAGAACAGCATTAGAACAGCCATTGTTCGTTTTGAGCCCTTCGCCAAGAAACGGTTCTCATCCCCCCCCCCTGTTGTTCAAGGAGAACAGCATTAGAACAGCCATTGTTCGTTTTGAGCCCTTCGCCAAGAAACGGTTCTCATCCCCCCCCTGTTGTTCAAGGAGAACAGCATTAGAACAGCCATTGTTCGTTTTGAGCCCTTCGCCAAGAAACGGTTCTCATCCCCCCCTGTTGTTCAAGGAGAACAACATTAGAACAGCCATTGTTCGTTTTGAGCCCTTCGCCAAGAAACGGTTCTCACCCCCCCTGTTGTTCAAAGGAGAACAACATTAGAACAGCCATTGTTCTTGAGCCCGTAGACAAGAGACGGTTCTCATCCCCCCCTTTGTTCAGAAGAGAACAACCTAGAACAGCCATTGTTCGTCAAGCCGTTCGTCGAGTAACGGTTCTCCTTTCCAAGACGCCACGTCAGGATCCTTTTATCCCCCCCCCCTTCGGCTGGAACTCGCCAGCGGACCGAATATTCCTTCAAGTACCTTCCACTGCACCCTAATGAAGTTACGTAAGCCAAGCGTCACCTTTTGAGTATTGATCCCTTATTTGTCAATTCTATCCTGTGCTTTAAATGGTTTATCGAACCATCCCATCTCTTTAACTCCATATTTGTTTTATCTTTTTTGATCCCTTAAATCCTTGGATTAGCCCGAGTCTCCACGACCCTTTCCATTCTGTTTGTCAATATTTTCCGTTTTTGTGTTTGCTGATAGTTATTATTAATAAAACTCTATTTTATTAATGATAGCAATATTATTATCCTTGAGCTCAGTTCCACTTCTTAAGCATTTTGAAGATACATAATATCGGCCGCCAGACAGTAAAAACGCACTCTAGAGATAATTAAGGAAGTTCCCTCAACGAATAGTGATATATGGTATATCGTCGGGAGTCATTCTACGACATATATATATATACTATTTAAATTTGGTATCAGGTGTGTAAGGTTTAACGCTATATCTTTGCAAACACTGGTCTCAGTCGAGTAAAGCATAGTGTTATTCGTTATAATAATAGAATATAGTAGTTCCCTTTTGTTTTAACGATTGCTATCCCCTTTTTTTTGAAACTTAAGAAGCTGGAGTAGCTCAAGGAACGGTTATAATAATTTGTTTGTGTTTTTTCGTGATTTTAGTCAGTGGTTATTTAGAGTAAGAAACCAAGTACGAATAGGTCAGTGCCCATATTTAGGTAGGCTAATTCTATAGAGGCATAATTCTTGTTGCGAGGAATTTTAGTTGGTTGACTAGTGCGCCCCCAAGTGCAAAGATGACTCAGTTTGAAATCTTTAAAGCGCAAGGAGAGTCCTGTGGACTTTCTGGAAAAGAACTAATTGAGTACATTCAAGAGGAGCAAAGAAGAGAAAGAGAGCTTCAGATTAAATTAGCTCGGATTAAAGCAGAAGTTCAAAGAAAAAAGGTAGAAAAAGAAAGAGAAAGAGAGGAACGGGAAAGAGTAATCCAACGAGAAGAAAGAAGGACGGATTCGCGCCCCTTCCCAGGAAAGCTGACAAAGTTTCCGAGCCCCGTAAAACCCCCAAACTTCTTTCCCCAAAACCAACAACGGGACTCCAAACCTCCCGTTAAGAATTCTCCTCCATCTCTCTTCCCGAAGCGACCAACCATATGCTTCACCTGTGGTGTAGAAAACCACATGAGCTGGAATTGCCCCCAAAATTCTAGGCTTAAGAGCAGACCAGCCCACCAAGTTCACCAGATTAATGCAACCCCGGCTCCCCCGGCGGTGCAGACCCAAGCAGAAACTTCTCCCCCTCCGTCAGGCCACCAGGTAAATTTTGTTTTTGGTAAAAGTTCATCGGGAACTTTGAAATATGAGGAGGGCAGCGTGGACAGCTGCCGAGTTTTGACCCACGTCAGGGACACAGGATGTACGTGCTTCATCGTGTCCGACGAACTCCTCCCAGTGGCCTCTAACCACGAAAAATTTGCGGTGGTACATGACCAACTTGGGCGGGCGAACCGATTCTCCGTCGCTAGATGTTACCTGCAGTGTCAATATTATAATGGCTGGGCTGAAGTCATTGTAGCACCCATACAATTCTGTTCCGTACTTATAGGACAGAGCCCCCAAGTAAGTTTCGACCCTGTGTTTCAGGCCGCCCTTCCTCAAGGCCGAGATAAGAAAGAAGCCCAGGAGCCCGTCCCCATCAGAACCCCGATACCGTCCGATTTCTCGGAGACCCCTAACCAGGACTTTAGGACGGAAAATGAGGAGTGTGAATCACTAACACCCTTAGGTGATAAGGCCCAAGACAAGGACACGGAGACTGTCCCTGGACCCCAAGAAAAAAAGAACCCCCAACGCGCCCATGGAGATACCTTCGTAGAACTGGACGAAGCATCGGCGCTTGAAGAGGACTGCCCCGCGGAGTCCCTTAATGTAATCCAGACAGTGTGCATCCAACCTGATGCCGAGTACCCTCCTCTTTTTCTACCAGGCGAGTCTTTGGAACCCTCTGACCTGGATAGTGACGCGCAGCTGACACCACGTCAGAAGAGTCAGCTCCAAGAACTAATTAAATGGAATCACCATTTATCCACCTTATTAGCTCTTTTCGAGCAACTGCGTGAAAATGGCCTCACCATTGGCCCCAGCAAATGCCATTTTGCCCACGAAACCATCAAATATTTGGGTTTCAAAATAGGACAAAGCCAGTTTGTTCCCCAAGAGGATAAGATTAAGGCAATCGCCGACATGCCCCTCCCGATTACAAAGAAGCAATTAAGATCGTTCCTAGGATCAGCTTCGTACTATCGGCGATTCGTTCCGAATTTCGCTGCGATTTCGGCGCCCCTCAGCTCCCTTTTAAAAAAGAATTCACCCGATCGTCTACGTTGGAATGATGTCGCTATTTCCCATTTTAATCAGCTCAAGAGTAAGCTCATGACTGCCCCCATTTTAAAGTTGCCCAACCCGGGAAAATCCTTTGGGATTAAGACAGACGCGTCCAACGAGGGCATTGGAGGTGTACTCCTTCAATACGAGGATGACGGCACGAGTCATCCAGTTGCATATGCTAGTCGTCAATTATTACCACGCGAAAAGAGATATGCCACTATAGAAAAGGAAGCTCTATCAATTATCTGGGTCATAGACAAATTCAAGATGTACTTGATAGGTAAAGAATTTCAAATAGGAACCGACCACCGTCCGTTAGCCTATATTAGAAATGTGCGACACTCAAACGGCCGCATCATGCGCTGGAGTTTACTCTTGCAAGAGTATCAATTTAAAATAAATTATATCAAAGGTTCCGATAACCAGGTCGCTGACGCACTCAGTAGGAATGCGTTACCGAATAGCGTAGAACAATTGTATTCATAGGATTAGTATCTCCATGTAGGTATATACCGTCTTGTACGACTTAATTTAAGATTCTTTTGTAATATAATTAATTAATGTATATGTCTGAATTTTGTAACGCTCAATGTCTAATTTTTTTGATGTATATATATTTGTTCTTATTAATTTACGTATAAATTATTTTGTCCCGTATGTACTAAGTTTATATCATTTCATTGTTCCATGCCTTTTTTTTTTATTAAGTTGTATTAAAGGTTATTTTCCCCTGTAATCTAAAGATCAAAATAATCATGTATTGAGGTAATAATAGTTAGGTGCAGGAAGATACGGTTGGTACAAGAAAACGAGTTCCCTACAACGGAGCTCTATCGTTGTCCCTTCTCTCTTTTTTTTTCGAAGTGACAACTTCCCCTGGAATGGAGGGGTGTGATAGAACGAGTTCAGAGCTGCATTCATTTCAACTTCTATCACATTTTATTTAAAACCATGAGGCTACCCACGTGCATCTTCGATTCGAGGCTTGGAGTCTTATCAACAGCTACCGGACGCCAATGTTTAAACAAGGAGGTTATCGTCCCCCCCCGTTCGCCCCCATACGCCGACCTCGCCAGATCGAGTTAGGCTTATGGGCAGATAAGGCATTGTTCCCCGGCTCGGCTGTGCGTTCCCTCGAAGCTTCCACCCCATTCTCCCCCACGCCAAGGAGATGTCCTGGCTATTTATATGGAAACTTTACCACTAAGATCAGATTGGAGATCCAGATTTTCGTCGCGAAACATCACCACGACCCTCTCTCCCTTTGTGCGCCAAGGGACCTCGACCTCGAGATTCACCATCACTTGTCCAGAAGGAGGACAATATTCCTTGAGTGCCAAAGGTTCGAGCCTTTCCGACGTCAAGTCCCCAAGGCTTCCCCCCCCCCCCTGTTGTTCAAAGGAGAACAGCATTAGAACAGCCATTGTTCGTTTTGAGCCCTTCGCCAAGAAACGGTTCTCATCCCCCCCCTGTTGTTCAAGGAGAACAGCATTAGAACAGCCATTGTTCGTTTTGAGCCCTTCGCCAAGAAACGGTTCTCATCCCCCCCTGTTGTTCAAGGAGAACAACATTAGAACAGCCATTGTTCGTTTTGAGCCCTTCGCCAAGAAACGGTTCTCACCCCCCCCCTGTTGTTCAAAGGAGAACAACATTAGAACAGCCATTGTTATTGAGCCCGTAGACAAGAGACGGTTCTCATCCCCCCCTTTGTTCAGAAGAGAACAACCTAGAACAGCCATTGTTCGTCAAGCCGTTCGTCGAGTAACGGTTCTCCTTTCCAAGACGCCACGTCAGGATCCTTTTATCCCCCCTCTTCGGCTGGAACTCGCCAGTGGACCGAATATTCCTTCAAGTACCTTCCACTGCACCCTAATGAAGTTACGTAAGCCAAGCGTAACCTTTTGAGTATTGATCCCTTATTTGTCAATTCTATCCTGTGCTTTAAATGGTTTATCGAACCATCCCATCTCTTTAACTCCATATTTGTTTTATCTTTTTTGATCCCTTAAATCCTTGGATTAGCCCGAGTCTCCACGACCCTTTCCATTCTGTTTGTCAATATTTTCCGTTTTTGTGTTTGCTGATAGTTATTATAAATAAAACTCTATTTTATTAATGATAGCAATATTATTATCCTTGAGCTCAGTTCCACTTCTTAAGCATTTTGAAGATACATAATATCGGCCGCCAGACAGTAAAAACGCACTCTAGAGATAATTAAGGAAGTTCCCTCAACGAATAGTGATATATGGTATATCGTCGGGAGTCATTCTACGACATATATATATATACTATTTAAATTTGGTATCAGGTGTGTAAGGTTTAACGCTATATCTTTGCAAACACTGGTCTCAGTCGAGTAAAGCATAGTGTTATTCGTTATAATAATAGAATATAGTAGTTCCCTTTTGTTTTAACGATTGCTATCCCCTTTTTTTTTGAAAATTAAGAAGCTGGAGTAGCTCAAGGAACGGTTATAATAATTTGTTTGTGTTTTTTCGTGATTTTAGTCAGTGGTTATTTAGAGTTAGAAACCAAGTACGAATAGGTCAGTGCCCATATTTAGGTAGGCTAATTCTATAGAGGCATAATTCTTGTTGCGAGGAATTTTAGTTGGTTGACTAGTGCGCCCCCAAGTGCAAAGATGACTCAGTTTGAAATCTTTAAAGCGCAAGGAGAGTCCTGTGGACTTTCTGGAAAAGAACTAATTGAGTACATTCAAGAGGAGCAAAGAAGAGAAAGAGAGCTTCAGATTGAATTAGCTCGGATTAAAGCAGAAGTTCAAAGAAAAAAGGTAGAAAAAGAAAGAGAAAGAGAGGAACGGGAAAGAGTAATCCAACGAGAAGAAAGAAGGACGGATTCGCGCCCCTTCCCAGGAAAGCTGACAAAGTTTCCGAGCCCCGTAAAACCCCCAAACTTCTTTCCCCAAAACCAACAACGGGACTCCAAACCTCCCGTTAAGAATTCTCCTCCATCTCTCTTCCCGAAGCGACCAACCATATGCTTCACCTGTGGTGTAGAAAACCACATGAGCTGGAATTGCCCCTAAAATTCTAGGCTTAAGAGCAGACCAGCCCACCAAGTTCACCAGATTAATGCAACCCCGGCTCCCCCGGTGGTGCAGACCCAAGCAGAAACTTCTCCCCCTCCGTCAGGCCACCAGGTAAATTTTGTTTTTGGTAAAAGTTCATCGGGAACTTTGAAATATGAGGAGGGCAGCGTGGACAGCTGCCGAGTTTTGACCCTCGTCAGGGACACAGGATGTACGTGCTTCATCGTGTCCGACGAACTCCTCCCAGTGGCCTCTAACCACGAAAAATTTGCGGTGGTACATGACCAACTTGGGCGGGCGAACCGATTCCCCGTCGCTAGATGTTACCTGCAGTGTCAATATTATAATGGCTGGGCTGAAGTCATTGTAGCACCCATACAATTCTGTTCCGTACTTATAGGACAGAGCCCCCAAGTAAGTTTCGACCCTGTGTTTCAGGCCGCCCTTCCTCAAGGCCGAGATAAGAAAGAAGCCCAGGAGCCCGTCCCCATCAGAACCCCGATACCGTCCGATTTCTCGGAGACCCCTAACCAGGACTTTAGGACGGAAAATGAGGAGTGTGAATCACTAACACCCTTAGGTGATAAGGCCCAAGACAAGGACACGGAGACTGTCCCTGGACCCCAAGAAAAAAAGAACCCCCAACGCGCCCATGGAGATACCTTCGTAGAACTGGACGAAGCATCGGCGCTTGAAGAGGACTGCCCCGCGGAGTCCCTTAATGTAATCCAGACAGTGTGCATCCAACCTGATGCCGAGTACCCTCCTCCTTTTCTACCAGGCGAGTCTTTGGAACCCTCTGACCTGGATAGTGACGCGCAGCTGACACCACGTCAGAAGAGTCAGCTCCAAGAACTAATTAAATGGAATCACCATTTATCCACCCTATTAGCTCTTTTCGAGCAACTGCGTGAAAATGGCCTCACCATTGGCCCCAGCAAATGCCATTTTGCCCACGAAACCATCAAATATTTGGGTTTCAAAATAGGACAAAGCCGGTTTGGTCCCCAAGAGGATAAGATTAAGGCAATCGCCGACATGCCCCTCCCGATTACAAAGAAGCAATTAAGATCGTTCCTAGGATCAGCTTCGTACTATCGGCGATTCGTTCCGAATTTCGCTGCGATTTCGGCGCCCCTCAGCTCCCTTTTAAAAAAGAATTCACCCGATCGTCTACGTTGGAATGATGTCGCTATTTCCCATTTTAATCAGCTCAAGAGTAAGCTCATGACTGCCCCCATTTTCAAGTTGCCCAACCCGGGAAAATCCTTTGGGATTAAGACAGACGCGTCCAACGAGAGCATTGGAGGTGTACTCCTTCAATACGAGGATGACGGCACGAGTCATCCAGTTGCATATGCTAGTCGTCAATTATTACCACGCGAAAAGAGATATGCCACTATAGAAAAGGAAGCTCTATCAATTATCTGGGTCATAGACAAATTCAAGATGTACTTGATAGGTAAAGAATTTCAAATAGGAACCGACCACCGTCCGTTAGCCTATATTAGGAATGTGCGACACTCAAACAGCCGCATCATGCGCTGGAGTTTACTCTTGCAAGAGTATCAATTTAAAATAAATTATATCAAAGGTTCCGATAACCAGGTCGCTGACGCACTCAGTAGGAATGCGTTACCGAATAGCGTAGAACAATTGTATTCATAGGATTAGTATCTCCATGTAGGTATATACCGTCTTGTACGACTTAATTTAAGATTCTTTTGTAATATAATTAATTAATGTATATGTCTGAATTTTGTAACGCTCAATGTCTAATTTTTTTGATGTATATATATTTGTTCTTATTAATTTACGTATAAATTATTTTGTCCCGTATGTACTAAGTTTATATCATTTCATTGTTCCATGCCTTTTTTTTTTATTAAGTTGTATTAAAGGTTATTTTCCCCTGTAATCTAAAGATCAAAATAATCATGTATTGAGGTAATAATAGTTAGGTGCAGGAAGATACGGTTGGTACAAGAAAACGAGTTCCCTACAACGGAGCTCTATCGTTGTCCCTTCTCTCTTTTTTTTTCGAAGTGACAACTTCCCCTGGAATGGAGGGGTGTGATAGAACGAGTTCAGAGCTGCATTCATTTCAACTTCTATCACATTTTATTTAAAACCATGAGGCTACCCACGTGCATCTTCGATTCGAGGCTTGGAGTCTTATCAACAGCTACCGGACGCCAATGTTTAAACAAGGAGGTTATCGTCCCCCCCCGTTCGCCCCCATACGCCGACCTCGCCAGATCGAGTTAGGCTTATGGGCAGATAAGGCATTGTTCCCCGGCTCGGCTGTGCGTTCCCTCGAAGCTTCCACCCCATTCTCCCCCACGCCAAGGAGATGTCCTGGCTATTTATATGGAAACTTTACCACTAAGATCAGATTGGAGATCCAGATTTTCGTCGCGAAACATCACCACGACCCTCTCTCCCTTTGTGCGCCAAGGGACCTCGACCTCGAGATTCACCATCACTTGTCCAGAAGGAGGACAATATTCCTTGAGTGCCAAAGGTTCGAGCCTTTCCGACGTCAAGTCCCCAAGGCTTCCCCCCCCCCCCTGTTGTTCAAAGGAGAACAGCATTAGAACAGCCATTGTTCGTTTTGAGCCCTTCGCCAAGAAACGGTTCTCATCCCCCCCCTGTTGTTCAAGGAGAACAGCATTAGAACAGCCATTGTTCGTTTTGAGCCCTTCGCCAAGAAACGGTTCTCATCCCCCCCCTGTTGTTCAAGGAGAACAACATTAGAACAGCCATTGTTCGTTTTGAGCCCTTCGCCAAGAAACGGTTCTCACCCCCCCCTGTTGTTCAAAGGAGAACAACATTAGAACAGCCATTGTTATTGAGCCCGTAGACAAGAGACGGTTCTCATCCCCCCCTTTGTTCAGAAGAGAACAACCTAGAACAGCCATTGTTCGTCAAGCCGTTCGTCGAGTAACGGTTCTCCTTTCCAAGACGCCACGTCAGGATCCTTTTATCCCCCCCCTTCGGCTGGAACTCGCCAGTGGACCGAATATTCCTTCAAGTACCTTCCACTGCACCCTAATGAAGTTACGTAAGCCAAGCGTCACCTTTTGAGTATTGATCCCTTATTTGTCAATTCTATCCTGTGCTTTAAATGGTTTATCGAACCATCCCATCTCTTTAACTCCATATTTGTTTTACCTTTTTTGATCCCTTAAATCCTTGGATTAGCCCGAGTCTCCACGACCCTTTCCATTCTGTTTGTCAATATTTTCCGTTTTTGTGTTTGCTGATAGTTATTATTAATAAAACTCTATTTTATTAATGATAGCAATATTATTATCCTTGAGCTCAGTTCCACTTCTTAAGCATTTTGAAGATACATAATATCGGCCGCCAGACAGTAAAAACGCACTCTAGAGATAATTAAGGAAGTTCCCTCAACGAATAGTGATATATGGTATATCGTCGGGAGTCATTCTACGACATATATATATATATATATATATATTGATGATTTTCAAGTATTAACCTTTAACAAAAACCAACATTGCCTAAGAATCCTGGAATCTTTATATATCAAACGCTACAGTTTGTTACTTGGTTTGTTTTTAAACTACTGTTTTGTTAGTTGATGTTCCTTTCTGCAAAGCCTCACTGTAACTTCTAAATACTAGCCCCTAGTTAAACCCAACATTCACTTTCTAGGATGGATCCACTTTAATAAGTACCAAAATTAACAGTTTTTATATTTAAGGTTTTTAACTATTACAGTGTTTACAAACTTAAAAACAAAGTTTAAATTTATTATATTAATTAGCACCAAGTCAATTTCTCTTATAGTTTTTAATTAATTTCTGAAATAAACTTTAAATTTATTTACTAATTATTTTGGTCAGTATTAAAGCAAATTTATCTATTGCCAAATCATATTTAAAATTTTAACTTATAGTACATTTTATTGATATTTTATGATTAGTCACTTTTAAAACTAATTTAATTATCTTGTTAGCCTTTTCATGTTTTTTTTCATATGTATTAACTTTAATAAACATATTCTAGCCTGAAGATGAAAACTTGTAGTTTTCGAAACGTAGTCAGAAATTAAAGGATGATGCATCCGTTTCTGGAGGATCTAGGATTTATCCTCAATATTATATATATATTTTATTATTTTGAAATATTTTAATACTTAGTTATATGCATTATTACTATTTTTACAGCCATAATTCTTCGTGAGATGAATTTAGTCAAATTTTCATAAATTTCTTATGCTATCATACTTCACTCAGTTTGAGATTTTTCAGAGTTCTAGTTTATATGTATTTGTGGTACTGCTTAATGTTTTCCCATGCCCTCCCCATAAATGTTATATTATATATAGCTACGGGCCTTGTGGTGGCCACTCCATAAGAGTGATCTGTATTTCTTCAAAACAATCATCGGTGTGTTTAAATATTTAATATAGGGCATTTTCCTACTAAAATAAAATTTCATTTATTGGATCTCCTCAAGGAAAAGGACCACCTGGAAGACCAAGAAAAAGATGGATCGAAGGAGCACAACAAGCACTGACACGGAGAGGAACATCCCTGCAGGAGGTTGAGGAGGAAATAAATTTTCATTTTTGCATGGAATAGAGACGGTTCCTTAAGAGCTCGCCGACTGACAGGTAGTTGCTATCTACCGGGCGTATGGTATGGTGTTGTACGATGCAATTCCTTGATAGGTGATCCAACTCTTGGAGGTATATTTGCATAGGATAAAAACATCTCCCCTCTCCTTGATGAAAATATACAGACCCATCATACTACTATAGAACCATCCTAGTTGGTACCACACAAGTTTGATGAAATGGTTCTCTAATTCGTCGTGTCACAATAATTGTACCGCCAGATGTGATAACAATCTCCAAACTTGTAACTGAAATATTTTTTTTAAAGAATTTCCTTCCAAGATATATCTAAATGGAATTACATAAATTCTATATAAAGCACGACGATAAAATAGTCTTTCATACATGCCTGATATTTACTTTTATCCAACAAGATAACAGAATGTTGTTCATTTTTACAATTGGGGAGATTTGCTGACAATTGATCTTAGATATCCATAGTTTATTTCTTCCCTCGTTCCTATTTAGCACGTGCTCTTTTCTCTTCAGAAGAATGCTTTTCTGCAATGCTTTAGTTAATTTGGAATAATAGAGGTCCTATCTAGGAGTTATAAGACATTTTCTTTCAGTTCTCTACCTTGATTCAAAGCTTTTTTTTATTTTGAGATCGTCTTTAGTGATTGGACAACATATTTTGAACAGTTTAGTTTTGATTAAATTATAAAAGGTATTCTATTATGACGGATCGAAAATTTATTGATTTCTCTATTGGATCCTGTTATTTGAGTCATGGCAATTATGTTGTAAAAATAATATCGTCTAAATGTCCGCCAAGGCTTCGGTGGCACACTTCCACTCAGTGGTCAAAGTTTTGATGATGTCTCTGCATAGTTGCTCCTTGATCTAATCAATATGGCTTATTATCTTATCTTTTAGCTGTTGAATTGTTGTTGGCTTGTTGGCATAGACCTTACTTTTGAGATGAACACAAAGGAAAAAATCTAAAGGCGAGGAGTCACACGATCGTGGTAGCTAATCGACCTCCCTGTTTTGAACGATGATACTACCTGGGAACTTCTCATTCAATAAAGCTATTGTTGCATTTGCTGAGGGGCATGTAACGCCGTCCTGTTTAAACCACAAATTTGCGACAATTATAGAATTCAATTCAGACCATAAAAAGTTGGTTATTATGGCACGGTATCGCTCGCCGGTCTCCCTAACAGAATTCCCGGCATCATTTTCGAAGAAATGCGGCCCAATAATGCAGCTAACAAAAAATGCACACCAAACAGTGACCTTTTGTAGCGCAGTGGCTTTTCAACAATCTTCCTGTGAATTTTATTAGCCTAAATGCGACAATTCTGCTTATTAACAAATCCACCAAGATTAAAATAGGCTTTATCACTTAAGATGATTTTTTAAAAAAAATCATCATCGGCTTGTCTCTGCTTGTGCACCCAATTGACGAGTGTACAGCTCTTCAAATGATCAGCAGTCTTCAGTTCTTGTGTCAATTGAATTTTGTAAGCGTGTGGAGACAAATCTTTTGTCAAAATTTGATGCAACGTTGTATTGGAGAGGTTCAACTCCTGGGTGCGATTTCGAATAGTGGTGTCTGGATCTTCGGCCACATTCTTGCGCACTACAGCAATGATGTGATAGAACGGTTTGAAGCAGCTTAATTCCAACCGTTATCACATGTTGTTGCAAAACACGAGGATACCCACGTGCATCTTAGCCTTGAAGCCGGGCGCATTAGAGCCACCACCTGAGTCAATGTTTAAACAAGGAGGTTTATCTTCCCCCGTGCGCTCCATGCCCCGACCTCGCCAGATTGAGTTAGGCTTATGGGCAGATAAGGTATTGTTCTCAGGCGCGGCTGTGCATTCCCTCGAAGCCCCACTCCATTGTTCCCTACGCCAAGGGGATGTCCCGACTATTTATATGGAAACTTTACCCCTAAGATCACATTCGAGATCCAGATTTTCTTCGCGAATCATCACTACGATCCACTCTCACCTTGTGCACCAAGGCTCCTTGACCTCGAGATCCACCATCACTTGTCCAGAAGAAAAACAATATCCCTTGAGTGCCAAGGTTTGAGCCTCCGTGACGCCAAGTCCACAAGGCTTCCCCTGTGGTTCAGAAAGAGATCAACGTTAGAACAGCCATTGTTCTTTCGAGCCCGTAGACAAGAAACGGTTCTAACCCTTCCCCCTTGTTGTTCAGAAGAGAACAACTTTAGAACAGTTATTGTTCTCAAGCCCGTAGACAAGAGAGGGTTCTCACCCCCCCTGTTGTTCAGAAGACAACAACGTATAACAGCCATTGTTCTCCAAGCCCGTTCGTCACGAAATGGTTCTCATTCACAAGACGCCACGTCAGGATCTTTTAATTCCCCCCCCCTTCGGCTGGAACTCGCTAGCGGACCGAAAATTCCTTCACGTTGCCTTCCTCTGTACAACAAGTGTAATTACGTAAGCCGAACGTTACCTTTGAGTATTTAACTCTTTTGTCAACCCTATCCTGTGCTTTAATTGGTTTAGCGAACACCTTCATCCCTTCAATTTATATTTGTTTTACCTTTTTAAATCTCTCTTAATCCTCGGATTAACTAGATTTCCACGACCCTTTCCATTCTCTGTTTATGTCAATATTTTCCGTTTTGTGTGTTGTTGATAGTTTTTATTAATAAAACTATATTTTTTTTTAATGATAGCCATATTATTATCCTTGAGCTCAGTTCCACTTCTTAAGCATATTAAAGATTATTTACCTCGGTCGACCAGACAACCACGCACTTTAAAGATAATTAAATAAGTTCCCTCAACGAATAGTCATATATGGTATATCGTCGGGAGTCGATTCTACGACAAATATTTTCAGCTCAATCGCGTAAACGAGCACGCAATGGCGTTTTCATATCTGCCACAGACCCAGTGTGTTTGAATTTACGAACAATTTTCCCAAATGCACTCTCGGTTGGTCGATTATGTTGACCAAAAAAGTTGCAAAGTCCCAAAATTCGTTTCTGTTTGAACGTCCATTTTCGTAAGAGGCTTTGATAACTTTAACACGTTGTTCGGTTGTTAATCTTAGCATGACTAAAATTGCCAAAGACTGAAGTTGATAAATTTGAAAAAAAGAAAGAAAAATCATTAGACACTTAAATTTAACTCACATTTAAAATTTGTCCAAGCTATTGAAACACCCTTTATTTGTGATATTTTATATACAATAATTATAAGTTAGGCTGAAACAAGAAAAATGTTGGTTAAATTATGATTTTAAAAATCATAACATTTTATTAATTACACAACATTTAGAAAAATATTAAGTCAATCAACCATATTAAAAGAATATTAAAACAAATCAGCAAAATGCACATCATTATCATAAATATATATATATATATATATATATATATATATATTAGTGTAGTTGGGTAGCAGTCTTTCCTGAACTCAATTTGTTGAAGACCATAGTGTATTTTGCCTTAATTAATTTCCTTTGGCAACTTTCTCTTCTAACTATCTTTAACTTTCCATCTTTTAGATGGTGGATCACTTGTCCTGTATTCATCTCTTTTTTGAATGAATGTATTTGGTAAAAACCAAACTAAATTGCTAAGCTTTTGATCTTATTCGGTCATCTTCGGAGCGTTTTGTAATGTTCTTGCCTCCTTTACCGATGTAATGAGTGGAGTGAGGATCTCATAACATTGCAAAAGGAGGCAAGAACATTTCAAAACGCTCCGAAGATGACCGAATAAGATCAAAAGCTTAGCAATTTAGTTTGGTTTTTACCAAAAACATTCATTTAAAAAAGAGATGGATACAGGACAAGTGTTCCACCATCTACAAGATGGAATAAAAAAGATAGTTAGAAGAAGAGAAAGTTGCCAAAGGAAATTAATTAATGCAAAATACATATTGGGCTTCAACAAAATTTGCATTATATATATATATATATATATATATATATATATATATATATATATATTATATTATATATGTTTATATGTATATATATATATATATATATATATATATATATATATATATATATATATATATATATATATATATATATATATATATGAATATATAGGCAAATATGTATATATGTATATTCAGTTACGGGCAAATTTATAGACATAGTCAAAAACGATGTTTAATGAATGACTCCATTCACATATTCGTTAAGTTTTAAGTTTTAACCCGTTTTCAGTCTTATATTGTAGGAAGAACTTTCTGTTCCTTAATTCCTCTATCTACATCATTTTAAAATTGAAACATTATTTTAATTATATTAATGCAGGTTTCCTATACGATTCAATATTATGTGTTTTTTATATTATAGGCAACATGGATGGCTTTTGTGTTTTACTAATTACATTGGAATTTTATTTCTATATATCAAACATTCCGGATATTTTTAAAACGCTTCCGAAACGACTCTAGAGTAAATTAGAAATAAAAAATAATGGGCTAGCTACTCCTTTAGGTGCGAGATTTGTCAAGTGTTGCCACAAATTCCTCTAGGAAACATTTCCATCTACTCAATAAGCCCAGTGTAATTTTCCTAGAATCTGTAGGAAATCACATTGTTATACCGCATAAGATCAGTTCTAGATTAAGTAAAGATTCCTACATCTTTAACGTAACAATTTTTCCCTCACCGCAAATTTGCCTCGTTAAGGTAAACCAAAAATATTGAGGCATAGAAATTTTCATCTATGATAAGAGTTCATAAAATTAGTTGCTAGCAAACTTTGCCCCAGGCGAAGTCGATGTAAAGGATAAACAGTACGTAAAACATTATTTGAATCGGGACTTATTTCACGAACATGTCCTTAGAAGGAAGCCTCTGTAAAATAGAACTTATAAAAAAGTCCCCTTTGGTGTTCGCTACAGAGCATGTGTGAGATAGCTAACCTTAATTAGATAGAGTACTAAGATCCAATAAAACAAAAATAGAGCTCATTGTTAGAAGTGACAAAAATTAGCCTTGACAAAGATCTGGATGTTACTCATAGAAAAGGAGACAAACCCTACTCTCAAACATAGATGCGGTTCGATTATGTTGTAGGCTAGTGGTCCGTTAGAAGTAATAGCATGAATTCTGAAAATTATTAGCGCGTACTTGATGAGAACATGAAGCGATCTGCAAGGAAACTGGAATTTGGAAGAGATTTCACCCTTCAATAAGACAACGATCACAAACATAGAAACAAATCTAATGATAAATACTTAGGATAACACCACATTATGCTGAAGAAAAGTTGAATAAAATACACATTTTAATAAGAAAATCTTTAGGGCTTTAATTGAAGCAAAAGGGTTTATACCAGATAGTAATTCACGTTAGTATTATTTATGTTTTTCATTTATTTCAACAAATAAATCTTTGTCATTTTCAAACCATCCTTTAATTTAACATTTTGCATTGATATATATTCATATTGGAGTAGGAAGCTTATGTAAATCTAATATATTATGAAATTGAAGTCTAGACCCGCAAAGATTAAGAAAATATGACATATATAGATGTTGACTATAAATACTTCAGCACTAAGCTATACATGTATCTCGTTGAGCATTCGATATTATTTTTCCATCATCGTGTGAAATTGCCTGTCTCAAATTATTATATAAGACATATCAATCTTCTCGCGCGACAAACGGATGAATATCCATTTGGGGTCTGACATCGCTCGCTATAGAAATTCTGACAAGTTTAGGCTAATCGTTGAAGTTGTGTCAGAAATTCAAAAAGTAAATTCAGAGAGGGTAATTGAATGGAATTAAGTGCGAGTAAAACAAATAGGGAATCATGAGCACAGTGAGGAACTGACGGGAATTTACGGTGTTGAGAAATTATCTGGATGTGCGATGGATTTTTATCAGAATATTAGAAAAAATCATTCAGGGCATACTGAATTATGTGCTAGATGTATGAAGCGGTAATGTTAGCAATTTAAAGGTCATCGCTAATTTTGAACCATGTTACAAATATGGATTTATAGAGGTGTGGTTTTCTTAATGCGTTTTTTTGGCCTGTCTCCCGATTGGCAAGCTCTGGAATTGGTCTTGCCTTAGAGACTCCGGGCATAAGAAAATTGATCAGGTTACAAGTAACATTTTGGATATCTGAGGTGAAATATAAAAGTTTATGAATCAGATTGCCTGAACAATGAATAGAAAATAGGGACAATTGACAGATTTATATCTGAGAAGGAGTAGCTTCGCATTCGTTATAACTATATTTTCAAATATTTGAGAAAGTGGGAATAGAGGTTTGCTATAGAACTTCTGCCTTCAGAAAAGGGGGCCGATAGTGATAAAGCAATGCAGTACCATACTTGAAGCTGTGAAGGTGATCATTTAGTGTTAGTGTAATGGCAGCCTAGATCAAGGTATCCATTACAGATACTTTACGTAATGGTTTGAGGGATTCTGATAATACTTTAAATATTCAAAATAAAATTTTTCTTTAGATACTCAGTTCAAATAAAGATATATTGTATATTCTGTGATGGTTTTATGAGAAGATTGCAAATGAATACTCTCGTTAATGTTTATTTTAAATTGACAATGAAACACATATGGAAGAAGATAATTTTTAATTATCTTTTTCATTGAACATAATGTATGTAGATTGGCAGAAGCAAACATTATGTGTGGTTAATAAATTGACAATAATTAAAATAAGAGATATAAAATTTTGGTAAATTGAAAGGTCTTTAGATAATATGTTTTTTAGCGAAAATAATGAAGATATATTCGCTAGACGTTATACTTTGTCTGGATGATATATATATATATATATATATATATATATATATATATATATATATATATATATATATATATATATCAATAGAAAATAATGAATTCAGGTCATCAATAGTTGATGCATGAAAAAGAATGCCTAACGATTTATGGAATGAAATTCGCACCGTGGCATTCCCTTTAACGATATCTTGAAACACAGGGTGAGCTGAGAAAGACGTGAGGGTGTATGTTTGTGTAATGAATAAACGATTACATGAGCTACATTAGATGACTATATGGACTTAGTGTGTTTTTTATATTTACTTGATTTTGTGTTATTTTGGATTAAATTTTACATATTTTCTTTTCTGATAGGTAGGTTGAGTGGTGTTTTTCGAGTTCAGTTGATGAATTGGAACGTGTGCAAGTTCTAACTTTCATATATCAGCGGGTATGTTACACTTATTCCGTTGTTGTATTTTATGAGTTTTTTTTGCGCAACAACATTTAAGGGAATATATAGAAGTGGAACGTAATTGCATGTCCAAAATAAATATACAGGTGTACACATTCATTCAGGTACTCTGGAATAAAGGATCCTTGGAGGACGAGGACTATGAAAATCTTTCTCTGCATGGACTCATTCTCTTAAGTGAGAAAAAGGTTCTAGGAGATACAAAGAATACAGCCCTAAGTCCTTAAGGTTGGAGGAGAATTCATTCTCCACCGTTAGTGAGTTTTGTAATGTCCAAAAAGTCCAGGCAAATTGTTTAAATGAAACTCTTTTTACAAGTAGACTAGACATTATGAATCTCTGCTGTCGTTCAAGTATCGGATTTCATATGGGGTTAGAGGGCATTACAAATATGGGTCCACTGGTTGTGAGCATTAAGAGTTGGGTGAACCAATCTGATTGAATCTCAGCCGCGTTATCCAAAGTTATGCGGCATGCATATCCAAATCGAAAAATACAGTCGTTAAAATGTTTCTGCTATAGAATTACATGTGATATCTTTTATTGGAAGGCTCGAACCGCTAAATGTAGCGACAGATTACTGTGATGATTTATTTCTAGCCATCACAATTAGTGGGCAAGTGTAGCGCTTGATTATAGGATTCTCTTTGTCGTAGAATCGGCTCGTTACGGGGGATTATTCTCTATTTCTAGTGCGTGGTAATTTGATTGACCGAGGTTAGTTCAAAAGGGACAGGGGGCCCTGAAGAGGCTTATTTATCTTCAATATACTTGAGAAGTGCAACGGAGCAAGCGGAAAAATAATATGGCTACCATTAGTATAACAGAGTTTTATTAAATAAACTATCAAACAATATACGGAAAATGTTTAAATAAACGGGGATCAAAAATGGGAGAAACACAGGAATTGAAAAAAGTCATGGGAATATCTGACTGTTCTGAGGATTATGATTTGAAAAGATTTAAAACGGCAAACAAACAAAAAGATGGAATGGTTCACTAAACCGTTCAAAGCACAGAGTTGCGTTGACAAAAGGTTAAATGATTAAAGTTAATGCTTAGCTTACCGAAATACAAGGTTGTCGTGCATAGGAAGGCGATGGGAAGAAATCTTCGGTCCAGGAGAAGGGGTTCTTCGGGAGTTTGTCCTTAATAAGAGGAAAGGACTGTCTTCGAGGAGTGAGAGCGAGGTGGACCTCGTAAGTACGAGCGATCCTTGTGACAGGATATCGGAGATGTTCTAGATGAACAATAGAGGTTATTGTTGTAACCATGCCTTCTCTTGAAAAACGTCAAAAATCGGGAATTTAAATTATCCTGACGTGATGTGTTAGGAACGACAACCCTTTCTTGATGAACGGGCTTGAAGAACAATGGCTGTTCTAATGTTGTTCTCTTTCTGAACAACATGGGGGATGAGAACTGTTTCTTGACGAACGGGCTCAAAGAACAATGTCTGTTCTAACGTTGTTCTCTTTTTGAACAACAAGGGGGCCTTTTTGACTTAGCGTCTCGAAGAAGACGAACCTTGGCACTCAAGGAATATTGTCCTCTTCTAGACAATAAGGATTTTCTCGGCAGAGTTCCTTAGAGCACAAGGGAGACCGGATCGGATTGATGTCTCGCGAAGATAATCTGGATCTGCTTCGATTGGGAAAAGCTATTTTATAAATAGTCGGAGCCAGCTATATGGCGTAGGGGACAATTGGGTGGGAGACTTCGAGGGTACGTCCCGGTGGCGCCTGGGAAAATATCTTATCTGCCCATAAGCCTAATTCAATTTGGCGAGATCGACGTATGGAGGCGAAACGGGAGAGTGAACCTGCTTGATTAAACATTGGCTATGATGGGCGATAACGTGCCTTCTGCTTCCTCTCGCAGGATACACGTGGGTAAGCATTTGTTTTAACATGTGATAGAGGCTGAATCAAAGCGGCCTCAGACCGTTCTATCACACCCCTCTGTTCTAGGAGAAGTTGTCTGCACGAAATAAAGAGAGAAGGGACAACCATAGAGCTCTGTTTCGAAGAACTCACTTTCTTTTATCGACCGTACCTTCATGCCCCTACTAGCATTACCTCAATACATAATTTGAAGTTGATCATTTGATTATATAGGAAAATAACCTTTCTTCCCAACTTAACCCTAAAAGAGACATAGAACAATGAAATAATATAAAATTAGTAGATATAGGACAAAAGAATTCATACGTAAATTAATGGGTACAAATATATCAACATACGAAAAAAAAATTAGACATTGAGCCACAAAATTCAGACACTTACATTAACTAATTATATTACAGGAGAATCCAATTAAGTCGTACAAGACGGTATATACATACATGGAAATCCTAATCCTACGAATTACAAATTAATCTAGACTATTTGGTATCGCATTCCTACTAAGTTCGTCAGCGACCTGATTATCGGAACCTTTTATGTAACTTATCTTAAATTGGTACTCCTGCACGAGTAGACTCCAGCGCATAATTCGGCCGTTGGAGTGTCGTACATTGCGAATATAGGCCAAACGGGACGTGGTCAGTTCCTATCTGAAATTCTTTTCCTATCAAATACATCTTAAACTTGTTAATAACCCAAATAATAGCTAGAACTTCCTTCTCTATAGTGGCATATCTCTTTTTGCGTGGTAATAACTGGTGACTAGCATATGCAACTGGATGACTCGTTACGTCATCCTCATATTGAAGGAGTACACCTCCAATGCCCTCGTTGCTCGCGTTGGTCTTAATCCTAAAGGATTTTTCCGGGTTTGGCACCTTTAAAATGGGGGCAGAAATTAGCTTACTCTTAAGCTGGTTAAAATAAGAAACAGCGACATCATTCCAACGTAGTCTATCGGGGGAATTCTTTTTTAAAAAGGTGCTGAGGGGCGCCGAAATTGCAGCTAAATTCGGGACAAATCGCCAATAGTAAGAAGCTGATCCTAGGAATGATCTTAATTGTTTCTTAGTATAAGGAAGGGGCACGTCGGCGATTGCCGTAATCTGGTCCTCCTGTGAACCTAGCTTTTTATTGTCCTATTTTAAAACCCAAGTATTTTATGGTTTCCTGGGCAAAATGGCGTTTGCTGGGGCCAATGGTGAGGCCATTTTTGCGCAGTCTCTCGAAGAAAGCTAATAGGGTGGTTAGATGATGACTCCATTCACGAGTAGTGACGTAGACGTTATCTTTTGTAAAAGGAGTCATTCGGAAGTCCATCTAACAACCTTCTCTTGAGACGGTTATAGTTACAACAAAAAAGTCACTAGGCCAAAAGGAAGGCGCTTAAATTGCATTAAGCCTTTTTCAGTTGCAAAGGCGGTATATGCTTTCACATCGGGCCGGAGGGGAATTTGGTAATACGCCTTGCACAAATCAAGTTCCGACATGAACTTGGCGTCTTCAAAAAGGTGGAGGTTTTGATCTACCAACGGGATGGGATCGGCGTCGAACACAGTTACCGAATTTAACTTCCAGAAGTCGATGCACATCCGAAAAGAGCCAACAGGTTTCAGACCATGACTATTGGGGAGCAATAACTAGGGCTGGAGGGTTCTATTATATCTAAACTATAAACAAGTTATCGACTTCGGCGTTAAAAGCTTGGTGTAAATGAATCGGCATAGGATAGGGTTTTGAACGGACAGGTTCTAAGGTTGTTAATTTAATATCATGCTCGAAACTAGAAGCGCATCCAGGCCTCTCTGAAATAACGTCGTCGAACTGACATAATAATTCTTGTAACTGACTCTTTGATGTGGTGTCAGCTGCACGTCAATATCCAGGTCAGAGGGTACAAACGACTCGCCTGGCAGGGAAGGAAGAGGGTAATCGGCATCATGTTGGATGCACACTGTCTGTATGACATTAAGGGACCCCGCTGGGTAATCTTCTTCAAACGCCGATGTTTCGTCCAGTGCCACGAACGTATCGCCATGGGCACGTCGGTGGTACTTTTTTAACAAGTTAACGTGGTAGAGCTTATCACCTGCTGGGGGTACCAATGAGGTAATCTACCGGTCCTCGTACCTCGCGGACCAAGTTCGGACCAGTCCATTGGCTCAGTAATTTATTACTCGCTGTGGGAAGGAGCGGGAGTACTTCACCACCGGGCTTAAATTTCCGATCTTCAGACCTGACATCAAAATAGGCTTTATATTTTTGCAAATTGACATCGGCATTTTCATAGGCGATGTTCTCGCATTTATCGAACCTCTGGCGCTGATCCAAGACATAGGCGTAGGATGACTGAAGTTCTTGGTCCAGTTGGGGCTTGGTTAGCAACTCCTTTAAAATGCTGAGTGGTCCGCCTAAATTACGTCCATAAAGGAGTTCGAACGGGGCAAAGCCTAATGTACGGTGAGGGATTTCTCTATAAGCCAATAGGGCGACCGGGAGATATTGGTGCCATTCCTGGGGCTGCTCGGCACAAATCTTCTTAATAATGGATTTTAAATTCTCATTTAATTTTTGGCACATTCCGTTTGTCTGTGGCCGGAAGGGGGTGGTAAAAAGGGGCTTTACCATAAGCAGCTTCCCTACATACTTCATCAACTCGAAGGTGAATTGCCGTCCTCTGTCTGAGAGTATTACCTTGGGGACGCCTACCCTTGAAAAGATGGAAATGAGGGCCACGGCGCAAGAAATACTATCGATTCGGAGAAGGACGACAGCCTCGGGGAAACGGGTAGTAAAGTCAACTAAGGTAAAACATAGGTGTGCCCTTTGCTTGAAGGGGGGTGGATAGGGCCAACTAGGTCGATGACCACTCTGGAGAAGGGTTCAGTTATGACTAGTCCCCTTTGTAAGGGAGCAGGTTTGACCCGCCCCATAGCGGACGTCATCTGACACACATCGCATGATCGACAATGCTTTAAGATGCCAGCTGCAGCACCCGGCCAGTAAAAATATTTGAAAATACGCTGACCCGTTTTAGTTTAGCTAAATTGACCGGAAAAGATGCTGTTATGAGCTATTTTTAGTACTATAGGTACATGGGATCGTGGAAGGCATAAAAGAGTTGTAACAGCGTTATTACTGTCCTCGGCGAATCGGTAATGTAGACCACCTCGCTCCAGGTACCTTATTACTTTGGTTCTATGGACAGTCTCCGTGTCCTTGTTTCGGACCTTATCCCATAAGGGTGTTAGTGTTTCACATTCCTTTTGTGAAGACATAAAGTCTTAGTTAAGTATCTCCGAGAATTCGGACGGTATCAGGGTTCTGAAGGGAGCGGACTCCTGGGCTTCCTTCCTAGCTTGGCCTCTAGTAAGGGCGGGCTGGGAAACAGGGTCGGAGCTTACTTGAGGGCTCTGTCCTATAAGTACAGAACAGAATTTTATGGGTGCTGAAATGACTTCAGCCCAGCCATCATAATATTGACACTGCAGATAACATCTAACGACAGGGAATCGGTTCGCCCACCCAAGGTAGTTATGTACCACCGCAAATCTTTTGTGGTTAGGGTCCAGTGGGAGAGGAGCTCGTCGGACACGATGAAACACGTGCACCCTGTGTCCCTGGCGAGAGTAGATACACGGCAGCCGTTCACGCTGCCCTCCTCAAATTTCAAAGTTCCCGGGGAACTTTTATAAAAAATAAAATTTACCTGGTGGCCTGACGGAGGGAGAGAAGTTGATGCTTGGGTCTGCACCACCGGGGAAGCCGGGGTGGCATTAATCTGGTGAACTTGGTGGGCTAGGCCATTTTTAAGCGTAGAATTTTGGGGGCAACTCCAGCTCACGTGGTTTTCTACACCGCAGGTGAAGCATATGATTGGTCGATTCGGGAAGAGTGATGGTGGAGAAATCTTAACGGGAGGTTTGGAGTCCCGTTGTTGGTTTGGGGGGAAGAAGTTTTGGGGTTTTACGGGACCCGGAAACTTCGTCGGCTTTCCCTGGGAAGGGGCGCAAATCCTTCCTACACTCCTGGTATGGGGATTGGTGAGCATTTCAATTCTCCTTAGGGTATAAATTATGGCTTGCAGCATAGACATCCGCTTCTTTGGTATACTCTTTAAGGGTCTGGCACCGACGATCCTTGACGAACGCGCGGATCTGCGTCGGGAGATACGCCAAAATTGATCTCGCAACACGATGTCTGTTAAGGACTCGTAGTTAGGATCAACCTTTGAGGATTCTAACCAAAATTTAAAATTCCTCTGAAGAATGTATCCGAATTGACGGAGCGTCTGTCCGGGTTTAATACGACTTCCTAAAAATTCTTGTCGGTAGAAATCGGGAGTCATATTATGAGCGGTTAATAACTCAGCTTTTAAAGTGTTGTAGTCAATTGTACACTCAGATGGTAATGAAATAAAAATGTTGCACATTTTAAAAATTTAAGAGGGCAATTAATCTTACTACGCCTTTGGCCTCCAAATCCAGGTTATTGATTTCGAGGATCTTTTCGAAGTGTGCTAAAAATGCCCCAAAATCCTCTTCATCCCTGAAATTGGGGAGCTTAAGTAGGAGATTGGGCGGGTCTTCGGAAAGTGAACTCACTAGTGGAATTTCAACCTGTACTCGAGCCATTTCAAGCAGATAGGGAAGCTTAGCTTGTCTTTTCTGTTCCTCTCTTTCTTCTCGTTGGATTTCTCTTTCTCTTTCTTCTCGTTGGATTGCTATTTCTTTTTCTTCTCGTTGGATCTCTCTTTCTCTTTCTTCTCGCTGGATTTCTCTTTCTCTTTCATCTCGTTGGATTTCTCCATCTCTTTGCCTTTCTTCTCTCTACTTTTCTCTTTCTGTTTGTTTCTCCTCTTGAACGTACTCAATCAATTCTCTTCCGGAAAGTCCCAAGGGTTCTCCTTGCGCTTTGAAGATTTCAAACTGAGTCATATTTGCACTTGGTGGGCAATAGTTAACCAACTAAATTCCTTGCGATAAGAATTATACCTTGTAGCAAATTGGCCTACCTAAATATGGGCACTGACCTATTTGTGATTGGTATCTTGACCTAGATAACCAATGACTAAAATAACACACAAAAAAACAGGAACAAATTATTATAACAGTTCCTTGAACTATTCCAGCTTCTTAAGTTTAAAAAAAAAGGGGATAGCAATCGTTAAAACAAAAGGGAATTGCTATACTCTATTCTGATAACGAAGAACACTATGCTTCACTCGACTGAGACCAGCGTTTGCAAAGATATAGCGTTAAACCTTACACACTTGACACCAAATTTAAATATTATATATATATATATATATTTATATATGTATATATATATATATATATATATATATATATATATATATATATATATATGCTGTAGAATAGGCTCCTGACGATATACTATATATAACTATTCATTAAGGAGGATTATTCTATATTTCGAGTCCGTGGTAATTTGTTTGACCGAGGTTAGTTCAAAAGGTTGTGGGGGCCTGGAGAGGCTTATTTATCTTCAATATACTTAAGAAGTGAAACGGACCACAAGGATAAATAATATGGCTACCATTAATAAAATAGTTTTATTAAAATAATCTATCAAAAACCACACGGAATATGTTTACCTAAACGGGTATTAAAAATGGCAGAAACATAGGAAATGAAAAAGGTCATCTGACTAATCTGAGGATTAAGATTTGGAGAGATTTTGTTCGGCAAAAAAGCAAAATAGGGGAATGGTTTGATAAACCGTTTAAAGCACAGAGTTGTGTTGACAAAAGGTTAAATGATTAAAGGTAATGCTTATCTTAGGAAAATACAAGGTTGACGTGCAGAGGAAGGCGATGGGAAGAAATCTTCGGTCCAACTGGCGATTTCCAGGAGAAGGAGTTCTTCGGGGGGTTGTCCTCAACAAGGGGCAAGGATTGTCTTCGAGAAGCGAGAGCGAGGGCGGGCTCGAAAGTACGAGTGATCCTTGTGACAGGATATCGGAGATGTTCTAGATGAACAATGGAGGTTATTGTGTAACCAAGCGTTCTCTTGAAAAACGTCAAAAAGGTGGAATTAAATTATCCTGACGTAATTTCTTGGGAACGACAACCATTTATTGATGAACGGGCTTGAAGAACAATGGCTGTTCTAATGTTGTTCTCTTTCCGAACAACAGGGGGTGTGAGAACCGTTTCTTGACGAACGGGCTCAAAGAACAATGGCTGTTCTAACGTTGTTCTCTTTCTGAACAACAGAGGGGCCTTGTTGACTTAGCGTCTCGAAGGGCACGAACCTTGGCACTCAAGGAATATTGTCCTCTTCTGCACAATAAGGGTTTTCTCGGCAGAGTTCCTAGGTGCACAAGGGAGACCGGATCGGCTTGATGCCTCGCGAAGATAATCTGGATCTGCTTCAATTGGGAAAAGCTATGGTATAAATAGCCGGAGCCAGCCCCATGGAGTAGGGGACAATTGGGTGGGAGACTTCGAGGGAACGTCCCGGTGGCGCCTGGGAAAATATCTTATCTGCCCATAAGCCTAAATCAATCTGGCGAGATCGACGTATGGAGGCGAAACGGAAGAGTGAATCTGCTTGATTATACATTTGCTATGATGGGCGATAACGCGCCTCATACTTCCTCTCTCAGGATACTAGTGTGTAAGCATGTGTTTTAACATGTGATAGAGGCTGAATCAAAGCGGCCTCAAACCGTTTTATCACACTCTTTGATGGTGAACTTCGTTTTTGTTGGTTTTATGTATCGTTTATATTTACCCTAGTAGATAATCCGAGTTTGTTCTTAGAATTGGTTGGCCCCTAATTTTTTATAGATTATGGTAATATTCGAATGTAATCCGCCTAAAATCTGTAGTGTGGTAAAGTCGAACGAATCTTTAAAGAGAATACAATAAAGCGAATTGATGGACAAAGTTAGAGTGTTTGTGTTAAATTATACATATCGAGATGTCGGCTTGCAACGATACAGCTCTTAATATTATGACAGAGCATTTGCTATCTTCATAATTGGTTATGAAGGTATTTTGGCATAAATCAAATTGCGAAGATGGTTTGATGAGTCGCTTTGGAACAATGAGACTAACACTTACTTGTTCAGGATAATGGAATCGCAGCAACTTTGCTATCATCTGCGATGATTCCGTAGTAATTGACATCATAAACCCCCCAAATTAATTGAACCTACTGCCTACGTGCATTTTATGATCATCGCCTTATGTACTGACGAAATCCACATACCTCAAGATATATTTTATGTGGCGTTAAAAGGATTAGGAAGAATTGCATAGGCCTTGATCATCACGAGCGATTCAAATGATCCCACGGTCGATACCCTGATAGCCTTTTCCGGTAAGCTCGTTTCTAAAGGAATTTGCTAAAACGCGTCTTTCTCTTAACTTTTAGAAAAGACCGTATCGCTAATTGGTCCATGGGGATTCCAGGAGATAAAATTTCTAAAGTTTTCTTGTATATGCTGGCGAAGTCTTCGGATGAAGGATTTCATAGGAAGTTCATGGTTAATACTTCTTCTTAAGGTAGCTCCCAATCATCGGAGGAGTTCGAGGGGAAAAAGAATGAAGGTGGAAGGTTATTTGAAGGTAGGGAGGGTAAAATAAAATAACATTTTACCAATCAAGCAACCAGTAAAAATTTGGGTGATAGTTTCACCTGGAGAAGTTACCAAAAAGCCTTTCTTTCTAAGGGAAGAGAAACGAGTCGATCGCAAGATGTTTATAGTGTAACCCTTATTCATATACGTGAAGCATTTTGTTGAACTTTTGTTTTCATTTCTAAAAACATTAAAAATAGTCCTACCAATATATTTTCCAAATGATGTTAATGAAGCTTCTTAATGGTATTTCTACAAAATGCAAAAATAATTGACACGGAAGTTTTTATTATTTCAATGCGTTACCTCATTTATATATTTGTAACATTTTTTTATATCTTATTTATACGTGTGTAAAACTTTTATGTCCACCTGTATGATTACGGGATAATTTGAAATGCTAATTTGACATACACATTACGCATTGGTATTTAATTGTTTGGTAACTTTGAGCCGTGCGCATAAAAATTAGAACCAGACAAAATGATTTTCAACTATTTAGGGAGTCCCTCTCTACGTCTACAACGACAATGCTAAAACCTTCTTTTGTTAAGAGGAAGGGAGGAAAAACTCTTAATAAGGCCGTGATGTTAGATGTATTTCAAACTCATTTTCCTTCTAACAAATTCCAAACCTTGCCATATCAGTTTATTCTGCATGGCTGAGTAGTTCTTGAAAAATATTAATTCGAGAGATCAAATCGTGCCTCCACAAGACTGGTGCAATAAATAGGTGCCCTCTTAATTTCTGCTATGGTGAGAAAGATATTCATGCAACCTAGAGGCGAGTAAGGTGTCGTTCGTTGGATTATAACTTGATATTATCCCATCTGACTACTATTGAAACAGACTTTGTTGGCAAGGCAGATCCTGAATTTAAAGAACCAGATTATATTAATTAAAATAAAGAAGATACAATTATCATTAGGAAGGTGAGAAAGGTGATACCGAAATCTTTAGCGAGGTAGGCCTAATTGTTAGTGATTTTTGCTCAAGCGAAAGTAAATGAGATGAGTCCAAACAATCAACTCAGCAAGCTTGTGTGGGGAAGTTGTAAGTCGGCTATTTAAACCAAAACAGTGTGATCGTAATATCAAGGGTTTCAAACATAAGAAAACATAGTTTATTCAACTAATGAAACTGAAGCTCTTCATCTTTTATTACAGATACTATGCTTCTAGTCAGTCAAAGATATACCAACATAAAAGTTAGTGCTGTAACATATGACCTCGGAGTGATGGAAAAAAAATATATAGTTACATTACTCCTTTTACAGTAGAAAAAATAGGCCTTATTTTATATGCATGAGCTGAGTGTCATAAATTTGCAGCTAGTAATGCCTTATGGTATCCAAGTGATGGAAAGCCGATAGTTCGTGCTGTTGTCTCGAAACCGGTTTGGAATTTTCCTTCGTACAGTAAGATTTGAGGACTACCAAAATCGATTACTTAATGAATACCTTGCATCAGTCAATGAAATATGGAATGAGTCGAACGAAGATCTCTCCAAAATTTACATACCTGATAATATTATTGAATGTAGATGAACAGTTGCTTGGTAACCAAGTTTGAATTCCAGGCCGCACCTACATAAAAACCAAACCAAAATTATCGTCTAAAATTATTTCGTTTAGATGAAGCTGAGTATATAGCACAAAATATAACCGCCCGCTTCTTATAGCCCCACTGGGGAACTATATACTTATCGCACAATCTGTTGTAATTTTCTATATTTGTCAAAAGGTATTTAGCATAGATGCCCAAGAAATTAATTCCCCGTTTTCTCCTCGAAAAAGCAAGAGATCTTTAGTATAAGGTTGCTATTTCGAAAGACCTTTTTGGGCCGCTAGAAATGGCTAACTGAAAATTAATATTCTCTGGTGGCAACTTAGGCGTTTCCGATACTTACCGATATATATCCCTATGAGTTACCTTGAATTATATATGACTCAAAGTTTCAATGCTCTAAAATACGAAGATAAAACAGTCTGCCTCGTCCTGATCATCTTGAGTTATATAATTGGGACTAATTATTAGTTTTAATTTGAGAGAAAACTCTTCCTGCATTATCTCAATATCTTGTAAGAGATATTATAACAGATTTATTTTTTGATTTGCCGACGCCATTTACTGTAGTAGTCTTTTTTTAAATTTTAGGATCACATCTGGCGATTGCCTACTTGGGCATAAGTCGCCGTACTCACCAGAGCCTATTACAAGGCTACATTAAAAAAAAAAATTACAAAATGTAAATAACAAATAACAACGACAGAAAAAAGTACAAGAGCTTAAAAACAACAATAACAAATAAAGAAAAAAGGCAACAACAAGAAGGCGGCTTCTGGCATCGGTGGTAGGAGTGCATCCATCCGGTGCATGAACTTGCGACCTACAAGAAACAGTCAAATTAAGTGGAGGAAGCTAGCTTCCTCCAAAAAGTCGTATAGTCCGCAATTCTGTGTCTCCACAGTTTTATAGGAGTGAGAGAAATAGTAAAAGAATGAAAGGAGAAATAACGGTGTTTAAAGCTTTCGTTATCTTGTTGGGAAATTAAATAAATTAAATCAAGCTTCATTAAGAGAATTTATATTTCTAGCCTGAGTAGCAAGCGGGTAACGTTGAGAAGGCATGCAACAGGTTGTGCTGCCACCTGAAGGCGTGGTTGATTTCTTTAAATAAAATTAAAATTACACTCTTTCAAGTTTTTAACATGCAATCATGGTTAATATATCTTTTTATCTTATTATAAATGCCTTCTCTCCAGCTCAAAGCGAGACAAGAGAGAACTGTTCTGTTTATATTAGCTACTATATATATTCCAATGCCCGATGAAGTAAAAATATCAAACGAGATAGAGGCCTAAAACTAAACTTATGGATATGGGGCTACCTTACCAATGCCCTTTCTTAAGTAAAACCTTAGAACATTATCAAGATTTAGTAACCACGTTTAAAACATGTGTCCATGTTTGTTCATTGGAGCTTTACATGTTTAGGATAAACTCCACTCACAAAGTTAGACCTATATATACCCTATTCTAAAAGACTAGCTACTAGAATGGATTGGATTGGCAAGTAGTTCAGAGTCATTAGAACTTTTCCCGCCATCGTTGAATTTATCGTTTTTGGGCGAATAACAGTGTTCAGCTCTTGTTATCATATTAGGATAAATTAAATTCAATAGCGAAATTTCACCTTAACACAAGATTTACGATGTAAGAAAAGTTCTTCTCTACATATATATATATATACATATATTTATTAAATCTCTATCTGAACTAACCATTGACAACACAATAAATATTCAACGAACTCAAAGCTACTGAAGCCTCGAACCAGAAGCGTTAACTGCTCCTCTAGTCCAGAAACATTTTCAATTTCACTACATACAATAATCCCAAATACCAGCTTCGAAATTTCAACGTGTCCACAATTTTTCATTACAAGAGTCTTAGAGAAAAGACCCCTTTTAAAATACCAACATTCATACAACATGCCATAAGAATGCCTCGCCTACAGGAATTTCTAGTGCTCGCCAAATGTAACTCCAATAATTAATCTTTTCATTACAATTGACACTTCCAGGCAACTAGAAAAACACCTTGTATATAAAGATTATCTTCGTACAATCTCAAATTGTTTTTCATCTGCTTTCCGAACAAGAAAACTAATGTATTTTCTAAAATAAAGTTACCTATATAACCACAATTTCTCATTACCAGTGATAGGAAAATGTTTACACGATTGTGAGGCAAGAACAATGCTAACCTTGGGCCAAGTGACATTCCTCCGGAGAATCGAATCACCACATCTCGATCAACTAACCCACAAATATCATGGCATAGGAAGCATAATTAAATCACACAACTCTCAAAGGCAAACATATAGGATTCAAGATGTTCCAGTAACAATAAGACACGTACTCGTAAGAAACAAGATACAATTTTTTTATTAAGCGGTCTCATGTGTCCAACCACTCTCCTGTAAATTCAGTCTTCATTCCTAAGCTGAACTACTGTTCCGTCTCAAATGTGTAACTAGCAACCAGAAAAAATATTAACATATCAGGTTCAAATAATTTCTTGTTATGTGAGCGACGCCATCTCTCCGCCCTTTAAAAATAAGAATGGCTCCCACACCTATCACCATTTCAAGACTGGTCAAGGCTGAGATGAAATTTGTTAAATCATTAGAGCACTCTAGTCTCCACTTCACGAGCCATGTCTTGTTGAAAAATTTGATCAATCAAAAGTGCGAAATGTATCTTCTAATATTTACACGCCTGAAAGTGAGAGTCGTGCATATAAAAATTGTATCGGGCATGCTCACTTCTCAGTTAATTAAAGCGTTTCTATGATTTCCAAATATTTGGGGAGTGGAAACATTCGATTTAGCGAGAGCTCTGCCCTAAAACCGTTACACGTACATTCAGAACTATTTATAGTTGCTATATTCTTTATTGACTGGGAGGTGGAACAAGAATATGTGTTTTGTTTAGAGTTACTGGGTATCGGATATAAGAAAGCAGGATACGAGTCCATTGATTGAGTCAAATTTTAAAACAGGGAATCGCTTCGCTACGACAGGGAGAGGTTGGAGGAAGTGATAATTCGTTGTTATTTTCTTGAAGATCGTGATTTGATTAATTTCATAAGATTTACTACTAAACATTCATGGCTTATTCTGTACGTAAGAATAATTCAAACTTAATTCTTTCTAGTCTTCCAAACGTTTCTACTTTGGTTCGATTTTTTTGCGGTCTTGAAAATTAATAGAAACGGAGCTGAACAAAAAAATTTAAACTTTTCTTCCTAATTTTAAAGGTAATTTAATTTAACATTTCTTAAATACAAAACTACATTCCTGCTAATCATGTAGATCTAAGTTCCGTTAACTTCTAACCTTTTTTATGCTTTCAATTTTTTCTGCCGAAGATCTTCGAATTATATTTCAATCTGAAGCTTCTCCTCTTTCCTCTTTTGTCCTATCCTCGTTTTTCTGTCTACCAGATTGTTCTTTAGTTTACTGGTCTACATTTTACAAATCATCGGTTGGCCGTTTGTATAGAGTTGTTTACAAACTTTTAGCTCGAAAACGGTTTGGTTTTATGGTGGTAGTATCTGTGCCCCTCAGCTAACCCTTCTTTTTTCTCAGCGCGTTTCTGGGTGGATGCAATTCGAAGTATCATTTTTCCATCTGGGACGTGTGTGGGGCATTTCTTTTCTTTACATATTTTAAATTCAGAAATACAAAGATTTCCAAGAGGGCAGAAGACAAGAAAACCAATGCAACCTCAAAAGTCCCTAATTTATGTCTTCATTCATATCTTTCGTCTTCACACTTTCCAACTTTGACTTTGCAAACTATTAATTCAGCTGTTATCAAGGGAAAAGTTAAGTGATTACTTTTATCATTTATCACTGTAACTCTATTTAACTAAAAACTCTTGAACGTTTCAAGTAACTTTATTGTTACTCAAGTTGCAATTTCTAATCGTTAAACACAATTCAGACTGCAATCATGCAGACTTTACTCAAACTCAAAAATCCTTGTAAAAATGTAAACTCTCTTCAGACTTCAATCATGTAATTCTTTTTCAAACTCTATCATCTAAACTTTAACTGAATTGCTATTTTAACTTTAAATCCAGTAAAGAGAGCGTCCGGAAATTATAAAACGTCTTTGGTAACATCTGTATACATCGAAATTAATTCATATCAACTCTTGTATTACTTTTGCATTGTCCCAAAACTGAGGAAAACCCTTACTCTTCTTTCTTATTTTTTGTCAATATTTTGCTATCTGTTTTCTATTTATCTTTCCATATTATTTTGACCTTTTAGGTGGTCTTTTTTAAAGTTTATTGCAATCGATAATTTTTCTAATAAATTTATTGTCTTGGAATCTTACCCCATGGACTGCTCAGCTCCATCGTAAGCTTCTTATAACTTCTACTATATCCTGAAGTTTGGTATGTTCACCTATTGAAGTGTCTGTTTTTCTGTCGCACCAAGTTATGTCAATCATAATTCATTCATGGACTCTTTGTTGTTTCAAGTTTTAATGCAAGTGTTTTGGTCAGGTTCCAATTTTCTGCTCCATAGATCTTAGTTGGAATTATGCATTGGTTTTGTACTTTCCTTTTCAGTCACATAGGAATTTTACTCTTTCGTTAAAGGTAATGCTTGTCCTTCCAAATGCTTTCCAGCCGAGAGTGAATCTACGTTAGATTTTTATCTTTTTCAGTGACATAGTGATCGATTGAGATATGTAGATCGATTTCTGTCTCTACTATTTCAATTTAGTTATTGTAAATTTTGATGTCCATTGTGTGAATTTCTGGTTGGTTGGTCATGACTTTTGATTATTCAAGATTTATCTTCAGGACGACTCTTTTGATTTCAGAGTTAAGTTTTTGAAACATTGAATCATATCTAGGTTATCAGCTTTGAGTACATTAGAATCTGTGAAGCTCAGTTGGTTGAAATTTTTTCCATCCATCTTAATGCCTTTGCTTTGCTAGTTTGGCCTCTCGAAAATTTTATTATTGAGTTTGGTTTCCTTGGTTTTGGTTATGCATTTTTTTGTTGCTTTAGTGTAACTTTTTATAGAACTTCTTTATTCTTTTTCGATCCTTAATGATTGCACCGTTTTTCCTTTTTGTACTATTTATGTGAGATTTTTTCATTTGAAGTCTCCTGTTAGCCAGTTGATAACCTGTTCCTTCTTTTATGGTCTCTTCAAAAATAGTTGTATTGTATTTTCTGATGTCATCTCTGTTTCTTTGAAATGAGATTCTTTATTTCTGCTAAGTTAATTTGTTTCTAACTGTTTTTTATTGAGTTGAGGAATAAGTTCTTGCGGTATTATCAAATTTATTCATTACTATGAATAATTTTAGAAAAACTTCATTTTTAATTGATAAAAATATGCAATTTAATCAATAATGTATTCTCCGTTGTTATTTACGACCTCTTCCCAGCGTTCTCCTAGTTTTTCGATGCTTCTGCAATAAAAATCTCTGGATAATGACTTGAAGAATTCCTCTAACCAGGTTCTTGATTCCACATCAGTATTGAACGAAACACCGCGCAAATTGTTGGAGAGCGATCGGAACAGATGGAAATCTGATGGAGCCAAGTTTGGCGAATATGGAGGATGCGGCAGGATTTCCCAAATAGGCGTTTGGATGGCGTCTTTTGTCATACTCGCAATTCGAGCACGAGCATTGTCGTTTTGCAGAAGGACTCCATAACGTCGATGAGATCGCTTTTCACTAATAGCTTCGGCGAGTCGATACATTTGTTAAACGTAGAGTTATGTATTGACATCTTGTTGTTCGCAAGGAGCTCATAAAGAATGATGCCTTTACAATCCCACCGCACACACAGCATCGTCTTTCGTGGATGAAGTCTTTGCTTAAAATCGCCGGTGTTTTTTTATTAGGGCTAAGCCATTGTTTTAGATGTTGAAAGAAACCCACCACTTTTCGTCGCCAGTGATGATGCGGTGAAGAAATATGTCCTTATATACACAAGTAGCATGGGAACGAGCAAGCAAACCTGTGGAAATCGTGGAGCGTTGAAGTTTGTTACTTTCGCTCAAAGCGTGCCGAACCCATGCGCCGAGTTTTGAACTTTTCCCATCGAATAAGGGTGATTCACTACAGTTTTCTGATCACACGCCAATTGTACAGCCAATTCTCTAGTCGATTGACGAGAATTTTCATAAAGAAGGTCGTTCAATCGATCTTCATCCAACTTAATGGGGCGACCAGAACGTTGTTCGTCATTAAAATTGAAATGACCGTTTTTGAAACGTGAAAACCACCATTGAGCTGTCCTTCCTGATAAAGCATTTTCTCCGTACACAACACAAATATCGCGACAAGCTTTGGCTGCGTTTTAATTGTTCCCGTCTCGATTGAAAATGAATAACAACAAGTGTCTAAAATGCGCCTTTCTTTCAACTTGACATTCCATTTTGAGGGTGTAGAACAAAAATTAAATAAACACAACTTTTAAATAAACCACAATGACTTATTACTCAACTTCAATACGTAGTCTAAGCAAGAGACTAATAGTCTTTTGATCTCATTATTTATTATTGTTTCTCCCTTTATGTGCACAAATCACGTCAACAAAACTTAAATCAACACAACATAAAAAAACGCAAGAACTTATTCCTAGCCTTCCTTATTAGGTTTAGTATGTCTTTTGAGAGTTAGTCGTGTTGTTTATAATATTTTGTGTTTCTTCGTAGTTTTAGAAGTGTATGCATTCTATTTCATTAAGTTATTGTTCATGGATTGTATATTACTAGTGTCGCTGGGGTAAAGGGGATTTTCATGGTATGTTCTATGAAGATGTGGCTAGAATCCTAGAAGCAGCTTTATCTGGATCTTAATAGGCTTATTTTTTTATAAAAATGGGCTCGCTTTTTTCTCCTGGATGGCTCAGTTATTGAGAGTGACTTTGTTGACCGACCAGAAAGTAATCAATTTCATAATATAATGTATCTCATACTTTGGGCATCTCTAAGTCTCCTTTTGTTGCTGCCTATTTTTTAACATAATTTTCAAATTTAAAGATTGGAGTCGAAGAAACGTCAACCCGATGTTTTCCACTTTCATTTCTTTACCCTACTATGAACGTTCCTCTAAATGGCTCATTTATTACCTGGTTCAACTTTTGCAATGACAATGTCGAAATGGACTTTCTTTTTGCGTAAGCTTGCCTTAATATTATCATAGAAACTATTTAATTCTTACGGTGTACTAGTAGCTGTCGGTGCGAAACAATTGGACAATTTGGGGCTTAGACTTTTTATCGAGCCTTAGGTTTACCAAAGCTACTAGTTCCAATATGGCATGAAAATCTCACACTATTTCTTTGATCTATCTATGTATCAGGAATTAAAATACACACTGTTTTTATACTTGTTTTCCTTTGTGGTAGAGTAGGTGATTGTTACTTGTTTCAGACATAGCTTCTCTGTATCGTCGAGTTTCACAGAGACCAATTATATCATATTTAATATCATTGACTTCCGTGAGGAGTTCTGTGAGATGTACCCCTTTAAATATCGTTCGACAATTGTAGTATAAAATATATAATACTTTATTTAGGGTTTTAATTTCGACGCTGGGTTGTAAATATTAGTCAGTCGAAATTGGCGTCTAAATTGTATAGGCACCCGTGCCTATACAAGTTTTGCGGTTAAAACTTAATTTAATTCTGAGGAACAGCCAAAGTTTCTTAGGTTTTGATTCGTGATAAGAAGTTGGTGCTATGAGTTAGCATGATGGCTTAATAAAGGTTCATATCTAATCGCAGTCAGCGAAAGAAGTGGATACGATTTTTTATCCCGTGTTTAAAATCGAACCCTGGATCTTTTGGCTTAAAGTACATAAAGTCTAACACGCTAAAACCAACACTACCCACAAACATAATATATATATAGATGTTTGTGTGTGTGCTTGTGCGGTTACTTTACCAATTGTTATTCAAGTGTTTCCTTGCTCTGGCAACCAGGGGAAGCGTAAAAATAAAAATAATATTATCACCTATTAGATATATTCACTCGCTCTGCATTGAAAGGGCAGTACACCAGGATGCTAATAGCAAATATACACATTTTAACTAGATTATTACTCTACTTTGAAAGAAAAGGTCGTCGCAACAACAAGAAAACTGATGTGAATATAGTTTCATCTTTCAGCAGGACAAACGTCCGTAACCAATTGCTTTAGTACCATATTAAATAAATCGTTTTGAAGTTTCCAATATTAATTTTTTGAATTGCCCCCATAAAACCGATAGCTAAAACCTATAAAACTGTGTGAATGAAAAAAAAATGACCTATCCTTCATGAAATCCAAAAAATAAGAACGAGTTTAGAATGTTCTGTAACAGAGATGGATTAATGCTACTCATAATGCAGTGAATGGCAAGCTAATATAATACTGATTGCTATAATTGCTAACAAAGGTTAGGCATCAAAATATCAATAATTATTTATAGTCGTCCAATTGTTATGCAAATCTTTGCTCTGGGCTCATTTGTGTTATAATACTGAAACAAAAATATCTATGGATCCGGAATGCTTTAGATTAGATTTTTGTGTTCTCAACCAATAGGTGATCTACCAACTTTTTTGTATTGAGATAATAATGATTTGTAAGTACATATATAAGCAAAATTGCATGTTAAAACCAATAAATAGTTAACAATAATACATATTTTTTTAATATTCAGCGAAAAATAACTATAAAATCATTCATAAAATGAGATTAAATAACCTAACTTAACCTAGATAGGTAAGGTTAGATTATGTTAAATTTATTACAAAATGAAAATGTTACTCGAAAGAAAATGTTTGCTGAACACTTTGGATGAACACCGACTTTTGCCTAACATTGGAGTTAGGATATAAATTTCCTATATCAGCAAAATTTTTCAAATATCATTTGAATAAATACACAGCAGTTACGTTTATTGAATATTCTGCTTCGAATTGTTTAAATGCCGCTTCTTTACCCAGATTTTTTTTATTGTAAAGAACTACAGAAGCTAAGGATCTTGATCTCTATTTCGTTTGTCCTTATATTTAATGCTCAAACCTGGCCTTTATAAAAACGTTTCATCGTTGGTTAAACATGATTATTTTCTCCCAACAGACAGTTTTTCAGCACATCCATTCTAGTAATTAACCACTTTATAAATACACAAATCCTGGCTAGGATTTCTCTTCTCAAACTATCTCAAACCATTCCCAGCCCATTGTTTCTCCTCTCATTAGAAATAAAATTTGATTTTGAAAGCCATCTTATTCCCATGACAACAAAGCTATTAAGTATTTTGAGGACCACAATTAAATAAGCCATTAACCTTCTTGTTTTAACAAGGGTAGATTTCGTTTACTCTGATTGTCTGCTTGTAATCCATCTCATAATCTGTGAATTATCTCTGACAATGGAAAATAACTACACTGAGTTTTACTGATAGAACCCGTTTGTCAAATTAAAGTTGTTTTTTTGCTAATAAACTTCACCAGATGGACAACATCAAGTTCTTTTGTATGTGCTATTCAGACCTAAACATTCGAAATAGATAAATATTTGACATCGCTAAGACTGCTTAATGATTAGTTCAACTTTATATGTACTTCTACTTTTTCTTGAAAAAACAAACTATCGTTACTTGCTTATTAATTTAGTTATTTCCCTATAATGGATCAATGAATGAATAGTTTTGAGAAATAAGACCCCCTTCTCAACATTTTCAATGCAAAGGATAACAACATGAACAATGAAGTAACATAAAATAAAATATCAAGGCCTGTTTTTTCACCTTTACGAAACCTTTTTTTTAAAGTAATGAAAGTTTCAAGAAATGAAACGTATATATTAACACAGACAATATGTGTATGTCTCTGAGAGAGATTTACATGATCCTCTCTGAATCGCATTCAACACACATTAGCTATCGAAAAGACAATTTGAAAATAATAACTGCTGTAACTTAATCTATAATCTCACTTTAGGGATTTTCGACTCATGAAATATTTCGCATCTGTAGACTTCGATTAAGATAATTTTGTACGCTGACAAAATTAACCTTTCTTTTAAGAATGAATGAAAATGGAAATCGCTTCAAATTCTTCTCTCGTCTAATAAGGATGGCTGAGCGATTGTACATGCATAACAGATATAGATATTGTGTACTCCTTCAAATATTTAGAATCGATTATTTATGTAAATTACTTATTACTTTAAACAAAATAGTGAGTTTCCGAGAGATGTAGGCGCAGTTATATAAAGGATTTTTAACTCAATAAAGATGAAAGTTATTTAAGTATATACAGGGTGTCGCATAAAAACGGAAACTGACCTTTAAGTCAATATATCTCTGATAGTATTAAAGCTAGATAGTTTCTGAAAACTTAATTTTCTTTGTCTATCTTTTGTGCATCTAAGTTGAAAACTGTATAAACTTAATTCTTCAATTGTAAATTCTGCAATGAAGTAGATGAGATACATAAAAAGTGTGCTTGCACAAGTAAAATACAGAATCAAATTTCAAATAGACATACTTCAAAACCATTTAGTAGAAGGGTACAGAAAAAAAACAATTTAATTTCTAATATTTATTACAAAAACATACTTAATTCTTATTTATAATGTAATAGGCTAATATACGTGACTTTTGATATGGTCTCCATTTATTTCTACACATACTTGCATCCTTTTTCGTATTTGCGCCATAATTCTTTTAACTAAATCCTGATTTTATTTTAGTAAATCAAGTTCATTTCTAATTCTTCGCTTCGAATCGTCTGTGTTATCTGGTGGAGTAAAGTACACTTTACTCTTGAGATGGAGCCACAAAAAAAAACACAAGGTGTTAAGTCTGCAGATCTGGGTGGCCACTCAATTGGATGGTTCAATGCAATAATGCGGGTACTTAAAAATGCCCGTCAGCAATTCCCGCACAAACGAGTTCTATGTGCTGGAGCGCCATCTTGAATTCACAACAGACTGTTAAATCTGTTTATATAAATTTGACGCAGTTCAGGAGCTATACTTTCTGTAATTATGTTTAGGTATCCATTCCTAGTCAAGTTATTGTTGTAGAAAAAAGGGCCCACAAGACGTCCGTTTCCATCACGCATTTCAACCCACACAGAAACCTTTTCCCTGGATATGCCTACATTAAAGTTAAAATTTGGAGGATTGGTTTGTGGTGCATACTGGCGAATGTTATGATTGTTGACTCTTCCATTCATATGAAATGTACACTTTCGCGACAGCCTTGATTCTTTATTTTACCTGCTTGCGCAAGCACACTTTTTATGTCTTTCATCATCTTCATTGCAGAATGTACAATTGAAGAATTAAATTTATAATTTTTTTAACCTAGATGCACAAAAGATAGACAAACAAAATTAAGTTTTCAGAAATTATCTAGCTTTAATACTTTCAGAGATATATTGATTTAAAGTTTGGTTTCCTTTTTTTGCGACACTCTTTATATTGGATTAAGCAGCTAAGAGATAACAACCCAGTCGGAAAAGTTAGAGAAAGTTGATCTTCCGCGATCATTTATTTTAGTTAAATTTAAATCGAAAACCAACGATGAACCCTCCGCAGAAAGGTTGCAAGGAGAGATCTGTCTAGAATGTTATAAAGAAAATGTGTGGATTTAGAGCTGGCCAGACTTCCTCTAAATCTGTAGGTGCTGGAGCTTATGTGTCAATGGACCTGAACACCGCTCGATTGGATTCTTGCCAGGTGAAAGTGGTGGCCAGATCATTCGTGAGTACTCTCCAAGATGCTCTTTGATCCGTTTATAGGCTACTTGGGCACGGTGGCAAGTTCTATTGCTCTGCTTGAATACCCCACCGTTTGGGATATACCTGAATTTAATAATATTTTTAGGCGGACACAACTAATATCACGTGAACAAAACCGGTACGAGTTTGGAACCACCATCACTATGTACTGTGCATTGTTAAAAACTGAGGACCATGACCTAATGGGATCTGCGCCGCACCAGGAATTGAATTTAGCCCAAACCAACTGGAAATGAGTCTCCTCTTACCCCACTTCGTGTTGTGAGTCCTTCATTGTCCAATTAGCGTCGCCATGACCCAAGATGTAACACTGTGTCCAGTGTTGCTTTAATAACAGGATGCACTCTAGTTTATATATACTTTTTTATTACGAATGGAGCCCCCTACTTGATACGTCAGAAGACTATGAAAAACAAGGATCCATCAGGGAATAAATGTTTCTATGGAAAACTAAACAACTAAGAAAGTAGGTAAAAATGCATGAAATAAAATACAGTCCTCTACCTAAGGAGGAATTTGGGTCTTTGATCCGTTTCCACATCTAATGCTCTACTCGACCATTGTAACTTTCGAAATTCTTTATGGAGTGATTTAAAGTTTTCAATGCAATTATCAGATCATTTTATGGGAACTCTTAACTATCTGCCCAAACTAGAACATCTTTTACAACTAATGTCGTACTTGCTTTAATAACTAATTTAAATATACGTACATTGAAAAAAGAAAACATTATTACCGATTTGAAGGTTGTCGTCCTTACAATTTACACGTGTACGTGGATGCAAGTCTTGTGGCATACCCAGGGGTGGTGTACCTACATGAGTGTTCTTGTTTTATTACAATTTTAGTGTTTTCTTCTTATTGTATCTCCTTTTATTTTTGATTTATGTACATAATAAATGCGTTGTTAATTTGCATATTGTTGCCTATTTATTTTAGTGTTTATTGGACTACTTTTTAGCCATTTTAATTTTCAGTCTTCTCGTCCTGCAATGGGTATAAAATATATAGTTTTCATAGAGCATTTTGCACGTCGCTTTCTTTTATGTTAATACTTTACCTTGCACGTTTTTTTTTCATTTCTCTTAATTTTGTGTTTTCGTTTGCCTTAATCAGTATAAGCTGCCAATATTTGCTCTCCCCTATTCTCAATGTTCTCACTGCTTTCAGACCTATCCTTGCCAACCTTACTATCTCCTTCCTTCTGCGTCGCATAAGCCCCTACACTCTTTTTCACATAATTCCGCCATCTAACAAGCCTAAAGCATATTTTTTCAAAATAAATTACCTAAATGTAATAAAGTCCTCCATCACTACACATTGAATAGTAGGGCTGCGAGTGAGTACCCTCAATTTCTCTCGAGCGCGCCTTACTAACCACCTTCTTTCACTTACCAAACAAACACATCTCTTAATACCCCTTTGCCTTCCAGTTTCTTCTCTATGCACCGTGCTTACATTCTCGTGTCATAGCTACATCTTCCCATTTTCCGCTTATTTCTAAATTCACTCCGTGTTTGTAAATACTATTTTAGTTATTTGTGAGCTCATCATATCAAAGATATTATAAGCTCTCTGGCTTGGATAACTCCTTTTTCCATGACTAACCACAAGATGTATTTGCGGCTGCCAGCTCCGTTTGTAATTGCTCATAAACGTCCTGAGAGATTCAAGTTGAGGTGGTGACGTTAGGCCAAATGCCTCTTCCAATATGCTCCGAGGTTTAGTCCGATCAACTTTCTCAAAGATTTAATAGCTCTTTCTTCTCTCCTCGTTCTGAAGACAAATATTAATATTGCTGTCATTTCAGGACTCCTATCATTAATCTGATAGCATCTTCGATAACTTGGTTGAATTTATAGACGGGCTATTCTCTCCTTTCGTTTGTTAAATTTTGTGAATTTTAACATCTCTTACCTTATTCTTTCATCCCTGGGAAATCTGATAATTTTTCTGTCTACTCGCTCGCTCGATTTTTCTTCTTCACCCACATAATTGTAAATATACTTGATCTTTCCGATTCATCAGTATTGACTTTTGGTGGATTCCACCGTAGCATTTTCTGACTTCTTCCTTACTTAGTTCTCTTCCTCTTTTACTAAACCTTCACGTACCCACTGTTAATACCTTTCTTCATCTTATTTCTCCTCTATTGACCAGGAAAGGATGACCTTAGATCTCCCTCGATTAACCATACTCTACACTTTTCTGTTTATTCTGATTATTATTGTGTCATTTTATTTTTTAATTTGTCACTTCGTCATTTATTTCATTAAGCGTATTTTAGAAAGTATATATTTTTAGTTTGAGTTTCAGGTTTCAGTAGTTTTCTTCTCTTTACCATGACTCTGCGCATTTTTCCTCTTAAAAGTATATAATCAACCTCACTATTTTTGTTACGATTGTTCTCATGGTACTTCATCTTATGCTTTACCTTTTCTAGAAGGAGTTACTCTTCCTATTCCACCTCTTTCTCTCAAAAAGTGGTATCGGTGCACATCTAAGCTACAAAAATCTGCCCCTTTCCTTTTAGTGCCCATAAAAAATAACCGTCCATCTCTTTGTCCATGGCAAAATATCCATTTATAGCGATCGGTGGTTATGTGCTTTAACATATCGGCCTACTAATCAGAGTTCATCCTTTGGCATAGGCATCAAGCTTGATAACTCATAAACTTCTTCCATGTAAGCCTTTCAACACAATATATCACCTTCTACTCTGTTAATGCCTTTACAAGCAAACCCTCATTCACATAATCAGCATATCTGTTACACGATATTCCAACCGTTAGCACACTCTGACACCTACTCTTCTACATTCTTGTTGAAAGCTTATCACTGCTTTGCGAGAGCAGCTAACATTAAATACTAAAATTCCTCTCCCTATTCTCTATTGCCAACATTTTACTATGCATTCATGTTTACCTGAAGGAAATATAAGTAAGAATGTGAAATGGTTAACAGAACTTTTTCAAATTAAAATTGAAAGAGAAAAAAATCAACGTCCACTTTTATACTCTACTTCATAAAATAAACACCTCCTCTCAAGCCTTTCCTCCCTTGCACTCAGATTTGCCCTCTCAACTTGTCCATATTCATGGCCTTAATTTAAATAATTTCTTCTCTTTTCATACTATGGTCTCATGCAAAAATAAGCTAACGAAGGCACTAACATACTCCCATGCAACTTTCTGGTACATTCCAAACTCAATGGCTTGAAATGTAGCCACGCTCTGGTCCGCCCAGTAATATTCAGCTATCATGTATGGTAGTCCTGGTAATATTACTTTGCATTTTCTTAAGAGTATCACCACAGACTCTAGCAGAGCTACCCAGCATCCTCAAACATCATTACCTCACACTTTTCAGAATATAATTTTATTACTCCTCTTATATACCATGAAAATGTTTATATCAAAACTTCAACATCTAGCACACTTTCAGATACTAACATCACGTCATGAGCATATATCAACATAGATAAAACCAATTCCTCAAGAACCTCACGCCACCCTCTAATTCCACTTTGTCACTTTTTCATTACTACAATAGAAATATATTTAACAACTATGACGAAATCACATACCGATGTTTCACCCCCAAACACATACGGTTAAGTTTAACTACTGTGGCCACCTTTCAAACAAACGCTCGACTTACTTCCAAACGCTTGACAACTTAAGGTCTGTTTGAAGTAGGTTGATCTTGGTGGTCTTCTCCTTTCCTGAGCTGAGCCGCTTGTCGATATCGGACTTGTTGATGTCCACGCGAGAGAGAGCAGAGATCTGGATTCTGTTCACTTGCATCTCGAAACGCCTTCACAAAATGGGAAATGGGAAAGACGTTCTGATGACACATGCTGGAAAAGTGGAATTATAAGTTTGTTTCACGAAACACGAAAGATAAAAAAAATCCCGAGTTCAACATGACTTTTGCAAAACCTTATAATTTTGTACTTGCTCTAAATGTGGACCCTTAATTCTAATTTCTTTATCTTTTATCATATTAATGATCAATATTTTCGTAAATGAAAAGTCTTCTTTTGCTGCAACCTATGGAGTGACTTTACAAAATTCCGTTATCTTTAACTGTAATTACTATGGATCGAAGAGAATACAACCTCTGGGAGCAGCAAAGCGAATAATACTTTGACAACATCAACTTGAATAACACTCTAACAGCAGCAAAGAGATTAATAATGTGACAGCAGCAAAGAGAATAATAATTTGACAGCATCAATGTGAATATTACTCTAACAGAAGTAAAGAGGAAAATACTCTGGCACCAGAGTAAAACAAATTATAAACTGACAGCACCAACGTGAATTATTCTCTGTCAAGCAGCAATGTTATGGATCGAAGAGAATACAACCTCTGAGAGCAGCAAAGCGAATAATACTCTGACAGCATCAACTTGAATAATACTCTGAGAGAACAAAGTGAATAATACTCTGAAACTAGCAAGACAATACTCATACAGCACCATAACCAAATATACTCTGACAGCAAATAATACTGTGATAGAAGCAAAACGAAAAATATTCTGGCAGCAGAAAAGCAAATAATACTATGTCAGCACGAAAATGAATAGTACGCTAGCAGGAAAAATTGAATAATACCCAGACAGTAGCAAATAACTAATATTCTCACAGGAACCGCACGAATAATACTTGAGCGGCAGCAAAGCGAATAATACTCTGACAGTAGTAAAGCGAATAATACTCTGACAGTAGTAAAGCGAATAATACTCTGACAGCAGTAAAGCGAATAGTGCTCAATCAGCAGCAACGTGAATAATACTCTACCAGCATCAAAGCAAATAATAATCTGGCAGAAGCAAAGCCAATAATACCCTAGCAGCAGCAATGAGAATGTGACTAAAATATCTCTACTTAATTATTTTTCCATGTGTTTGCCAGTAAAAAAAGTCCTGAAATCTCTACAAGGCTGCTGGAAGTACTTTTCAGAAAGGCATCTTCCTGTCCAATTTTTTTAATTATATGTCTATTGGAAACCCTAGGCAAAGTTGTTGATCTGTTTGTATGTGGAATCTTTTAAAACTAAACTCCTTTTTCCACCTAGTTTAAATATACGAGTATTATCTGATACGATATATGAGAGAAATATTTGGGGTATTTTGTATATTGGATATAATGTAAATGATTTCTTTGGCTGTTGAATAATATCGTACATTCAGTTAAATTCAATCACGAATTGGATGTTTTCCCTAAACCATTTTTGAAGATACCGTAATGTATTGTAAGCTTACTGATTTCCGATCTTATATGTTTTACTTGAACCATCTTTAAGAACTAAAATATTCATTTTACTTCTTTGTATCTGAATGCACTTTGTGTTCGTGTTCACGAATTTATTGATAAGGAATTCGAAGCAACGTTAAATGTAGGAAGATATTAAATTATCTTTCCTAATTTATAAATGAATTTTTACGTCCTACCTAAACGTATTTTGATGAAAATAAAAAGATGTTTTTTTGAGAAGTACTATTCTACCTAGTACTTATACCGACCATTTTTTCTATTTACCTGAATGATTTAAACAGTTTAACAAAAATGTTAGTAATAATTCCATTAATAAGCTTACTAGCAATTCATCCTAATGAAACACCATCTACTTACTGCTTAAAACAAACCACTAAGTGGCTAGAAAATAAAATGAAATGTCATCAAAAACAGTTGCATGAGTAGGTATAGTTTAAATAATTTCTCATTGATCAGTTCATTAATAATAAAAGTGACTGAAGCGAAATGATTCATTTTCTTGTTGAATGCTAATAAAAGAAATTTAAATGAGTCCAACATTAAAACTTTTGCAAAAAAGCAATTTAATTTTAAGCGAAGGTGTATTTAAATTAGACAATGTCATTACTGATATAAATTTCTATCAGTATAAATTTAATTAATCGAAGATTAAATATATATATATATATATATATATATATATATATATATATATATATATATATATATATATATATATATATATATATATATATATATATATATATATATATATATATATATATTTATTATAGTTTCTGCCCATGTATATTCATATACATTTTTCCTGAACAAATGTGTTTGTTTATTCGTCGGTGTGTTTGTTTGATTGATGTCAGCTTTTCTTAAAAGCTTGTTGTTTGTGTTTATGTTCGTTCTGGATATTTAAATCTTATATATATATATATATATATATATATATATATACAGGGTGACCCATAAGTCTCAGGAAACTACATGTACAACTTTGTGTGTAAATATGTTATTAACGGAAAACAAATGGAATTGTTTTATGTAACAGTAATGTCCTTGGACTTATGGGGCACCCTCTCTCTCTCTCTCTCTCTCTCTCTCTCTCTAAAATATATATATATATATATATATATATATATATACACTCAGTGATGGCATGTGGACATCGTGACGCCTTACATGGTAGACATTTCTCATCGGACCCAGGCAAGAGACTTTAGGTCATATAGAGCTGTAGTACTATATTTGGCTACCACTTAACAAGCTTGAGTATAAATTGCATAACCTACTATTTACAATTCTCCAGTTATGAACAGATACGGTAAGTGACTACAGATGTACATGTTTATTTACAAAGGTACAGAAACTCGATATTCTCATCACAGAAAGCTTATGTAATCCAATGAAAACCCTTTAAATGATCATAAATATACGATAATGTGCTCAATAAATAGTATACATTAAACGTTATAAATCAGTCTCTCTTTTATTGCTCTGCGAATTCATCAGTTTAATAAGGCGTAACGTGGCATAAATTACTCAGTGTGAAAAATGTAATCTGTTCAATATTTATTGTATTTTGCCGGGATGTAATCAAGGGAACGGTAAAATGAAATGATAAAATACCTTCATAAATTTAGTGTTCTTTCTAATGTTTTTATTTATGAAGGCAAAGATAAATTTTTAACTTCACCTGACCTAAAATCTCTAAATACCCCCCAATAAAATACGAGGCATAGAAACCTAAGCTTTTCTTGTTTAAAAAATTAACGAGGTAAAGAAAGAAACACCGGATTATGTAGTAAAAATAGGGCGCCATTCAAATAAACCGATAGTAATAACACATCATGAAAAATAATAAATCATTGATTATTTATAGAAAAATTGCACGTTATTTATTTCTAATGTGACGACATTTTAATAATAATAATATTACTAGTACTACTACTGCTAAAGATAATACTAATACTAATAATATTAATAATAATGCTACCATTACTACTAGTGATAATAATACTATTAATTATAATAATAAGGGTTATAATGAAAAGAAGAACAAGAGGAAGATGAAAATTAATAACCATAACAATCCATAGCTTCACCACTCCACGCCCTCTAAGGGGGGAGCGCGCGCTTAACTGCGCTGGAGCTGTCAGCCTCCTGTCTGTTTCGCCTTTAAAACCTCTTTTTTCAACTCCCTTTTATAAGGGTTTTAACTATTTTTTTAAACATCCCCTTGATCTCCAAAAGAGAAAGAAAATAAATAAATACACAAAACATTAAATAATAATAATAATCGACTATAAAAAGCTTTAGATAAACGTGAGTTTTCAAGACTCGCTTGGATGCATCAAAGGAGAAGGATGAGCGTATCACAGCCGATGCATCATTACATTCTTGGACCAAATATATAAAACAGGAGGATCTCCATCGCACCACACCCGAAGATGATCAATCAGTTGGAAGCCAGATGCAGAGGGTAGGTTTTTGTGTCGCGGGTATTTGGTCAGTAAGGAAGCCAGGTTAGACCAAGTTGCGTCATTTAATCCCATTTAAGAAGAAGGACTCTAGAGGTGATTATGTATTGAATGCGCGACAGCCAGTACAGCTCTCTAGCAGAGTAGTTGTACGAGAGAAACGCCCATAGTTTGAAAGAATAATGACTGCAACGTTCTGGATGAAGCATAAAATCCTGCGGTGCAGTGATGAGAGTTTCAGTAGTTTTGACGGAGGGGGATGAAATCCTGAAAGGCAATATCAAAAATGTTGTGGTTGAATTAGGAGGAACAAATGTTGCCGATATCACGGAAAAAAAAAATAGAAGATTTACCTAAATTAGCAACATGAGTTTTGAAGTATAATTATTGAATGGGACGCAGAGATTTTTCGGGAACCGGAAAATTGTCATAAGGAGCAGGCACCAAGGTTAAGAATGGGAGCAATAGTTTTACAGCAAGAAATAACTGTAGAACTGCCCAACAATTAAGTAAATATGATATAAGGGGTTATTAGGTTTCTATAACTGTCATCAAATAAAACGAGGTAAAAGTAAAGATAGGTTGGCATCCTCATCAGCGAATTCATTTTCCACAATCCGCCGATATGAATAAGGATTTGAAAGACAATCTCGAGATCATTACGGATTGGGGCAACTGCGACTTCATTAATACTGCGAACGAAAAGGTGCGGAGATTCTGAATCCTCGAAAGATATTAGGTGGCAGATAGTCGTAAATGTATGTTAAAATTTGTCTCTGAACTTGTCACGACTAGAAATCTCTTGTAATGAGCGATGTTTTGCAACAAACACGACCGTGAAAACAGACTCAGGTCTGGGTAGTGGCCAGAAAACTTCAAATAATACGATATTAAATGTATTAATATAAATAAATATTGACGCATAAATGCGTTCAAAGATTTACCAAAAATGGAAGGAAAAACGCATAAAAAGTGAAAAACGAACAAAATAGAGTTAAAGAGAAAAGCAAACTGAAAAATAAAGAAATAAATAGGTGTCGTGGTATAGTTCTATATATTATACATACATCTATTATATTTGATTTTTGAGTGCGCGGGGTTACCTTTTAAATGGTTTGGGTAGGCCGAGTTCCGGTTACAAGTCACATCCTCGTAAGGGACGGCTAGTCCAATAGATGCTACTTTAAACTTGGTATTGGCTGAGAGTTCCAAATCTTACTTAGTTATAGTCTTTCCTTATACGGCGATGATGAGCTCGAGGATGGGAAAGTAAAAGGAGTCGGCAAAAATAGACTATAATAAATATTAATAACTAAAGTAAATATGATATAATAATACACAGTTAATTAAGACAAATAGTTACACAAATGATAATGGGCAACCGTAGACGGCAATTATAAATTTGGGGAAACTAAAATATTCGTTACGATACCTTGTACACAAATGGAGGGGTTGGGGAAGACGATGGTTGTTTCTGGCGAAGCGGTGAGAGGATGGTTGGGTCACTTCAACAGGGTCCAAGGTCAACTTGCTTGTAGAGAAATATTCTTTTGAGATGACGGGAGGTGGGATGGGGGGGCAGATTCTTCGAGAAGGGAGGTTGGGAATTCTTCCGGTGTAAATTCCTTTGAAGAAACGGAGTTTGAGTTTCTCCAAAACGTCAACGGTTTGTTTGATCGGATATGCGTAATCAATGGGGGTATTACGCTAAGATGAATCTTCACTGAAGCCTTTTGGATTAAGTCTTGGTTCTAGTTTGTAGATGGCTTCGATGAGCGGAGTCAGACGGGTATTCTTACGGGGTGAGTAGTTCTTAACTAACTCTATGGGGTGGATATTTGTTTTATCCAAGAAGGGATGCTTGGTTTTGTCCAACAACGTTTCCTTGCCTTTGGAGTATGACAACCCGAATCGAGAAGAATTAAGATGGTCTGGACTCGTGTTGTCTCTCGCACCAATCTGATCATTCCTCGTTACGCGGGTAGATATGGACACCAGAAGTGAGGAAGCTTACCCCATAGAAGAAAGGGGGGGACATTATCGCACATCGTTTGAGTCATGGCGAACACGGCCCGGGTTGCGATTGTCTCAACTGCTTCCAGCGTGGCTGAAAGCCGGGGAAGAGGAGACTTCTCATCTTGTTCAAGTACTCGCCTTGATAAGGGCTGCATTCCATGAACCCGCTCCTATACTTTCTCACGCTTTTAAGCTTCAAGGCCCATCACATGGAGGAAATGCTTAAAAGCGACGTTATTTCTCCCCTCACGTGTTTGTTCCCTCACAATATGTATATAGAAAAAATAAATTTATGGAGAGAAAAATCACCAAGGTGTCGTGTTAAGGCAAATAAAAAGACTAGGATGAATTCAACAAACACCTAGCAATTAGAGAGAGGACAAAACAAAAAAAATGTGTCCAACAAATAATGCAACGACAAAATCAAAGACAAAAAACAAGCGTCAAGTAATTAAAGCAAAAAGAAAACAAGTGACCATTAATTAAAGCAAGGACAAACCTGAGAAAATATAATAAACATCCAGTATTTAAAGCAAGGACAAAACAAAAACAATACAAACAAACGTACAGTAATTAAAACAAGGACAAAACTAATAATAAAACTAATAAGTATCAAGTAATTAAGGGAAGTGCAAAAGCGAACGCCAGGCGTCCAGCCATTAGGGCTGAGAAAAATACAACCACCCTAGGAATTAAGCCAAAAATTAAACTTACCAGCTTTCATCAATTTGGAAAGGATAAAAACAACAACTTCTATCAATTAAGAAAAAAATAAACATGACAAAATACCGGGTTTTCCAAAAGTTCTGGTATACTCGGTTTTTCATCTTTCTAGAGGTTTATGTGTGTGATGGAAAAAATTTCATCCTACAACATTAAAGTTCTACCTCTCCAACATGTGTAATAAAAACGTCTTTTTCAATTGTATGCAGAGGTGTTTCAAGGTAGAATTGAGTGCGCGTGCGCAGAACAAGTGCAATATCGCAAAGCGTCTCAACGTTATCCTGATGACAGTCCCCATAATCGTGCAGTGGCTCAAGAACGAGGAAGACCTCTAAGATAAGCCTTGTTAAGGCAGACGCCAAGGTGTCCACCGACTGTGAGAAAAGCCTTCGATTGTTATTCGAAGCTTTAAAGGACTGCGATCTAAAGAAGAGCATCTCGGTGGCTACGGTGTCTAGGGCCGTCAAGGAGGATGGCGTTAAAAGTTTGAGAGCCGTGGAAATGCCTATGCGAGAACAACGTGGAGGACGCTGTCGTCGCCTTCTCAACAACTTAAATAGTAATAGCAATCGAATTAAAATTTTTAGGATAAAAAAAAATTCACGGTCGATCCGGTCATCAACAAGCAGAACGACCGTGTGGTAAACTTTAGCCAGGACGTCCGCTACGTGTCCATGACCAAGTATCCGGCTTCCGTGATGATGCGAGGCTTCATGGTTTTGAATGGCGAGAAAATGCCTCCGGTGTGGTGCTCGAACGATTACAAGCTCGCTGCCATAGTCCTGCCCTGGGTGAGAAAGATCGATAAAAAAGTGAAATAAGTCTTTCAGCAGGACGGTGCTCCGGCCCACAGATCCAAGACCGTGTTAGAGTGGTTGAGGTTGAACACTAACTTCCTGTCGGAGGACTTTGGCTCGTCGTAGTCACTGATCTCAATCCCCAAGACTTCGCGTGTAAATGCATGTGGAGAGCAAGGCCTGGAAGGTCCACTACAGCAACGTGGACGAGCTGAAGTCACCCGTTAACCGTGTGTGGGCTAGCATGAGGGAGGACTTCATCTATAACGTGTACGCGGTCTTTAGCTCTCGCCTAGAGCGTATGCTCGCCATTGAGGACGTCCACATTGATTAATATTACAATGTAAACACATATCTATATGAAAAACAATAAAAAACTTCTCTCACTGCATCCAAACTATTATGCTCTGATTTGTTGAGAGCGTCGTAAGAAGTGTAATAGGACTCTTGAAATACCCAATAATGAAGCCTCCCGAAAATAAAGCACGGACAAAGGCAAGAAGCAAATACAAGTCGTCCATAAATTAAGAGAAAGATTAATATTATGAACAAACCAAAATGTGTTATGCAACTAAAGTAAGGAAAAAACTAAAAAGGTGCAGAAAATAATACGGGACGAAAACCAACAATCAACCAACACTTAAGGCAAGGACAAAACAAAATAAAAAAACACGACAAAATAAATGAAAGATGCTGCTATAAATAAAGCGATAGTTTCCCTTAAGTAAAGCAATAGTCTCCCTTAAATAAACCAAGGCGTTTCCTGAATTAAAGCAAGAGGTTTCCTCAACTAAAGTTAGAAGCTTCCTCACTAAAGCATGATGATTCCTCATCTAATGCAAGAGGCTTGATCAACTGAAACTAGGATGCTTCTTCACCTAAAGCAAGAATCTTCCTCAATTGATGTAGGAATCCTTCTAAACTGAAGCAATACATTTTCTTAACTGAATTAAGCGGTAGGGGCAAACGGATGTCAAGAAACTAAACGTGAATAATTAATTCTCCCAAACAAGCTATACAATAGTAATAAAGTTCTCACATTCACGATCAGAGAGGTTAGACCAAACTAGACCCATCGAAAAATGTATTGCGTTACGGCCTTTTATTTTATACTCTATCCCCACAAATACCCAGATCACCACCAAATTGCTCCCAAAATTAATATCCGATTGGAGGCGGAAATTGAGAGGCATCCTGTAGAAGTAACCCTCTCAGTGTATTGAGACATACAAAACTCCAGAAAGTATGGCTGCAATCGAAAGAAAAAATATAATACACTTATATTACAAGCCAAATTTGTTGTTTTTTTAATAGTTTAAGGCCCTCTTTTAACCTTATTTAGATCTGTACTGAGTTGATATTATGAAGTTGAAGATTTATTTTGGTTCTATAGATTAGTTTCCTTAAGGTATTGTATTAGGAAAAGTGCTTGTAGGAGGTTGGAGTCTAGGGCGCAATGTAGTGTGGGATTAGGTCTTGGGTATATTTTCTTTTTCTATTGAACTTTGGACATGTTATTATGAGTTTTATTGTTATTCGGGTGTGACAAAGAGTACATTGTGATGATATGGAGTTTGAAAATACGTAGTTCTAGGTATATCTTGTGTACCCTAGTCGTAGGGGCTAAGAACTACTTCTCTTCTCTGTTCTTCTTGAGGAAGATTGCCAGTATTTGCTGTCTTGTTTTGCGTCTAAGAGATGGGAGTGTCCGTTTCTTCTCTAGGATGGTAGCAGTTGAGTCACATTCGCTTTTATATGTATTTGGTATAATATTTGTAGAAGGTTATTTCTCTGTCTTATAGTGGTTTAGACTGTTTGTTTGGAGTTATGTCTGCTTCTTCATTTTAAGCAATTAGGAAGTGACCGGGTGACTAGGATAAGTAATTAGTTGAGGAAGTTGCCCGAGTTTCTTCTAAGATTAGGGTGACATAGGGTGTTCAATTTGAAGGGAATTTAGTAGCGTTAATGCGCCTGAAATTTTTGAGTATATTGTGAAATTGGCTTATGGGAGTGAATTGTTGTCTTTACAAGTGTCATGTTCTAGGAAATTCAATGGTTAAAGCGTTAATTGGTATTTTCTATATCTGAATTGACTTGGCGACAGGAGATTTTGGTGTTCTCGTTGCCTCTTTATTCTGAAGTTGACCATTCATTTTAGAATTTGGTTGGTTCGGACGAGTCTTTTGCCTGTTTTCGAAAGGGTAGAAATGTAGCTTGATTGCACTCAACTATAAGAGAAACAGATTTATTTAGACTATTGTATATTTGAAATAGAAATGTCAGGCAGTTCGGGTGGGTTAGGTGATCTGGTCGTCATTAGGGAAAGTGTTGTGGCAATCGGTTAAAGTTTATCTCAATTTTGATATAGTGGAAGACCGGTTGTAAAGGTGTGCATGTTTTTATTTTAGCTTAACACTTTATTTTACGTCTGCTGTTATGGATGAGAAATATTGCGTGAGATAATCCTTTGTTGATCAAAGTAAGGGTGTTAGGGTTGGAGTTGGCTACGTTCTCGGGCGGAGTATTGGGTATCATTTTATATTAGGGATTGGGAGGCGGATTGCATTTTTGTATATCTGCATCTTTTTAATCCTTTGCTCTATCTTTGCTAAGGTAATAATGGTTGTAATATTTAAGATATATTTTTGCAATAACTCTCTTTGGGCCTCTTTAATATTAAAACGTGCCACTACTCAGAGCCGTTTGTCGTCCCTATATTCTTCATTAGATCTGGAAGCCTTGAAACATCCATGGGCTCGCACACGGATCTTTTTTGTTGTTAGGCAGCCAGTCTTTCACCGTGGTGTTGAAGGTCTAAGTATTTAGGGCAGAGCTGTGGGATGTTGTTGACGCAAGGCTTCATTGAAAGAGTGGAAAAGGCTAATTTTGTGTGGATCAAGCTAATTTGACATCTGCCTGTTTTCCTTTTCGTCTTAGGGGCGGTGGTAATTTTGAAAAAGATCTCTGTTATGATTGGTTAATAGGCACTTCCAAGTAATTTTGGATGGGTTTGCCAGTATACTTATGATGGGAAAGTTGTTGAGTGAATTGAGAAATGTACATTGGATAAACTGTTGCTTTGTTCGTGGCATTGTGTTGAATGATTGTCATTTAGAACTTCTAGTTTTTGATTATGAATCAGCCTCAAGAGTTCTCTTTGTTGTCTATTTTCCTCGGTGTCGTGCTAGCAAGTATTCCTTGCATTAAAGTCTCCCAACAATATGAATGTAGGTTGGATTTTTAAGTTACGGAGGTCGAAGTCACCCGGGAGAAGTGATATATGTAGTTAGGTAGATGGAGAAGATGGTGATTAATTCTGTAATTTTAACTTTGACTGCAAGGGATTAAAGGTGACATTGAGCTATTAAGGTATGTTTAACATGCCTTCAAAAGAGGACTAATATTTTGGGGATGATGGGGGTGTCAACGATGTACCAATTTCAGATGGTACACACGTAAATTTTGTCATTGGAAGGGGATATGATCGCATAATTGTTGTGCATGGAAGGCCTTTTGTGGTTCACTTGTAGTGTTAGGAGTATATTCTGTGTGATCTAACCGTCCGAAGAGGTTGTTTAGCCGATTTGGGTGATATTGGTTTATGGGGGGGGGGTTCTGTTCCGTAATGGCTTGAACCATTTAGCAGCACTGGATATCAAATCGTAGCATGTAGGAAATTTATTCTTGATTGTCTGTGTAATCTCCACTTCATTATCTTGAAATCAATATGATTACCAGCACAGTCACTCCAACTTACATGTCGTTTACAGATTTCCTGTTTATTCCCGTGAAGGAGTATTTGAAAAAGCGTTCTTGTTCTGCTTTGAAGTAATTTGGTAAGTCATGATCAAAGAGGGGCATAGTGTTAGTAAAAGATTGGCTAATGAAAGTGCAGAGAAGGGGAAAGTCGTATTGAAAATGGTGCATAAAGGCTCCTGATGAAAGTACCACCTTTCCCTAGCCTAGAGCAAGAGCGGAAGCTCCCTCAGTTACCGAGTTTTTGTTGCTGGCATTTCGGCCGGAAGGTCGTGGAGCCCATCCAGATACGAATATAGCAAACTACACAAGATACCTCACTGCAAAGATACGAAATGGTTTAGGGAATGGTTTAATACAAATTAAAACCAGTAACTCGAGGGAAAGGAAACTTGAGTTCTTTGAAAGTTATCTGAGGTGGAGAAACCATGGAAGCCATTTATCCATCACCATACCTTCATAATAATTACATTCCATTAACCTCAAGAGCAATATACTCGTAAACTCCCAACTCAAAACCATCTTGAGAGATTTAATCCCATACATGAGAACAATATATTTTTGATCAAAATTCTCCCAGGGAAAACTAATCGCGGGTTCCAATATGAACCCATAAGTTAAATATACCTAAATTTCTTTATCGTTAATCCTCACTGAATTACGGAAGACCTCTCAAAATATCAAAAATGTTGAGCAGTATATTTACTGTATGTGAATAATAATGTTGATTCTCAGAGGTTTTAGGTCCAGACTTATAGAGCTATTCCATTTTATCCGTAGTTATCGGGAGTTCATCATCTCTGATCAACTTCTTCTCTCCTACTAAACTTTCCTTTTTATCCTTTTGCATCTTTTTTCCTAGCTTCATTTCACGATACCTGCCGCTCCTTTTCCTTCCAGGCCCACCGAAAATGGTGGAACGGAGGGAAGCAGAGGGCCGGAAAGGTCGACCAGTGGTCCTCCTTTCTCCTACCTAACCAGAGGCGGGAGGGAGAGCCCAACGGCTGATACAGCCATCATGTACCAAACAAAAAAATAGAAAGAAAGAAATTAAACGCATATTTTTTGTCCAGTAACAAAAGCTAAGTCTACATCTGACTAGTTTATCTGCTTTAGGCTCATAAATAAAGAGACGTGTGTCGCTTGGTCAGCCAATGTAATATTTCCCTTGACAAATTCATGGGAATGGAAAATGAATTTGGCAGAGTTCCAATTGAAAAAATATTCATTTTCAGAGGAACTCGCAAATAAACACTGTTGCATTCGCCACTTCTTCGATTCTATTTATGTTTACTCAGACGAATAATTAAAATATGTCGGTTTTTCTAAGGTAGATTTTAGGTCAAAGAAAACTGAAAGAAATATAAAGACTCCACCTACAATTTTGTTAATATTAATAAACAAAATTTTTTTCACACATATTCGACTTATGTAAATACAGGGGAAATATGTAAAAGGTTCAAGAGAAGAGGAATAAAGTAAAGGTCAATAGTAAGAGTAAAAACGAGAATATTAATTTAATAAAATGAATCTGGATATCTATTCTGTAGAAAGTTTATTTCGTAGAATCTAGGGATGTGACTAGAAAATTGCTAGGGCATCAATTTAAAGATCTAAGGAAAATCACGCTCAAAACAATCCCGGCTAAAGAACTGCAGTCCCTGGAGAACCAGGAAAATAGAAACAAAACTAATATATATATATATATATATATATATATATATATATATATATATATATATACCATTGCCAAAAGTGTCAAGCACTTCTCATAGATTTCTATAAGTCATATTTTTAGAATTATTATATCATTCAAATATTTGTATGATAATATTGTGAATTTGATTTTTTGTTTCAATATTTTGTTAACATGTTTGATTTAATAGATATTTACAAAATGCTATGTAATTAATAAAACTATGTTTGCTAAAATTAGAATTGTACACATATTTCCTATGTTTCAGCTTAAATTTAGAATTATTGGTAATTCACTATCGTTCTAAATAATTCCCTTAAAAAAGCATATGGCTACATATCCAAACTTCTACAGAGCCGAGGATATAAATTGCTATAAAAATAAAATATTCAAAGTATACTTTGAAATCGAATAAAAGATAAGATCAAGAAAGCATGAGCTTCGCATTAAGGAAGAAAATTGGCAGAAGATGACTTACAATAACTTGAGTAGATAGATCTATCATTCGGGCTTCAATACAGTAAGTCAGAAAAAAATATCTGAATTAGCTGAACAGTTTAATGAAGCTTCAATTTCAAAATATCACCAAAAGAAGTAATAATGAGATTTAACGATCATGCCCTATTAGGATGCAAGACGCCAAAAAACTAGGGATATCTGAGATCAACAGAATAAAAGTCGTAATTGGACCAAAGATCACAAATAATGGACGAATAAACAATAATCTAAATTTATCAGGTCAGATGAAAGTTATTGTCTTGTATGTAGGAAAAACTATTTAAATTTTATTTTACACGTATTTTATGTCATTCCATTTAAATATCTCTCGGAAGAAAATTATTTAAAAATGTACCTATGTTTTAACAATTTTGCATATCTTCAGCATTTTGGGTATGTATTTCTCACCCGAAGCATTGGAGAGGCAATTCAGCCTGTTTAAGGGAAACCATCTGAAAACCATAAGGGTGGTTGAATCACCAGACCTATGGGAGATGTTTTTATCTCGGAGAAGAATAAACTCCACAACACATACTGCCATGTTGTCACAAATTTTATAGACATCTCCCCAGATTTGGTCTGAAAAAGTATAGATCACCCCTCTAGGGTGGGAGGCACCACAGAGCCTACAATTAAATCCAATAGAAGACTTGTGGGGAGTGATTGGTAAAGTACAGAATATAAAAATTAAAAGCTGATGGGGAAAGATCCATACCAAAAAGGCTTGTCCGTGATTAAAGCAAATGGAGTCCAAATAAGTATTAAAATAATTAAAAATAAGTGCATCTACATATAGGAGTATACTGGTCATATAGCAAAATTCTTAATTAAATTATATTACTTCTTTCTTATGGTGTTTTATACTTTAGCCAAAAGGTGTATATCTATCTAATTATCTATCTATAGATCTCGATACTGTAATTGCTAAAATCACATATTGCTGTTAGATAATGTTTATAATTTCTTAATTAGAGCCTTGCTTAAATTCTTTGAGGAATTTAAGTTCAGTAGGAAGAGATCGCCAAAGATCGTTTTTGGATGGAATGCGGAGATCTCTGCGGAGATCTTCACTTTAAAGCCAGAGTATGTTTCCTCCGTTGGAGACAGGCTGACAAACTGAGGTTAGGAGGCTTGTATGAAGATATTAAAGACAGTAGAGCTAAATTTAAAGCCAAACTTAATCTATGTAGAGCAAGTGAGGATGAAATTAGGAATGGTAAACTTATACAGGAATTTGGGAACAGAGATACAGAGAACTTCTGGAGATTATTACGTCAACATGGATATAATAAAAATACCCCTCCATCAATAATTGACGATGAAGACAGTCATGATCGTATTGGTGAAAGTTTTAGCAATAAGTTCAAATTGGTATTTGACAACAGTAACTACAGAACAGACCTGGTTCTTTTGATTTTAAATTTAAAGAACACTGTGATAAATTTACGAACATTAAAAAAATAAATCAGGTAGAGGTCTCAAATGCAATTTACTCTCTCAAACTAGGGTTGGGTAATGAAAATGTCCATTCTTATCATTTGAAATATGGCTCTAATTTCTTATATTATTTCATTAGCAGAATACTTTCGTGTATGTTACTCCATTCTCATCTTTCTAATGGACTGACGAAAGGGAGAATTAGGCCAGTGGTGAGGAACAAATTTGGTATTTTGAATTGCTCTTCCAATTTTTGCCCAATAATAATTTCCTCAAATTTGCTGAAAATATTTGAATATTGTATTTTACCTGAATTAAATCACCACATTAAAATCGATACCAACCAGTTTGGATTTAGTAAAGATACATTATCTATCACTATAACTCGAATGGTTCCAAAATATACGCTTATTTTTTGGATTTAAGTAAGGCTTTTGTCCGCGTAAATAATTATTTGCCGCTGATTGAGAAATTAGTAAAAAGAAAAGTTCCTCCGTACTTATTAATGTCATTAAGAATATGCTGATGAATCAGTCAGTTTGCGTTTCCTTTGGCCAAAGCAAATCGTCCTCCTGGGAAGTTGGAAATGGAGTGAGACACGGGGAGGGAAAATTTTCCCTCTGTATATCAATTTTGTGTTAGAAACAGTCAGATCCTCACGTCTTGGTTGTCGCATGGGGATCTACCAATACAACATCGTTGCCTATGCTGATGATATTGTCCTACTTGTTCCTTCTTTTCAGGCTCTTCAAGCTCTAATAAATATAGAAGTGCTGTCGCTGGAGGAGAATAGCATAAAGCTTAATGAAGATTAGTCCTCATTCGTAGTGTTCCCGTAGAATCTTCGTAAATCTATAATTAACGTTAACCTTGATGTTAATAACTCTAGGATAAAAATGGTAGACCAAGTTAAGTATCTTGAGGTAAATCATTCGTTGCACCTCAGAAACGATGCAGGTATCTTGAGGAGTGAGATGGACTTCTCTCAATTTCACAACCTTATGCGCAAAGTTGGGAAAGTAAATCAAAGCGTATAAATTGTCCTTTTTACACCGTCCTTTTTCTCATTTTTATGGGTCCTATTTGTGAAGTAATCTTAGAGGTTGTTCTATGAGCTTCAGAGCCTTGTCTACTCAGTTTCATAATGCTCCTAAACCTATTCTCAACTATTCGGCAAGGGAAAGTACACATTACGTATGCGCTCAGGGAGATTTCTTAACATTTCGCCACTTCCTAAATAAAATAATATTAAACTTTGCATTCAAAAATTTTAGTTCCCTGAGCCTTTGCATAATATCCATCAAGAGCTACCTATGAGATCTCTCCAGGACACTGGATGACGCTAAAAGGTAGGCTGAGAAATACTATAACATTGAAGAACTATTTGAAAATGATAACGATGCAATTTATGCCAGAATCCATTTTATGCAAAGCGAGGGAGGATACCCTTCGATAAACGTGAATTCTCTAGAAATTATTACTATATGTATGTATTTTTTTGTTGTGTTCCTGTAATTCCCCTAATTTAAAAACACAGTAAGGTAAATTAAGTTTAATTTGTATGTCCTTTGAGTTTACTGATGATTCTTTTGTATATTTATTGAATGTTATCGTAATGGTATAAAATAACCAATGGTAATCTATTGTAATCTTATGAAATAACCAAATGTAATTACATATACATAAACCGTTCAAGCGAAGGATGAAAACCTTCGCCAACTAAGGTGGTGGTGGTGTAGGTTGTGTAGGGGTTGGTGGTTAAGGCTGCGGAAGTCGTGATTGTGGTGTCGGTAGTATTAGTGCAGGTGATGGTGGTTTAGGTGGTGGTGGTGTAGGTTGTGTAGGGGTTGGTGGTTAAGGCTGCGGAAGTGGTGATTGTGGTGTCGGTAGTATTAGTGCAGGTGATGGTGGTTTAGGTGGTGGTGGTTCAGCTGGTTGTGGTGTAGGTGTTGTAGGGGCTCATGGTCTATGTGGTGGTGGTGTATGTGGCAGTCGTGTATGTCGTGGTGGTGGTAGAGCTGGTGCAAGTGGGAGTGATGTAAGTATTGTAAGTTGTTGCGGTGTAGATGGCGTAGGTTATGTCATTGGTATAGGTGGTGTAAATAGTGGTATTGTGGGTGGCAAAGTGGTGTAGGTGGTGGTGGTCTAGGTGGCGTAGGTGGTGTAGGCTGTAGGTGGCATAGGTGGAGTCATTGATATAGGTGGTGCTGGTGTAGGTTGTGTTGGTGTAGGTGGTGGCGGGGGCGGTGGTGGTTGTTTAGGTAGTGGTGGTATTGGTGCAGGTGGTATAGGTGCTGGTGGTGGTTTAGGTGGCGGTGGTGTGTGTGCAGGTAGTAATATAGGTGGTGGTGGTGTAGGGTTCGGTGGTGTAGGTGACAGTGGTGTATGAGGACGTGGTGTAGGTGGTAGTGGTGTGTAGATGGTGGTGAAGGCAGTGGTATTGTAGGTGGTGGTGGAGATGGTAGTGGTGGTGGTGGAGTTGGTAGTGGTGGTGTAGGTGTAGGTGGTAGTAGTGTAAGTGGTGGTGTATTTGGTAGTGGTGGAGGTGCTGGTGTAGGTGGTCATGGTGGTGGTGGTGTTGGTGCTGGCAGTGTAGTTGGTAGTGTTGTAGATGGTGGTACTGTAGCTGATCGTGGTTTAGGTAATGGTGTAGGTGGTGTTGGTGTAGGTGGTGGTGGTGTAGGTGCTGGTGGTCTAGTTGGTGCTGGCGAAGGTGGCGTTGTTGTAGTTGGCGCAGGCGATGGTGGTGGTGGTGTAGCTTGTGTTGATAGGGGTAGTTTAGGTGGTTTAGATGTTATAAGTGATGTAAGTTGTATAGGTTATGATTCGAAAGAAATTGTAAAACAACATAAGGGTTTCAAATTTCGTTAGAATTGGCCGAATAGGTACAAAGTCATTACAAAAACAAAAAAAAAAGCAAAACAAGGATGGACCAATTGAACGACTGACCGATCAACATTGTGTAATGTAGAGTCCCTCGCGAAAAGACTCGCACGCGACTAAAAATAACTGAATAAGAGATAGACTAAACACAAGAAGAAACTAATTGGGGGAAAGGAGCGAAAGAGAAATTAATAAAACACAGGTCAAATACAAAATCAATGAAATAATTAAAATACCAATATATATATATATATATATATATATATATATATATATATATATATATATATATATATATATATTTATATAGTGGAAGAACACAAGGATCAAAGAGAGCAAAGGACGCAATATTGAAGGCATTCCATACTGATAAGAGAGAAATAACGCCAGGGGAAAAAGCTTCTGCATCTTTCTCTTTGTCTTCAAAAGGTTTTCGAACGGCATAAATTAAATATGGCCAAAGCCCTGTGGTGGTTGTTAGCACCCACAGAACTTTTATGGGATCTTTCGCTCTTTGTGACATGGATAATGAGCCTTTCACTTGTGAGTGGGCAAGTAGATATGGTATAACAATCCCTTGGGGGTTCCTAGCCTATTTGTATACTACTGGGTTCGATAAGGTAACCCTTTGGTGGGAATTGAGTAAATAGGTCTTGTAGCTTAATGAAAGAGCATCTGACCGGCAATCAACGAACCATAGTTTGAGTTCCGGCCAGGATTATTCAGACTTTCTTACCCTGATGTAATTTCTGTCTTCTCATTATGGATTGCTTCATTGTGCCGTCCTTACCTCTCTTTGTTCCTTGAGTTCTTCCAATGTCCCTTTCTCTTGTCCTTTAAAACTTCTTTGTTTGGTCTTAATGCTCATTTACGTCGAAATTCTCTTTCTCTTGTACTATATTGGTATATAGTCTGCAATACAAGATTTCTGCATCTTTCTTTCTGTCTTCAAAAGATTTTTGAAAGACAGAAATTAAATATGGAGAAAGCCCTGTGTAGGTTGTTGCCACCCGCAGAACTTGCATTAGCTCTATCTTTTCTCTCTCTCTCTCTCTCTCTCTCTTTATATATATATATATATATATATATATATATATATATATATATATATATATATATATATATATATATAAAGGGTGTTCCAATAACTTGGACCGATTTTTAATGTGAGTTAAGTTTAAGCGTCTAATGATTTTTTAAATTTTTCTTTCAGATTTAACAACTTCAGTCTTTGGCAATTTCAACTATGGAAAAATTAACAATTAAACAACGTGTTAAAGTTATCAAAGCCTATTACGGAGATGGACGTTCAAACAGAAACGCATTTCGGGCACTTCGCGAAATATCATCTTTAGTGATGAAGCCCATTTTCATCTTGGTGGATTCGTTAATAAGCAGAATTGTTGCATTTAGGCTGATGAAAATCCGAGGAAGATTGTTGAAAAGCTACTGCATCCACAAAATGTCACAGTTTGGTGTGCATTTTTTGCTAGCGGATTCATTGGGCCGTATTTCTTTGAAAATAATGTCGGGAATTCTGTTATGGTGACAGGCGAGCGATACCGTGCCATGATAACCAACTTTTTATGGTCTGAATTGAATTCTATGGATGTCAAAGATTTGTGGTTTGAACAGGATGGCGCCGCATGCCACACAGCCAATGCAACAATTGCTTTATTGAATGAGAAGTTCCTAGGTCGCATCTTCTCTCGAAACAGCGGGGTCAATTATCCACCACGATCATGTGACTTGACGCCTTTAGATTTCTTCCTTTGTGGTCATCTCAAAAGTAAGGTCTATGCCAACAAGCCAACAACAATTCAACAGCTAAAGGATGACATAATAAGGCATATTCGTGAGATCGAGGAGCAACTATGCGGAGACGTCATAAAAAATTTTGACCATCGAGTGAAGGTGTGCCGCTGAAGCCTTGGCGGACATTTAGGCGATATTATTTTTCACCCATAATTGCCATGACTCAAATAATATGATCTAGTAGTGAAATCAAGAAAGTTTTACCAATAACACTGTTTTATTTACTGCTAACTTCAATCTGTCTTAATGGAACACCCTTTATATACATATTGGTGTATGATGAGATTAGCTTCTCTTCTATACAGGTTTTGTTAAGGAGTAGGTTGTATTTTGACTTTACAAATTTTATTTTAAACGTTCTAATTGGCGCATGAAGTTTTTGATATGAGACTGGAGATTAAAAATCACCTGATAAATATCCATTTTATTTAGTCGTATTTAAAACATTCATATTTTTGCCGTGAATTTTTGTCTTTCTTCAGGTATCTTCTTACGGAAGTTTTGGTTAGTTTTGGGGGGCATAGATGTAAAGTTCCTATTCGCGGTGCATCCTTTACCAACGAGGTGGGTGTTTACTGCTCACGACCATACAACTTTATTTGCCGAGGACAGTTCTGGTTTCGAGGATTGGTCCCGGCGTCCCAGTCGTTTTAAAATTTAACTTTTATTAACTTTTTTTATTAACTTTTTTAGCATAAACTTATAAAGTTATACATAAACTCACTATACTAATTTATTTTCTAATAATTTCCGAATAAAAATATAGAGTTTAGGCATATCAAATTTCCTTTGTTGTTATATTTTCGGCCCATAAATAAACAGACATATTTTGATTGGGGCACCAACATTCTATTTTGCTTAACAAATTCTTGGAAAAGTAAATGAACTTGTTCGTATACCATTCCTTACATTCTATTTGTGTCAACTCCCAAAGTAGATTTTTGGTCTAACTGAATATTAGAAGCAATATTGTAGACTCCACCTATGATTTTGTTAATATTAATAAATACAGAAAGGTTTATACAGATATGACTCATTTAAACACAAGAAAATATTTAAATTTTTCAAGAGAGGAGGAAGATAGAAAAAGGCATCGGAAAAAGGCAAAACGAAATTATTCTTTTACGCGACTAAATCTAGTGTATATCTCTTCTGTAGAAACTTAATTTGGTAGAATTTAGGGAATGACTAAAAAGTTTTTTAGTATAATCAATACAAAAAAATTCGGGATGAAGAAGTGGAGTTCTCGAAAAAGCAAGAAAATAAAAACAGAGTTTTTAATTATGTGACTATAACAGGAATGAAAGAAAATGCGAGTATATGATCTAAAGGCTGGCTAGTTGCGATAAAAAGAAAGTTCAATGCTAGGTCAAATTTATAGTTCAAGAAATGGGACGGTCACTTTATGCTCAAGATTAAAAGTGAATTTAAAAGAAAGAACCATAGAATCAAGATTAATGAGAAAACGATGTATAGCTATAGTATTATGCGATAAAAAATAATATCCTCTATGTATCTACACCAAACAATGGTGATATAAAGACTGGTAAAGTAATATATAGATATAAAACACTCTAAAAACTATAAAATAATGAGGAAAGGTAAAAATATTTTTTGAACATGATATTTACAATTAATGAAAATATAGTTTTAATTGCATACTGATATGAGATTAACAATAGTATTTAGTGAAATAGTAACATTTGCAAGACGAAATTTATATTTCAAATATATATGTATGTGAATGCATATTTATGTCTGACTTGTTAATTTTATTTATACCATCATTATTTATTTGTTTCCTTCTATTGGTTCCAGGGCAGGCATTGGGGGTTTCAAGTGTCCTTGCTGGCTTTATTCTATAGTTTTTCTATCCTTCTTCGTTTTTTGTTTGGTGGTGACTTCCTCGCACCCTCTTTGTTTCTTGTGGTAATGATCTTTACGGACTTGTTTAATTCACGCTTTTTAGTCTTTAATGCCTCTCATTTTAGTCTGGTTTACAAGTGAACCTGACTATTTGTTAAAATCTTGGTGAAAATGGTGAAAATGTGGGAAATATAGGTATAAAACAAACTGAGAAAGCAGGCCTCTGTCTTGAACTTCATATTCAGAGGAAATGAACGGTGCTGGAAGTATTGATAGTGCGAGCATCAAACAAAAGAGGAAACTTCTTCTGCCACCCTCGATCAGTGGAGTGAAACAATGAAAATAGAAAGGAAACCTTATATATACAAAGAGAGAAAGGGAGAGGGAGTGTATGTGTGTGAGAGAGAGAGAGGGAGTGAGGGAAAGGGAGTGTATGTACGTGAGAGAGAGAGGTTGAGAAAGTGAGAGAGAGAGAGAGTAAAAAAGTTATAAAATGCCAATTTGCTGAACATACGAAAGTTTGCTTCGTGTGCAAGAACTTTGGCATGTCTGAGAATTTACCAATAAAGAATCCCCTTCGAAGAACGGATCTTCAGAACCGTCAAGATAAAGGTGCCATTTAGTAACAAAGATGCAAAGCCTTTTTCTGAAAGTCAGTGAGGGGTATTTATGCAAATTTATGGTATACGATAGTCGGTACCACCATACATATACTTTCAGGGACGAAAGAAAAAATTCTCCTATTTTTATGGAAGACAATTTTCCGCTTGAGCCGTTTCGGTGCAAGCAAATAATCTTCCTTTATCCTCATGAATAAGATCATGCTAAAAAATGACGTTAAAGAAAGATGAGTTTAAAATAACCGTATTTTTCTGAGAAAAAAATATTCTCGACTTTTCCCTCTTTAATTTTTTTGCCAGACTATGGGGAGAAAAATTAATAATTCTTCAAGCCTTTATAAGAACAAATTGATTAATTTGAGGATACCATTTTAGTATTTATCCTTCTAGAAATATGAAAATCACATAATTCTTTGTTTATTAGCAATAGAAGCTCGAATTGACTTTTTAAGAATAGAACAAAAGGAAGTTTATGGTTGTGTACACCACTTTATTAATTTTTTTCTGTATTCTATTTTCTACTTTTTTCGCATCCAGACTTTCTTGTTTAACAGTAATGCGTAATAATATTTTTAATATTCAAATCTAAGTGATTGTCATGTGCTTCAAACGTGAAATTTAGTCGATTATTAAAAGTCAAGCTGCAAATAACGTGGAAAGGCAAAGATAGACTTAAGTGTGATTAGATTTTGAAAAAAAATTAAAAATAAACAAAATAAATTTCACAAACCAAGATATTAATCTGGAAATGAAAAAAAAACATAAGTACAAGGTGTTGGAGGAAAAAGTGAGATGAACACTGGCTATAATATCCATTCTAAAGGAGGAGGTTAACTCACGTTATCTCATTCGTTATATTTGCGTTAACTTGAGGAACTTTAGTATCGTTTTAAGAAAAAAAGAGAGACAGAAATATAATATTTTAGATTGAAAAATTATAAAAATCTGTGTAAAGGAGTAGAGGTAATAATTACAATGCAAAAGCTTCTATATATTTAATTCAAATCAAATGAATGGAGATTTGAAAGAGAGTCTGTTCTTTGACCACTAAAGTTAGAGATATGGTGTCATTTGGCAACAATTGAAGAAATGTTTCCTATAGGGCAATATGTCTGCTAATTAAATCTAAAAACTTAGCACTCTAAACCATTTCAATCTTATGGAAAAACAATTAAACTAATGACTTTGTTTTAGTTTTGATAAAATTCTTATATCTATAATTAAAAGCAATCCATATACAATTTATTAAACTACAAAGACCTCTATTTGAAATTATTAAGCGGTCTAAGTATGAATCCATTTTATCAAAGAAATATTGAGGAAAACTACCTTATTAATTACTCTTGTATAATTAAATAACATGTGTAAGATTCTATATTAATGTAAAATATTGTAAAATAAATTAATATAAGTACAATATGAAAATTTACTGTCATTTGAAACTCGAATAGAATGTACTAAAATTAATTCCATATGTATCTGTTTTTGGCCTCGGGTGTGCGGCGAGTTGATATAATAAAGAAATTGGAAAGTACCTCAAGATGGAGAGTAGCAGCACCAGAAGATGCTTCCGATATCAGCCCTCCATGAAATGGAGAAGGTACCAACATAAGAAGAATTCCCAAAAATACGCTAAAGAAGAATACAGAATGTAAGAAAGAAGAAGACCTGATCACCAGTTATGGTGCTCATCTCTCCAAGAGATTGACACATTTATAACTGGACTCCCATTTTACATCGATCGATGGTGATCAAGAAGAAAATTGATTCACCATGAGAGCAAGCTGCTCACTTTACAAAACAAGAAGAAGACATTGCGAATTCCATCACAAACGAGCTTCTCGTCTTCAACGAAAAGCCATTAGGGGATAATTCAAAATAGTGGAATTTCACTCCTTTGCCGCTCAAGATGGTAGATCAACTTCCAACCAAGATTATCTCCTAGCTGAGTTACTCTCCTAAAACAAAAATCATTGGACTTTGTGAGACTCCGATGCACTATTTATTTGACAAGCTCATTTCTTCTTACCCGACTACTTCAAGCATTCTAGAAGAGCTGATCCAAGATGAAACGTTATTCAAGTGGGCGTTGGTGAAGACCTAAACTGGTAAAAGTTTCACTAGACTCTACCTATGAACAAAGCACCCAAAATCGAGGCTCAAATGGACAAGAGATAAAATTAGCAAAAGAACTTATATTATTCGTTTGGGGAAAGTTCTACAAAATTAATAACAATAATAATAGTAAAACGTGTTAAGAAGGCCAATAATAGTGTAGAATTTTCAAATCTAGATTCAGAGCCTATTCAAGTTTAACAGTGTGAATATTACAAAATCCAGTGCCTGGTGATACAAATAATAATATTAATTTTTTAGAGTAGGTTTAGTGCCAAAAACTATGTAGTATCATTCATTTTATGTTTAATTCTTTACTCCTGAGCTCCGTTTAGTTGGAGAGAAGTCGTGTGGTGCATACTGAAAAGGTAGCGTAAACTAAGAGGTTTTTGTTCGCGATGAGGAGTTGCGGCTCCTGCTTGCGAACGCTCAATTAAATGTTGATAGCTTGGCAAAACATAGATTATACAAAAATCTTCAGACTTGCTGAACTCTGAAGTTGAAATATTTCAGTAAAAAAAATTAAATAAGCAAATTTGAAGTTTTGTTCCGCGCACACAAATAACTGTATGCATAAACAAAAATTACATAGAGAACTTAAGAATCGCTGACCACTTTGAAATTTATGTTAAACTCAATAATCAAAAATTAAATAAGAAAGTAAATATAGAAATAAAAATAAGATAGTGGTGTGAACACACAAAAATGTCTAGATATATAATAAGTTTTGTTCGCAATGAAGGGTTGCAGCACATGCCATGTTTCAGTCAACGGGAGTATTTGTGGGGTGCACATTGTAATATGGAATAAGAAACTCAAAGATACCTAAAGAATAAGCATTTCATGTGTTTAATGAAATCGTAGAATGCTTCACATCGAACCAAAATAACATTTTTCTTAATGGAATTTGAATGAATAAGTGCTGTATAAAGAGCACGGTTTACGTAATCATAGTACATCTCTTTTGTAAGAGTACTAATTGACAGTGGTCAAATGGCCGTGGGTTTTTTTTCACTACTCTGACACGATATGTGCAAGTGATGCAATCTACTAATAGTAAATATATAAAAAAAACAGAAAATAATAACGAGTGCCTAAAGATACTGCAAGAGCACTTGAAGAAATGAAGACAGCTTGTGCTGGATCTTATTGGCAATAAGCTCAGGGCTGAGACTACCGTTTTATAGAATTACAACGTTCGGCCCTAAAATTAATTAGTAAACTTTATAACAATTAATAACGTCGACCATATATATATTAGGGTGATGACTTTTTTACAACCTCATATCCCTGTGTCATAATTTGATAGCTTTAATTAAAGATTATATAAAATCTTACTTTCAAGGTGATTTGATAAAAAAACCTCACGCACGAAATGATTTTAAAAATTTTATTTGACAGCTTTTTTGTCCAGTTATGAAGTTACTGGCAGCATATACAAGATTGAACACAAGCTTATTAGTCACATATATATAACATTATACAGGGTCATCAAACACACAAGGAAGTAAATTAGTTACAATAATGTCATTGGACAGGATGAATCTCAGTGATAGGTTGTCCTTGTTGCGGCAGGCCCCTTGCAAGTCTTGCATAACTTTGACCGCACGCTCACAGCACTGGTTGCTTCGGGCAATATTAATTTGAGATTCATCTGTTTTCCAGTGGGTTTACAAGCATTTGAGACATGTTGGGTATTCATTTAGAGCTGCAGATAGTTCATAAAAATCGTAAGCATGGAATAAGTGGGTGCTGTACCAATGTTTAGCCCATGAGTAAGAAATGAATGAACAGATTTTACGAAGCCTGCTCCGGGTGTCAGACATCAGAATGAACGCAAGAAGGGTTAGAATGGCACGAGAGTTCCAACGTGCATTGCTGATGTTTGGGATCTTTTGAAACTTTACAAAGGGGACCTCATTCAACTGAGTGAAGTGACGGAAGACACGCGTGAGGTGATAGAGAAACTTCATGTCGTCTCTCCAGCCACCTGTTTCCTTAATCTGAGTTTTACCGTTGCTGAAGGCTGCTTTCAATTTATCATAATTGCTCATCAAAACCTGCAGAAAGAAGTACTCTATGTTTGGTGATTTAGTCGACCGATGGAGCTCATCGTCCATGACAACGCGAATAATCCGATCCTGGACATGGTACTGGGAACTGATAAACTTAGGTTTGTGGTGACCTTTATATTCGAACATTTGCTGCATTCGAACAACGCTTGTCTTTTTGCCGATATTCACGCTTGTTGTGTCGGCGGAAAGCATAACAATTAATCCCCACAGGTTGAACTCCTCTAACACATCCTGGAGCCCTTTTGGAATTGTTACAGCTTTCCCATCCTTCAATTTGAGCGCAGCTAACTTTATTTTTTTTTTCCTTCTTGAGGACCACGACCTGATATTCTAAGTCCTCAATGCGTTTGCCGTTAAAGTTTAAGCTCTACTTTTCCAGATGAAGCGTGATCTGCAAGTGCTTCTTCACCTGAGCAGCTCTCGTGTAGATAGCCTTGTGGAATGCTGACTGACATGAGGTTGGGATTTCAATACCCTCACCAGAAAGCTGGCAACACCTTTTCTGCTCCATGGGACGACAGCTTTAAGCTTGTAGCAAGGATCTTTCTAAGCCTGTTGGGTAATGCTTCCTTTTCTTCGTTGATGCTGCATTCTCATCCTCCCAAGAAATGTCTTCGCTGTTATTGGACGAGTCCGTGCTAGTTTTGGAACAATCAGGTGGTGCTGAGCTGTAAATTGGGGACACAGTTGCTTCGATTGCCTTCTTTCGCTTCGATGGGTGGATAGTCTTGGCACTAGCAGGTTTACCAGTGGAATAACCAACGTGGCATGTGGTAAAAATTTCCTGTTCATAGAGGTTCTCATCTTCTTTGCAAAACCAGTTGCTTTTCACCTTGGTCACGTCAAACAATTCATTCAAAGAATTAAAGTTTTGTTTCTTTCTACAGTACTCATAGTATTTCAGAAGGTTTTCTAGTTTTGCACAAATGGCTTGATCAGATATATGCAGGAAGTTCAATGTTTTGCTCCATAGGGCTTATAGCTCCACAACAATTAGGTCGATCCTCTTCCTCCGTTTTTGGCGATGGATTCAAGTAATTTGAAGCGTCCAACGACGTGGATTTTCAGGAGCATGCGACTTCGTTCACTTAAGAGTGCTTCATAAACTGCCACGTTGCCTCTTCTTGATAGTGCTTTAAACTGGACTAAGTTATTTCTCCAGCTTTTCTCGTTCTTCTCCGTGTTACAAAAGGTCTTCTTGAACATGTTTTGTACTCAGCAACTGAAATAGAAAATAATCCTAAATATTAAATAGGTAACAAATTAAAGAAACTGTTATTGAGCTTTTATATATTTTATTAAAAAACAAGCAAATTACAATTATAAAAAATAAGAGAGAAGGCAGGCACTAATAAAATATTATATGCTATTAATTATATAATTAAGGGGGGAGTTAAATGTAGCTTATCAAATAATACCAGGATCTCTTTATAATAAGGCAATTTTAATATCAACGCCGTTAAAACTGAACTAGTAACTAGCCGCTTTAAAAATCCCGCTTATATACCACACGCAAAATGGCTGAAGAAATTTCTGAAACTTTACAGAAATCGCCCAAGCGATGACGAGATGATTTCTGGAAAATTCTATACAATTCTATGGTACATAAATTATTGCCCAAGTCTGTTTGATGACATATATTTAATATAAATATTTTTAACACATATAAAATGCTAAAATGGCCTATATTACTTTTCAAAGTTGTTTGTGCGTGACCTCTTTCAATATTTCAATGGAATAAAAGTAATTTTTGTCATTAATAGGCAAAAAAAAGTCACAAAGTCATCACCTTAATACATATTCGATATATACCGTAATGTAAAAAAATAAACAGCTTAAAGTACATGTCCGGGTGGGTGGAGTTGTGGATGTTGGAAGAAGTGCAATACCTTATTATTTGACAAAGAAAAACCGAAACCCGTTCATTTCGTCATAGGTAAGCATGCGGTTTAATGCCTGTTACTATCGACGCTCCATAGTTGACATCTGGACATCACCAAAAGCGACCGAAAGGTCTTCGACGGCGAACTTAGCTAAAGCACCTTCAACAGTACTGAGGTGTTACCATTCATGCTAGAATCAAAGAAAGTACCACTTCACTGCAGGCTGTCCTTTTCCTACACTAGTAGGCCGGAGAGGGCTCTTTCACACCTACGCGAAATCGACGAAGAGTGGAATGCCTCTTGTTGCCTCCATCGTTTAGAGGATCTCCCTGATACTGTATATCTATGAAGTTTTATAGGCCTTTTCTAGATAAGGAAAATGCTAAAAAGCGTTGCAGGTAGCATTTTGCAGTCAGACTTTAGTATCTGTCGTGGAAAAGAACTTGCGGAAGCCGCACTATGAAGAAGTTATTTGGCAATCGGTTTCCAGAAAATGGTTAATTTAACCTCAATTTCTCCATCACGCCTGAATTTAGAGAATTTTGTGGAAACATGGCAATTTAGAGTCACTCACCAAAATCAATGAGGATACCCTCCAGTTGGTAACTAGGAGCACCATCTGTTTCCATTGTCGAATATAACATCAAATTACCAATTATTGCTATTTCACTTACTATGTAAAATAATGTCAGGTGATTTTGTATTCACGTTCCTCTTGCCAATGCTATTATAAATTAGAATTACCGCCATCATTCGTTATCCATCAATTATTATGCATTGATTAGAGATTATTCGCTTGGCGTCGTTTCTCCATTTGATTAAGGTAGACCGTTATCGTTCTTTTTAACATGAAAATAATACTTAAAAACTTATCAATAATCAGATCAGTCCACAAAGAGATACTTGATAAAGTTAAAAACTGAATGGACTCATTTAAATCTAAGTCCAAATATCGGTGGATGAAGCTAGTATATAATTAGGATCATGAATGGCATGATTTCTATGAACCTGATTTAAACAATGATTCTGGAAAGAGAAAGGTAAGATGTTATAAAAATGTGCAGTGAATTGGGTAGACTTTGAATAATACCTTAGGTCAGATCTTTTGCATTCTGTATTGTGAGGGTATACTTTTCATAAGAATACGCTAATGTAATCTTTAAATCAACAGAAAATGCGAGATTTATTGATATGGTACAATCAAGATCACGCGAAAAGAAATGAAGATTTCGGATTCCAGGCCTCAACTAGAACATGAATGTAAAACATATCAAAAACTTAGATCTATGTCTTTGGATATGATATGAGATTAAATGTACAATTTTTCCTAGGAAAGCCTTTAGTGAAAGTGTAGTAGTGAGCGAAAAATTATATATAAATATATATATATATATATATATATATATATATGTTGCGATGGTAATTAGTCGCCTAACTTTAATTTAAAACAAAATAACCCAGATAGTTCATTTATACAGATGTATTTAGCAAAGTTAAAATTTTAAAGACTTGAAGGATTATACTAATATTTTGGAGAGGATTGAATACACGTAAACTGATTCTATTATGATAGGAAGAATTGACACGGGAGTTAATTTTATTCAAATATATTTTGTCTTTATTTCGAGATAAATGACAAAATAATAAAGTATTAACAATTATTTACAAAATGATGATTAAATATCGACATGAAAATCCTACATCACTTAACCATAGGTGAGAATAAATCTGGCCATTTAAAACGCTAAAGGGGAAAAAAGTCACGCTAAAAACTAAAACTAAAAGTTTGGCAGTAACTTCTATTTTGGAGAAAAAGACACAACTTACAGGAGAAATCGCCCGAAGGATGACAGGATAAGGAATTACAGAGCTTAGAATTTAAAACCCTCCTAAAGAACGATTGTTTTTCAAAAAAAATACATAATTTTAAAGTTTCTAATACGCTAACATCCACTGATTGCTTATAACGGATTAAAACTGCGAATAAATTCTATATGTTTATGAATTTCGACATATTCTCGCATTAAGGAAATGATATATTCACCCCCTTTTATTATTCATTTTTCCTTTGGCAGATGACTCTCCAATTTAAAACGTGCCTGACAAGCTTCTTGGGAAGGTAAATAAGATTATTGGTAAAGAATTTGACTAAAACGATTGGATATTTGAATTTATTTAATTATTAAAATAGATATCCATTCTAAATCGTACTAGAAGGGACACATGGACAGAAAATATTAATTTGCGATACGTTCACTTTCCAAATAAAAATACAGAAAATTACTGAGGAGTTGGATATACAGTAGCTTTAAGCATTACATTTGTAATCATTTCTTAACCTTTTAAGGGAAATAAAATAATTGATAAACATTTAAAATATTGCTTATTTGTTGTATCTAGTTAAGCATTACCTAGATATATTCACTGAAAACCTTATTAATAAGGACATGATAGTACTTCAACGTAATGATTTAAATACATAGACGATAAAAAATTACAATCAACCTTACTGAATTACACAAATTAAACAAATATGTATTGGATAATGTAAAAAAACAATAATCACTAAATAATGGGTAAAATACAGTATATTTGAATACATGAACGCAAAACAAAATTTACATATAAACCTACTGAATCCTCTTAAAGTAAGCCAATATTTTATGGGATAAAATGCAAAATAATAGATTTGTATCATTAAATATGTATTTATTCAAGTGTGCATGCTCTTTATGGCAATCAAATACATTAAACACTTTAAACAAAGGTACACATGATATTAGTAAAGAAAATTTTAAGTTTGGTATGTAGATCAAAGGCTCCATTGCCTCAAATTATTTTAATCGCCTAAATTGATTTTAAACCAAAAGCTGCATCGCCTAATTTCATTGTAGAACAAAGGAAGCATCGCCGAAATTCCCTGTAGACCAATGGCTGCATTGCTTGAATTCTTTGTTGACCAAAGCTTGCATTGCCTCTAATCATTGAAGTTCAATGGCTGTATCATCTAAATTAATCGCAGACCAATGGCTACAGCGCCTTATTTGATCATAGACCAAAGCTGGTATCGCCTGAATTCAATTTAGAGCAATGTTTTTATCACCTGATTTCATTTTAGACCAAAAGCTGCATGACCTGATTTCATTGAAAACCAATGGTTGCATCGCTTAAATTCAATGTTGATCAAAGGCTACAGCACCTTAATTTATAATAGAAGAATGGCTGCATCGCCTGAATTTATAATAGAAGAAGGATGCATCGCCTGAATTTATAATAGAAGAAGGATGCATCGCCTAAATTTATAATAGAAGAAGGATGCATCACCTGAATTTATTTTAAAACAATAGCTGCATTGCCTGATTTAATTCTAGGTGGATGGATTCATTGCCTAAATTAATTGGAGACTAAATGCTGCATTACTTCTATAGTGTTTCCTTTGCAAGATTGAATGAGACACCTAAAGAAATCTCAAAATAAACACTTTAGCGTTTTATGTAATCTTATAATCGGTTCAGGTGAGCCCAAAATAGCATTCAATGAAGGGGAATCCGAATGATGGGTTCTCTGTTCCCCACTTGTAGATACCTCTATTTTGCATTATATATATATATATATATTTTTTTGTGTCATATTTCTCCAAATAATTGTCATTCAGTCACTTATTTTAATCCGTAACTAAATCATTTTTTCTTTTCATTATTTGAAGAAACTTAAAGAAACGAAGGACAAGAATATAATATATTTTTGGTTTAGTAAATATACATAAAGTTTATGTAAAGATATCTAGAAAAAAATACAATCCCATTTCTTTTATATATATATTTAATATAAATCGGGCTTAATTGACGATAAAAAGGGTACTTGTTTTAGACCGCTGAAATAAAAGGAATGGTGACATTTGGAAACAATAAGAGGGAAAACTTTAGCTTTATGAGAAAAAAGTTAATATAATGGATATGTTTAGCCTCTGTAAAATTCAGATATCTGTGATTAAAATAAAAAGAATTTACTATAAATTAATCTCCAAAACTTCGATTTTAATATATTAAAATGCTCTATATTTACCCAGTTTTATCAAAGAAATATGTTAAAGGAATAATATACAATCATAATAAATTGCTTATGTTTAATAACACAATAATTGTAAGATTCGATATATATGTAAAACATTGTAAATGAATTAAACTAAGTAAAGTGAGGAAATATATTAATATTTTGAATTCACAGCCATACTAGGGGACCAGGATTGAACGGCATACTCCAGGTGAGGTCTGCCTAGAGTTGTACAATTTGAAGCCAATCTCCTTGTTTCGCAAGCGAAATTGCCACTTTATCTATCTTAATAGTCTTTGTGTCTCGGCAATCTGAATGGAAAACTTTAGGTCGCTTCTGATTTGCATACTTAATTCCTTTTCCAGGTCAGCCACCTCCAAAACTCATCCTAACAAGTAGTATTCTTCTTGAGGATTGGCATGACCTACGTGCATCATATTGCATTTGTGAAGGTTGAATGCCATCTGCCAAGTTTCATAACCTGCAAAGAATGTGTTTTAGGCTTTCCACTCATTCACTAACTTGGATATTGAGAAAATCAATCAATCCATCGTCTATGTCATTTATATAGATGATGAATAAGGGAGGCCTGAGAAGGGAAACTTGGGGCACCCCATTACTCAAGGGGGCCCATCTCTAGGATACTCCGTTCATTCTTACTCTTGGTCGTTGCTAGACAACCAGTTCTCAATTCGGTCGGCCACCCTACCGGTGATGCTAATCGCGCGGGCTTTGCGCATCAATCTGCTCTGAGTCACCTTATCAAATGCCTTTTGATGGGCAAAGTATACGATGTCCACAACTCGAATATGATCGTACTGATCCAGAATGCCATGAAACTATTCTAGTAGATTTGTGAGACACGATCAATAACTGCGAAACGCGTGTTGGCAATCCAGGATAAAGTTACCCTTGGCTTTCGCGCTCTCCCTTCTTGGATATAGAAGTTACGTCCGCCGTTCTCCAATCCTCTGGCACCTTCTCTGTTTCTAGGGATTTTTGTAAAGATCGTAGTAAGGTGTGGGGGAACCTGACTGTTTACTTCCCGAGGTATTCTTGGGAGAAAGCCATCTGGACGGGGCTCCTTGTACTGGTTGTTTCTTTATTCTAGCCTCCAATTCCTCACCATCTAATATTATCTCGCTTAGGTTTTCCTCTTCTTTAAGATACACTCACGGCTCTGAGTTTGACTGTCTCCTTCCCTTGTAAACACAGAGGTAAATTGTCATTCAACGCGTTAGCGATAGCTAGGTTCAACCCTAGCAACATATCAATGTAATCTCAGAGCGGACCTAACTATTTTGATAGGCAGGAAGAATTCCTTCTGGTCCTCTATGCACAGATACGCGCTCCGAAGTTTATGGTCACACTTAACTTTGCGCACAAATATTTTACACCTCTAATATTTCTTTTGCACTGCCTTAGATTTTTGTTGCCACCACCTATTTTCAAATTAACGAAACCATCTTTTCTGTTGCGAACTACTGAGGCGAGGCCGGCATTTAACCATTTCATTCTTCCATTTGTTTGTGAAGGAACATAGACTGCTGTTCCATGAAGCGGTCTTTGAATCTCAACCAGTTAGCTAAGGTACTTTGGCTATTTACAGGTTCAAGTTACACACGTTTGTCCTATAATTTAACCAACCTCAAATAACATTTCATTTGCATATTATTACTAATATCTTTTAATCCTGGATTTACAATGTGTGGAAGAGAGTAAGAAAGAGATGAGGAGGACGGAAAAAAACCCACGAGCCGCTTCTTTTGAAGTAACTTCCGTTTGATAACACGCCCTATAGCAAGCCTAAATGTAACAACAAGAGGTTATGCGAGATGGCCTGAAGGTTTAAATTCAATCCCCGCGCCTCTATATACATAGATAAAGTAAAATCAACTTCCGGCGGCTTTGTATAAATAGCAAAGCATTGGCCTGGGTGAATTATTATTGTGCTAAGAGGAGACGTCGCATAAGCTTCTTTCTCTCCTCCTCCAATATTCCAAGAGCCTGAAGACAAAAAAAAGGAGAAGAAACCAACGATAAAAGATCTCTCGAGGCAGTTTCCTCCCCGGAAAATACTCCCTCGATCCAGACATTTGAGGCGGGCTGTGGTTACTGGAATACAGGCTGTATTTTCTGTCATAACTTGGAACAGGCCCAGGTCTAATCGGTCTTAAGTACGAACCCAACCCCTGCTGTTGGAAAGTACTCGAGCTCAGTGCACCTACCCCTCGTGCTTCTCTCGAGCAGCAGAATCTTTGGGTGGCAGATCCACCCGGAATTGGAATAGCCTTTTGTAGGGCGTGTGCGGCCGAGTATGGATAATATGATTTATCTTTCATGACCATTATCTTAGTTTTTATTTGTTTTTATGTCCATTATTTTAGTTTGATATATCTTTCATGTCCAGCATTTTATTTTTGTTTATACAGTATTAAAGTTTATTTTGCTTTGCCTAGTTTGATATACAGAACCCATATAGGTATGGCTATTCAGACGATATATGCCCTTTTTATGAAAACAGCGAAAGGAGAGCTCTTCTCCGTGTAGCAGGCTGGATTAAGTGATCAAACGAGCTTTCTTAGGATTATGGAAAATATCCAGCTGGATTCTTTAATCCGTTGTAAATCGCCGGAACAGGTCTCGAAAAGGCGAACGGTAAGGATTAATTTTTGTTTTTTGAATAATGACTGCTAATACTATCTTAAACCACAAAATACAGCTCTATAAATAGTCATTACATCTAGTCGTAATTATACAAAATTCAACCAATTAGGATTAAGCAGCTTTAAAACAAATTTTATGTTTTCCACATAAGCACTGCAAAAATTGACCAATCAGCATCAAATAGATTTTAAAAACGCTCACACGGTTTTGCATATAAACACGGCTTTAATCCATTTTTGGAAGCTGGACTCCCGCAGGGGGGAGGCTGTCTCAGCCCCACGCTGTATTCAATATACACAGCAGACCTGCCACCACCAATAATGCCTGGTGCCTAAACATACAGTTTGCGGACGACATAGCCTAACTCGTCGTCACTCCGTACAGGAACGTACGCTTTCAGGCAAGGACAACAGCTTTAGAAATCAGCAATATTAACAACTACGAAGGAGATTGGAAGATAAGGACGAACAGGAGGAAATTTACAATAATTCCAATCTTCAGGAACAAAACAGCTGAATTTGTAGTTGAGGATCAGAACTACAGATATCATAGTGAGGGCAAAGTGCTAGGACTCAGAATAACAAAAAGAGGTTACAAACAACATATAACGGAGATGAAGAACAAGGCGATTCCGATACTTAACCTACTGTACAATATAAGAGGGTTTGGCATGAGAAATAAGAGAAAAATCTATCTTGCACTAGGAAGAGAGGTACTACTATACCCGCCAACCCCTATCAACGGTGAAACAAGGACAAAAAAATTGGAACTCCAGAGAATACAATATAAAGCTCTCTACTTAATCACTAACACACGTAGGAGAGAGAGGAGAAGAATACAGGACCTACACGAAGAAACAGGATCAGAAACGCTCAAGATCAACATCAGGAACAGAGCGGAGAAAATATGGAGGGAGATAGACGATTTACCTCCGATATTTGCAGAACACATGAACACCAGAGCTGGAGTCCCCTTTAATACACGATTTCCCAGCGGCAGACAACAGCTGAGAATTAAGGAGGTTCCCATGTTTACTTAAGTAGAAATTCAAAAAGAGAGAAGGAACAAGCATAACGATAAAAATATTTACCCGACTATATACAAACCCAACCAACGAAATAACCAACCAAAACATCAGATTGATACCCTAATAAGACAACCAAATTTAAACAACCTAATAGAAAGAAACAACCGACTAAGAAGACAACACAGATAAAGAGTGTAAACAGAAATAATGCGAACAAAATGAACTAAAAGTGTAATAAGTGAACTATATTAAAAAGTTTAACAAAAATGATAGTGAAGTGAAAATTAAGAGTAAATCAGAAATAAAATTAACATAGTAAACTAGAAGTGTAATAAGTGAACTATAGTATTAAAAAGTTTAACAAAATTGATAGTGAAGTGGAAACTAATAGTAAATAAAACAAGTGAACAAAGTGAAACTAAAGTGAAAAAGTGATAACAACAAAAGAAAGTGAAACAAAGTAAGGAAAGCAAAAGCAATAACATAACAATACAAAAACAAGGCTCAGAGCTGAGATAACTCCAAACGGCATGAATGCTACAATACACACATGATACATGAATGAAAGATAAAGAGAATAAAGGAACAGAGATTAGGCAGTCCTCCCGCTTCTGTATGTGGAGCATAGGTGCTAAAGTGTGAGAAATGAAGTAAGAATAATGAATGATGAGTAAATGCATGACGATGATTTGGAATCACGTTAATCAGCAGGTCCCACTTGTCCCTCGGGCAAGGGTATTCCTTTGACTACCGAGGTTGCTCAATTTGCCTTCTCAGCATTCTCTCCTTTTTTAACTCAAAACTTTCCGTCTCCCACAGCTATAAACCCTCTTCTAAAGCTTGTTCCGGACTTCCCATTAATCGCTTCACTATCGGTTGACTTGAACTGAGATTAAGAAGTGTGAGGAGTTTCTATAGGAGCAAATCTGCCGCGGGCCTCCTCCTCTTTTATGCCCTCCCCCCCCGATCTTGGGAGGGGTACAGAGAGGAGGAGTAACCGCGAGCCCTAAAAAAAATCGAGCTTCTTAAAAGCGATAGGCCTGATCACCAGGCACTTAGCATCCCTTTGCACCCTACCACACTTCTTTCTCTTATCACCACTTGTCTATTTTCAGCTATCTGCCCCGACACCCTTTCTTTATCATCTACACACACCTAACCACTTGCAACGTTCATAGTTCACAGTTCGAGCTTTTATTTTGACTACCCTACGGATAAAGCATTTTTACTTACTTAGTAACGGACTTTGAGCACAGCCCACATAGAAAAGAGCATATTCTGGAAGTATTTTGTGAATTTTGCTTCAACCTTCATAAACAGATAATACCATTTGCTTCACCAAGGATTCATATCCAATGAGGGCTTAAACACCTCAGTGCTCTCGTCCATCGTCCTGCATGGGAACCTGTTCGGATGTCTGCCATTCATTGATTTAGTTTTAACTATTGCGGCCACTTGGACTGACATAACTAACGGCTTATGTGAAAACTGGTTTGAGGACTAGCTCACAACGGAGGCATAAGTCAAAAAATATCTCGAAACTGGGACATAACTGCGAGTCAAGGACGGAGAAGAGATCCTCATCACCCGCGGGACCCGGCTAGCATCATAGAGGGAAATAACACCCGTTTATATTTAGTTGGATGCAGTTATGGCGCAAGTACCCGAGAGAGTGTGGCAAAACTTTAGCGGTCGTTAATTCAACCGATACTGACATAAAATCCAGCATAGGTCATCCCTCTTGAGGTTCCCATTCGACATCCAGCCCATCCATCCATCACTCATCATCCTGGCAGCAACCGAGCAGGGGCATCAACTGGAAATTGGAGGGGGGCATTTACTCCATATTTTGGACTCATTCACGAACTTACCTTCACTAACGGTTACCTTCTTCACCACTTCATAACTTATTTTTTTACCTAAAACAACATAATTTACACCTTGGTTTCAGAAAAGAAGATAACACAAGAGGATATAGTGGAAGACTATGGAGACTCTGAATAAAAGGGTTCCCCTAAGGACCATCCCTGGAATAACGAACTACGAAAAAAAGGAACTCTGCGAGACCCTCTCCCTCGAATTAAAGGTAGCACTGGTAAAAGTGATTGAAGTCTCATCTGGATTTATCGCCTATCGGAAGAGGTGGCGAGAATCCTCAGGAACACCGGACATGAAGCAAAGACCTCTCCAAAAGTGGCAGCCAATCGAAGAGTGATCTGCCATAAAGTGGAAAGCTGGATGGGTGAGCATACACACGAGGAGCTCAAGGAGGAGATCGCACAAGTACGTGAAATAATCAAATTTCGTGGACACACCCACGTATATAAGATTACTTTTGCTACCACCGACATAGTTATGTAATCGACACAGAACGGAATACTGTTATTTAACATGAAAAGTTCAATAGCATTAGGCTGTGTTTTGCATGCTACAAATTAGAAGACTATACTACATCGACCTACCCAGATAAAAAAAAACTGTGGTGCAGTGAATGCGCCACAGAGGGCCACCGTTTTGACAAGTGCAAAAACACCAAAAAAAGATGCCTCAATTACAAAGGAGAACACCGAACCTTGGCCTTAAACTGCCATAAAAGAAGAGAGATCATCAAGAGGAAAGAAAAAGAAAAGAACAAGGCAAAAGAAATCACTTACGCCAATGCCGCCGCGAAAAGATGTCTTTAAAAACATCTGCGACTTCAGTAAACCTCTCGAGCTACGTAAGAACTAAGATACTGATCTGTATCACACACGGTAGCGTCGCTAATGCCGTCAAACCAGGCTGCTACATCGAGATTTTAAATGCGTTACTGAAAGTGAACTGTCTACCCTCAGTGAAAATGTCCGAGAACCCAGAGTGCTCGAGGACTTTTAAAGAGACAGTGGCCAGGAGCAACAACCAGATGGAATCTAGTGTCGAGAAGGCAATCCAAGAAATCCCTTTCTCGGGGGAATCTGAGAATGAGGAGGAGTAAGACGAAGAACAACAATCAGACTCTTAGGACAGTGACGAGGGCCCACGCACTGTCACTGGTGCCACGAAGAGCAAGTCGAAAACTCAAGCTATCCAACGAAGGACGATAGTCCGAGGCACAGTAAAATCGCCTCGCCAGCCCCCAGGAATAATAAAAAGAAACAGGTAAAAACAATTCACCATGTTAGGAAACGCGCTAAAGATAGTGGAAATAAATACCAACAGAGGCACGACGAAAAAGACTCTTTATGGAAAAGTATTCTGAGATATTGATGCAGACATCATCTTAATTTCGGAACACGGGATCAACACGCGTAACACAGAAATGAATATCTGGAACTACGATGTGTTGATCACGAATTATTTGCTGGAGTGGTACGAAGGTGCCCCTATTGCAATAAAAAAGGGATTAAATACAAGCAAATAAGAAATCTAGAAGAATCATATCTCGTGATTGAGGTTGAATTCGACATAGAAAAGTTAGTCGTTGCTACCGGATATCAACCGCCTGAGAGAGACGTCTTACCAATTCACACTCTCACTGGTCTATTTGGCAGAAGAGCCCCCACTATATTAATTGAGGATCTGGATGCCAGATGCCGAGAATCCAGCTACAAGACCTTCAACGGCATAGGAAGAAGCCTTGACCTATTGCTGCAAATAGACCCCGACTTCCCTAGCTTTGACAGAAAAAGAAGTGCCTCCAAACAAGACATCTGTCTGTCGAATCGTCAGCTACCATTTAATTACTACATGGAACCAGTCCAGGTACCATGTAGTGACCATATAGGGATCCTAATCACTATCAACAGGAACCCTATAGAAGTTTCAGCTGTAGTCAGAAAGAAATACAGAAGAGCAGACTGGGCACGGTACGCGCGCCTTTTCGAGACCTACGATCCACCCAACTTGGGCGAGCCAATTCTCGAGGAGATTGACAAGGCACTCGACGACCTCAATAACCATCTATCTCTTCAATGCAGATAAGGCTTTTATCCCTAAATCCAAGTAAAGAACCATCTCTACCTACAGATGGACTGAATACATGAAGGATTTATACCGTGAGCTGAAATTATTGTATAAGTTCAACATCAGCAATGCATCGGTTGACTCAATACAGCGAAATGAAGAGATCAAAGAAGAACTCATTCAGTTGATCTTCGAACAACAATGGAGAGGATGGATAAGGGGATCGATAGCCTCGATCACAAAGCAACTTCTAAAGAGTTTTGGAATAAGATCAGACGTCTCAAAGGATCGACTGGGAAAAAGAATATCGAACTACTAAAAGAAGACGGAAACATCGAAACAGAAGGAGGATGAACTCTCTGTGACTATGTCATTTAGAGAGCGGCGTATTTCATTTAGGGGGCACTGACAAACCAAGGTTTTCTCTCACTCGGGGCCTCCCGCAATGGGGCTGCTTGCACCCCACTCTCTACTTGATATACACCGCTGGTGTCCCAGCCCCTGTAAGGCCCACTTGCTTCCACATTTGATTCGCTGCTGATTTCACCCAGATAATCACTTGTCCATGGAGGAATGCACCTTGGCAAGCTCGTATGCTATCAAGAGAAATTAAGAACCTTAGCACCTTTGACTCCCGGTGGAAAATACGCACGAACCAAGAAAAGTTAAAAGTAGTCCCCATTGGCAGGAGACTACTATACGACGTCAGTGTACGGGATAGACGCTATCTCTACACCAGGTAGTGCAATGTACTCGGAATGAAGATTACTTCAACCGGGCACATGAAGTACGTCGCAGAAATAATCATTAAGGCCACAGCTGGAGTCGAACCCTATACATGTTCAGAAGTCTCCGTGAAAGTAATAATAAAAAGATCTACAATGCACTTGTAAGATCGCCACTGCTATATCCCGCTTCCTCCCTCTCGTGAGTCTCGAAGACATAAAAGAGGAAACTACAAGTGGTGCAGAACAAATGTGTGTACTTAATTACAGGTACACTCAAGCGAGAAAGAAGACGCCACGAAGAGCTGAACTTGTAATCGGGGTTAAGGCACATTAACGTTGTCATAAAAGAATTGAAAAAGAATATTCCAAACCGTTTAATCGAGAATTGAACGATGATATCGTCCAAATAATTAACCAGAACCGAAGAGGTATAAGTCGCACCAGATTTCCAAGCTCCGCTGGGCTTTTAGCTGGTGGAGCAGAAGTGCCGTTCTATGCATGAGAATAAGAATGTTTTTTACTCAAACCATTGACAATAAAACCGATCAAGAAAAGAAAACTTAATTACGAAACTTCACCAATTCCTACAAGAAATCACCGAATATCGACAGCACATTTACCAATGAAGACATCAAAGAAAAAACAAAAGACATGATTTACACTCACTACAAGATATACAAAAAAATAACAAAAACACTAAGCATAATACTAAAGTGATTAGAGCAATTTATTACCACAACAGCAAATGAGCATAACATATCCAAGAACATTAATTTTATAGAGACAAATGGCTTGAACTCCATAATAATATAAACTATCCCAAAGATAACAAAAGAACCAGATAACTAGAAAATACTTAAAAGCGATAGACCTGATCACCAGGCACTTAGCATCTCTTTGCCCCCTACCAGACTTATTTCTCTTTTCACCTTTTGACTATTTTGAGCTCTCTTCTTACACCCTTTATTTGTTCCCTACACACACCTACAAACTTCCATCATTCATAATTTATTTATTCGTGCTTTAGACTGCCTTATTTGCCTGCTATACTCTTTTCTCGTGAACTTGTACGCACAATCGTAAAAGTAGGTACCGACAAGAAAGATATATTTTTACAGATTCCTCAGGAAATCAGAGTCCTGACTTTGAAAGACCCCCTTTTATTTCCAGTGTTACGAGGAATAAAACCAAATGTTAAGTGACATAGTGTCAATTAAACACTACAATTATATAAAACAAATAAAAGCGAGTGCAAGTGACAAACAGTGCGTATCAGTGCAATTCAGAAGCCTTCCCTGCTCAACATCACTCTAAACACGCAACAATTATATATATATATATATATATATATATATATATATATATATATATATATATATATATATATATATATATATATATGTATATATATATATATATATATATATATATATATATATATATATATATATATATATATTTTATATATATATATACATATATATATATATATATATATATATATATATATATATATATATATATATATATATATATATATATATATATATATATATATATATATATATATATATATGAAAAGTGATTAACAGTGCCACCACTTCAGTAAAAACCAGAAGCCATTTCCCCCTGACTTTTCCCATTCACCATTGACCGCTTGATATTCGTCTGCCTTATATAATGCGAAATATTAGGAAAATGGAAAGACCATTTTGTGGGTTTCGCGACTTCGCGCTATAGAATCTTATCACGATCCAAGGCAATTAAGGAAGTCTGTTGGCAATGAATCCCTCTTCCCGTCTAGATAATTTCGGAGTATATATTCGACACTTAGAAGTTCCTAGGAAGATTGTTTCTATAGCCGCCGTCCACTACGTTACCCGTAACGTCTTCGTTAGTCGAAAGTAAATCGACTTCATTCTCGTCCAGAGAAGAATTGAGTGATTGTAGAAGAGCTAAGGAAGAGCTAGTCGTCCCTCAGTGTTGTACAGGGAAATAGTTAGGCGTGCTTCAACTTTTCTTACCACGTCTTCGGATTTTAATGATCGGAAAAGCCACCCCCCAAACACCCTCTGTTTGTTTGCATCTTAAGGATAAGAGGCCCCTCCCAACTCCAGTTTCCCGAAGTTGGACTAAGCGTCTCGTGAGACGCCCACAAGTTCAAGTTCGAAATTTCTTACCTGGTCCTACTCGCCGCAGACCAAGGTAAAAGGGCTTTAACCCTCGCTTCGTCACGCTCCTCATACATTTACCGCATCGAAACTCAAGGATACCCTTTGCTCTAGAACTTGCATAATTGTAAAATCATTTCTTAATTATTTCTTGGTTCAAACTTAATTGATAGTCCTAATCATTTTAGCAGTGAACCGTCAATATTTAATTACATTGCCATTTAACTTGCCCTATATGTATATGTAATCTTCATTCCTATTAAAGTATACTTTGGTAGCGGTGTTTGAATATTCCTTGCAACTGTGTTTTTTTATCACTCTTAGAACTATCCCAAGGTGGAGCCTTAATTTCGGTCGGCCAGTAGGCAAGTATGCGTATAACTGCGTACACCTGCTCATAGCAGGACATACTATAAACCAGTGTTGAATCTCGACTAAAACTGTATAACTAACTCGTACTTGCATAAACAATATTAAGTGCAGAATAATAAAGCGATCGAACAAACTCGTGATTTAGCCTGAAACTCAATGGAAACCTAATAAAGAGATCAAACCGATTCGCACGTTAGCCAAAACTCAGTGGTAACTGAGTGCTACAACATCTTAGTGGTAATTCCTTCCTAACATTCCTTACCTCTCACCAACTCTCAAAGGTCCCTAGTAAACGAAGATATCTCAATAACTTAATATAATAATTAAAAGCTATATTCTGGCTCCAATATAAACAAATGATCAATCAAATCCCTGCCCCCCCTCCTTATAATGACGCTAACACGGTAAAGAAATGAGGGAAACAACTAGTATTTCCCTACGTTCCCTATCCCGGGCTAAACCTTACAGGGAGAAAGTTTTTGCCACCATTTATAAAGAAGTAAACGTAGCATTAGCAAGGCTTATAGACTTACCTCAGGGATACGTGGCAATATGCCAAAACGAGAAAGACGTGGAAACACTGACTTCCGAAAAGTCAGTGAACCTGCCTAAGAAAATAGGCCTGCCTCCAAGAATCCCGCCACAGATTCTTACTCATAATACTCTTATAAGTCATAGGATTATTATATGCCGACGTCTGGATCCATGGGTTGGTTTGCACGAACCAGATGAGATAAAAAGAGAAATCGAATACAACCATAAATGGGCCTCGGGGATTGAAGGCCACGTATGCAAAATTGTGTTTAAAGACACTGGAATGGCACATAATACAATAGAAAATTGACTTCTCACGTTCAACGTTAGAATAACACCCGAACAAAATGAACGAGAGGAATTTACGGAGGTGCAGATATGCTTCAAATGCGATCGCCTTAAGGACCACTCAACAAGGGCATGTCCACAGGAAAAAGAGCACTGCTCCGAATGCGATTCTGACAATCAAAAAATGGCGCAACTGCGGGAGCGAATACAAGAAATTGCAGTGATAATCACTGAACATTGGCAATGGCTTGCCCAGTAAGAAAAAAGACATAATATAGAAGAAGAACGAGGAAAAGAAACCAACAGAAGAGAAGAGGAAAAGCTCAAGCTACGCCCAGGTTGCAAAAGCTACCATTTCGGAAGCAGCAAAACAAAGAATCTTTCTCCAAATCGAAAATAAAAATTCAACACAAATTATGGCGGGCATATATTATGCAAATATTGTGAATCTAACAAGGCCGGGAACATTCAGAATTGAACTAAATATGATGCCAAAGAAAAATGGGATGCCACAAATGTGGTTTCTGGACAATTCCCCGTCTGGGGAATTGTCAAGGTCAAACGAAAAAGTAACCTAATGCGACAAACAATTGCGAACCAAGGCTTGCTGCACAAGAATCCCGAAGAGAAAGTAAAGAAGCTAAAAAGAAGGAATCAGAACATGAACAAAGTAATGAAGAAATAGTAACCGAGCAAACGCAAATCACAGAAAAGAACAGAAATTATAAGACAAGGGAGCGAAAGCGATCTTACAGCCAACAAAGCAAAAGATCGCCAACGTCAACCTCAAGAAAAAGACGAGATCAATGCGAAAAACATCAAACGTAGACTCTACGCCACTAAGAATACTCCCTTTCCCACCAAACACCTGGAAGAGACTATCACGGACGGAATGATAAACGGCAGAATGAAATGGGATTAGGAAGACCAGGTGCCTGAAATTTAAGTCTAAGAGGCTCTATACCAAGGCAAAGTGAAATTCAACCCTGAGATCTATCACACTGTGACCCAGAGCGAATTCAACCAAAAAAGAAACGGAAAATGCCGGACTTCGCCATAACAGAATGCTGTCCCTAAACAAAACATGAGAGAGGACTAAGAGCAGAAAAAGAAGAGACCTACAAAAGAAAGAAGTACAACAACAAAAGAGACAACAATACATAAAAATATGGACAATTTAAACAAAGACTTGAAGATGCTATATATGAACGTTAACGGATGGTCTAGGAAAAGCACGGTATTTGGTAATATTTTAGAGAAAGCAGACCTAGATGTAATTTAGATATTCGAACATGGGATTAATATGAACAACAATAAAATATCAAAATATTTAAATACAAGGTGCACACAACCAGCCATACAAAAGAAGCATACGACGGTGCCGCTTTAGCTATTCGCAAAGGAATCGCATACAAAATACGTCCTCCGCTTGACGAATACCAGCCACTAAGAATAGGTTACTTGCCAATCCACAACTTTCCGAGACTATTCGCAAACAACAAATCGGTACTCTTTGCTGGAGAACTAAACGCTAGGTGTGCGGCCTCAGAGTACACCAGCATCAACACGGGCGGGAGAAACCTAGAACTGCTACTGTAAAGAAATGTTGCAGTACGCATAGGTCCAGAATTCCCGACCTACTACTTTGCGAGAGGCGCAACAAAACCAGATATAATACTGGCAATCACCAAATTCCCATTTAACTATCACATTCAACAAGGATCAGTGCCCCCTAGGGACAATGAGTAGGTAACCTTTACTGTATCAACCATCCCTATCCAGATGTCAATTAAAGGAAGAAAAGCTTATGCGCGCGCCGACTGGGCAACATACCGCACTGCATGCCAAGACTATGTACCAGGATAATTGGAAGAAGCGACACCACAAGACATAAACGATGAACTAAAACGCATAACAACAAAGATGTTAGAATCGGACATAATAGCCGTGCCAAGAACTAAACACAGAACCTTACCAGCACCAGTTTGGACCCAGGGGATGATAGAGGTGTAAGAAAGATATAGAAGAGCAGTCAGGAAATCAGTAGGTGGAGGCCCAGTTGGTTGTCGCGTGATTCTTCAGACAGTGGAAAAGGTATCGGGGAAAATCACCACCAGGGAAGATAAAAATAAAGACCAAATAGGGGAACTTATCACCGAGCTCAACCAACTGAAGCCGTATTTAGACGCTACTGGGCGAAAATCTTCAAGATTACCCAAGGGGAAGAGGAGAACTTCGATAAGGAATTTGGCAATGACATCATGGACTAATTAATCCAGAAATAGACCGAACCTATTCCTTTAACAACGCCAGAGAAGAGACACCCATGTATGGATACGGAAGAAAGATCACCCACCAGGAATTAAGCCAAACTCGGAGGGACTTTTAAAAAAAGGGTGCCAGGTTTCTCCAGATTAATAAAGGCAAACTTCGCAAATGCTCCGCCTAACATCACCCAAGGATTACTAAATGTTATGAATGAGCCCCTCAACACTGTCTATTACCCAGATGAGCGGAAACTATTAAAAATGATATTTATTTCCAAATCGGGCAAAAACCCTACCTCCCCAGCAGATTATAGACCAATCTCTCTGCTCGAATTTATAGGGAAGATTATAGAGAAGAACAGAGCCAACAGGGTGAAAACCTACCTCGATGTCAACGGACTTCACAAACAACAGCAACATTGGTTTAGCAGACAGAGAGCTACGGATACTGCACTGGCAATGATCACAGAGAAAATGTCATAGAAAGAGGAGGAGAAGAATCATGCTGACCTAGTTTGAGGGATGTAAGGAAGGCATTTGATAAAGTCTGGCGCCGGGACCTATAGTCCATGATACTCCAACTAGGACTAATCCCCAGGCTAGAAAAAATAATCTATGATTACCTCAGGGACCGAAGAGCCTTCATCACAATTGGAGAGCTCCAAGGGCCCGTATTTGTACTACTATATTTGATCTACACCAAAGATTTTTCAGGCCTTAGGCTTGAGGAATCTCTATATATACAGTTCGTGGACGATGCATCACATATAGTAGTGACCCAATACAAAAACGAGAGATTTATGGCTAGGATGACTCAGTGGAAGATAGAAAACATTAACGCATACGAACGTTCTTGTAAGATTGCCACAAACCCCAACAAATTCACAATCATCCGGATAAAAAGGAACAAGACCGCTCCAATACAAGTTAATGGGAAAAGATACATGTACAAACAATAAGGCAAAGTTCTAGGGCTAGAAATCAGCAAATACAGATACTCACATCAACTTAACAACATATTAGCAGGATCCAATTAAGAGCTGCATGAGTTCTTCAGGTTTAAGAAGTTCAGCACGAAAAACAAAAAAAAAGATTTCCTTAGCATACATTCGACCCAAAATTGTGTATCCTGCCACGCCACTGGTAGCGATACCAAAAACATGGCTCAATAAACTACAAATAATCCAAAATAATGCTACATTAATCATAACCAACACTAATAGAATATATAGAAAACGTCAACAAACGCTCCACGAAGATGTCAGCTTAAAGGCACTAAACAACGACCTGGGAGTGAGAACACAAAAAAGTCTGGAGAAACCATAGATACTCGACTAGATAACACAAAGAATAGTTCAACAAAAAGACTAATAATAATTGAACAAAAAAAATAAACACTGAACAAATGCGATAGTCAACAATACAGAAAATCAGAGATACCCTTTCACACTAAAGCTCCTACTTAATATCTTATATATTTCTCACTTTTTATGACCAAGTCCAAGTTCGAGCTTTTACGCTCTGAATCAGAGTTTATATCCAGCTACGGTACCGAGTGTGCATTCTCGGTAAAGGAGGTAAAGGTTTGGTATAGCAGACCTCGATGCCGTGCACTCTTTCCTACCAGGTCCTACAAGGAGAATAATAAAAGAAGTGCTAAGTAGCATCCACTCAATAATGTCGCTGTCTGTGACGTACACGATTCATCCCCGAAAACGTCCATCACAGTACGCAACGGTTTCAGAAATCTCCTTCACCGCCCACTTATACTGGGAATTTCGTTCGTCCATTTACAAGAGAATAAAATACTGCATACGGGGAAGTTTAACTTCCCATTTACAAAAAGAGAGAGAATACTACAAACTCGAAAGTCTATCTTTCCATTTTTCGAAAAAGAATAATACATACCAGGAAGTCCATCCTCCCATTTTCAAAAGAGAATAATACATACCGGGAAGTCTATCTTCCCATTTCCAGTAGAGAATAATGCTGGGAAGTCTATCTTCCCATTTATAAGGTTCAATTTGTGAACCGTTTAAATTTTTACTGAACGTTATACTTGGTTCGACCTCCAGACCCACTAGATAGTTGAATTAATTCTGCCAAGTATATCTAGTTACCCTTAGAGATGTATTGAAAACCAAAGTCAGGCATTAGTTTGAAAAATATTCCCTTGTTCATGGTTAAACTTTTTTCTCTGACACTACGTGAATAATTAAATAATGACTATTCCTAGCCTTTGAATTTTCTTGGTTCGGATCAATCGTAGGTGAGAATTCTTTCCTATAAAAAATGTTAGCTTATCTTCATAGCTGATAAGATGTTTAGCAACAATTTCAGCCTAGATTTAACATTTCTTAGCATATTGCGTTTTAGATTTTGAAATTACATAAAATCTGAAGGAATGGGTGTATTTTGAGTTGCATTTTGTTTTATATTAGATAAAATTAAGACATTCCCATTGCAGTCATGATCAACACTTTCCAAAACGACAATATCTTCAGCGATTCTGATATTGTAATAATAATGATTATTAGCAACCTCTTTTTTCACTTTCTAAAGTTTTGCTTATTTATTAGCTAATAGAAGTTCTATGGATAACTCTGCTTTCAACATAGAATCCTTTCCTCTTTAAGAGGCCTTTGCATCAGCCAATGTAAGTAAAAGGTTCACACTACCACTACTTCTGTAGAAATGAGAGAATGATGCGAATTACATGAGATGAGAAATATGGCAACGGAGGAACCCTGAGACAAATGTGTCCTGTTATATAAAAAAAACAAAATTATTATAAGTTATAAAAGAAAAAAACAATTGCATAATTAAATATGAAGTTCGATGACATATAAACACAAGCCGCTGTTCTCTTCCGTAACAGTAAGAGCTTGGTTACACAGGCACCACTGCGGGGTGTGGCCTACGGCCTTATTTGCTAATCTTAACCGCCTTTTTTAATCTCCTTTATAGACTCTTTATTTTAACACCCTGAACACCCTTTTCTTCATTTTCATCTTCATCTTCATCTTCATCTTTTTCTTCTTCTTCTTCTTCTTCTTCTTTTTCTTATTCTTCTGTCTGTGTCCTACGGCCTATCATGATTCTTTTTTCTTTTCTCCATCTAAATTTGCTATATAATTTCCTTGCCAAAATTTTACTAAATTTTCTGAACTTCACCATTTGTAATTCTTTTAGTTTTTAAAAAGTCCCAAAATTTCGAAACTTATATTTATTTCTGAACTTTACCATTTTATTTTTTTATATTATAAAAGAATTATTAGAAATAACTTTAAGAAAAAATTTAATCTACTTAGGTGACAACCGAACTAAAAGAAAAAATCAAATTCAAACCTTCCAAAAATCTCGTTCTTAAAATATAGGGTTATGGATAAAATACCCACCTGAAAAAGTTAGAATTTTTTGAAACTAAATTAGAATGTGTAAAATAAATTAGAAAAATAGGTACAAAAATTTAGGTTAAGAAATCAATATAATTACTGAATCATACAATTAGTTTACTATAATTAGGAATGTGAAAGGTTTAGCTGATTAGGAGGAAATTTGTAACCTAGAAATAAAATTGTTCGAGTTGCAAAAAATATCCTTATATCGTTGACTAATTTTAGAAGTTGATGGTAAATATTTAGCAACAAAAGAAGATCTATTAAAAATAATGGAATTAGTTAGAATTGAGAAATAGGTGAAAAACCGAAAGGAATCAAGTGATTTTATAGATAAGAGAGGACAATGGTATGTAGGAGGGACTTTAACAAGGTCTGCTGAAACAAAACGTCACGTGCCCTCACTTATTCTGATTTGTGTACTTGAGACTTTGAAAACTTTTAATAATTCCCGGACTAACCTTGGGAGGACCTTGGCAATTCTATCATTCGAAAGAAAATGGAAACATCTCAACGGTTTCAAATTTCGTTATAATCGGCCGAATAGTTATGATGTTATTGCTAAAACAAAATAATTCCCTGGCTAATCTTGGGTGACTTTCGCAATTATATTATTTGAAAGGGAATGTAAACAATATATAGGTTTCAAATTTCGTTAGAATTAGCCGAATAGTTATGATGTTATTGCGAAAATAAACTAATTCCCGGGCTAACCTTAAGAGGAGCTCAGTAATTATATCATTCGTAAGAGAATGTAAAACAACATAATGGGTTCAAATTTCCTTAGAATCGGCGAATAGTTATGCTGTTATTTCCAAAATAAAATAAATCCCTGGCTAACCTGGAAAGGACTTTGGCAATTATATCCTTCGAAATATAATACAAACCAACATAAAAGTTTCAAATTTCGTTAGAATGGTCGGAATAGTTATTATGTTAATGCCAAAATAAAATAAATCCCTGGCTTACTTTGGGAAGACTTTGGCAATTATATAATTCAAAAGAGAATGTAAAACAACATAAGGGCTTCAAATTTCGTTAGAATCTGCCAAATAGTTATGATGTTATTGCCAAAACAATATAATTTCAGGGCTAATATGGAAAGACTTTGCTAATTGTATCATGCTTCTACAGTCAATAGAAATCGCAAGGAGGTTCCTCAGATGTGGTAAAGGGTGAAAAGGTGATATGGCAGCTGAAGAATTTATGAACTATGTCACCTCAAGAAATTGATGCTATATTTATTATTTTTTTTAAGGCAAATCCATTGCGCTCACTTTCACAACACTATTTTTGAAATTGTTAGTGAAGGGAACTTATGGTAAGCAATGCCTGATTGAAAAAAACAAATAAAAATAAAATAAAATATGGTTGAAGTAGTTTTATTATATTGTTAATTGCCAGGTTTTTTTGACAATTAATAAAAAGCATGAAAGTGATATAGTCTGCGATTTTATATTCGTTCACTACAGTAAAATTTGTGCGAGAAAAAAAATATGAAAAGAGAAGATAAAATATCAATTAAAATAAGCAGGCCATACTAGGAACTTCAACCACTCGTATGACTGAGAAAAGGGGCATGAGAAACACAAGCCAGGAAGTTTATTTACGGTTGCCAATAAGAAATTAAGAATTATCGCATCGAATTTCGAGACTATAGAGCTAAAAATGCAAACTCATTTCGACGATTCCCTTGTGTATCTCTATTCGTTATCAGCTCTTCTTTTTGACACCAGATTACGTACATGATAGGTAAAGTACATCTTGCTGAGTCGATTTGGTGTAAAGCTTTGATAAGTGTAGACAAGTGGACGGGAAAATATCCAATTTACACGAGAACCTGTAAGTATGACAAAGAAAGCCTGTATAAAGTAAGGATAGGCTAATTCCGAGTACTTTTGTCCCTATTTACTAGACCTCCTGAAATATGTCATTGGGAATAAATAGGTAAGCTCTTGAGAATCTGCCTTTCTTTCCGTTTGGCATTTACATATTTTATTTTATTATTAAACTCAGCGACTATTTTTAAAGGAACCTACAACCATATCTTCTTATGTGAAAATAAACGTGGCATGTATACAAAAATCAAATGCTTCATTGCTTTCTTCCCATAGCTGCACACACGAGGACACAACGCGAACAGATAACCGCGTGTAATTTATCTGATGCGTTTGTCATGTCTTCGAATTCATAGTGAGTGTGTTCCATCCAAGATGAAGGGCGAACGGTTATCGCTTAAATTAAGTTCTCGGTGAGAAAGCGAAATATCTTGTTTTCACTCATGATGAATTCAAGTATTTATTTTCACCTTAATTTTTTTTGGGGGGGGGGTTTAAATCTTTAAAAATAAAAGCATATTAACTCATCAGTTAATACGAATCCTCGATAGTAATCTATCTACACTTTTTTGCGAAAATGTAGTCAATTTAGCGCCTAGGTTTAAAATATACTCTCCCAACGCCAGAATAAGGCATTTTTAATTTTCTTGTTACTCCTGAATCGTTTATATTGGGTTTCTAAAATTTTATATTACTTAAGATGTATATATCCTCAAAACAAAATAGTCTACGCAAGTAAACCCGAACAGGCTTAATTTTAATTAATATAAGATTTATTCCAAAATAGTTAATAAGAAAGTTAAAGTTAGGGCGTTTTCACGAACGATTAAACAAAGTGTTCAATGAGCGTGCCATCTAACACGGCACACGTCAGGTGATTAGTCCAATTCCTGCCAAACACGCCGCAGAAAGTCAATGGTAACAATCACCAAGGTGGCAGTGATTCTCTAATGGAATTTCTCTAGGTTTGCAGAAAGAGGATGGATATAGACCTGTCTCTTCAGGTTTAAAATCACAAGGTAGATTGTCTTCAATCACTAGCATACTCAATCCATTTCCTTGGCAGATACTACAGTGAGAACATCCAGTGATATGCATCCCTTTCCTCTTGAAAAATGAAGTCTTCATATTTATTTGCAATGAGTTCATCCATTGGCTAGTTCTGAAACATTTTCAGATTAACATCGCCAGGCACATTTCTTCCCCCAAAAAACGGAACATACAGACAGTTCTTGGAGATAGCGAAGAAGCCATTCATTTTTGGTAAGACCCTTTCCTCCTTAACTTAGGCATTGAGATTTTCTTCGCCCCAAATGCGAACATTTTACTTATGCTTGTTGCTATTCGTATATAATGCGACATCATCATTGAAAACAAGATGTTCAGTGAGTTCATCTCCTTCTAGTTTCTCTTGCATTAAGGCCTTTAAGGCCTGAACGAGCTGCAGCTTGTCAGCTCTCATTCGCCACCGTTTTCTCGAAAAACGCCAAACTCGTACTTTTCCCAGGCTCGGTCTTCCTATGGACTACTTGAGGCTTCAAAAGAGTTTTTCGCAAACCCCTTCGACCATCTCATACGATGCTGGTGGTCATCCAGATTTTTTTTCCCTTAATAGACAGCTTTTGTCTTTGAACTCTAGTATATTGTACAAATCCTATTGGTGTTTGTGCATTATTAGAGAATTATCTCTAAAATACATGAGGCACAGTCTTGTCGATTGAGTTCAAGCAAACTCTAAAGTATGAATTGCCGTTTCTTTTCGAGTGAATTGCATTTCTTTACACCAAAAGATAAAAACAAAAACATTACTCATAAACTTCAACGTTTCTATACATGTTAAAATTTGAGGTCAACTGAAAGAGAAATGGCAAAGTTATTAGATTGAGAAATATAATTTTTTTTAGAAACACCTTGTTCTTTTTCTTTGATAGTTATTTTTTTTATTATTCTCTTCTCTTTCAATACTCTTTTACATTATGGGGCTAAAAGAGAGAGAAAGAGCTAAATCGGGAAAAATTAGTTGCTTACGATAATTGCAAAATATCAAGAATCTAAAGGAAAGTAGGCTAGGCTGTGTTTTTGAAACTGTAGCTAACCTGTGAGGAAAGAGAAATAAAAATTGAAATGTGGTCAGTCATTTCTAAGTAGATATGACACGACCACGCCACCTGGATGCAATCATTGAGTTTATACCACCCTACTTGGATGCCATCATTGAGTTTATACCACCCTACTTGGATGTACTCCACGTGAAGTGCATAGTTGTTGCATGACCCAATTGCATAGTGGGGATGCTCTAAACTTCCGGCAGCATGCAACAGCCTCCCTTCACTTTAACCTTCTCTTAGAATAGTATCACAGAAAGGGCTGCTCCACTTAATTGTATTAAGGTTGGTGGGGCATAAAACAAAGGCTCTAGGATAAAATATTTGTCCTCTAATCTCCCAAGCAGTGGAAGAGAGCAGATTTAATGTGCTCCCGGGTAGGTACAAACAACCAGGAACCTTGGATAATTCAGGTGATACTAATATATGAATAATAAATTACTCTCCAGTAAATAAAATGCGTTTTTTTTTTAGCCTTCATTTAGAAAATCATTTGTGAATAAAGGTGAAAGCACTTAAAATCACAGGAACGCAAAAAGTAAATATTATGTTGTATTACAAAAGGTTACTTAAGAGGTTGTCCTTTGTGTCTGTATGACTGCATAATCAATTTATATAAATGCATCATTTGCATTTAATGTTGAAATATGAATCTCTCTGAAAACGCATTTACTCGTATTATTATAAATTATTTTATATCTTATCTATGTTGTATTTTTTTTATCTCATCACCTTCAATTGGAACCTATGTTCCGGATTACTGCTCCTGGTTTTCTCAGTCATAGCATGAATTTGTTTTCGAAAGTCAAGCTAAATAATCTCTTTAAAGGAGATCATTCTTTTCATGAGTAATTATTTAAAGGGCAATGAAGCAACGCTAATCAGTAAGACACCAGCCAATTTCTATTTGAAGAAGAGAAAGACAAAGGAAAGAGATTCTGGTTTGGCTCCTTTCCAATTGTAGCCATAAGGCGTAATGGTGTATGCCTACTTTGAACTTAAAATGTTAGAACTTTAGGCTGAGGAGTGACAAAATTTTAATAGTTTGGAATGCATGGTGATAGGAGTAATATAAATAATAACCGTTTTTTTCTAACTCTTTTACCATTTTAATTTATAGCAGATTGAAATCTTCAAAGTAATGTGGAGAAACGTATACAAACAGATTCACTGCTCATAATTTATTTTTATGCCTTTATTTAGAAATTGAATGGTATAATTGTACGTTCCTTACGTCTCTTTTTTAATTGTTCACTGAAATTCCGGGGGTATATTCGCCAAAATTTTATTATTTAACGCTTGTCATAATATTCACGTGGCCAAATTCGTATCAAAAAACTTATCAATTCTAACTCAAAAGAAAGGAGCTCGAAGAAAGAAGAAAGAAAGTTAAAAACAAACAATGAAAAACGACATACACCTCAGAATATAAGAAATAACCCCCCCCCCACTAAGTATCGCAAATAATAAGAAAATAATTAAATCATATAACTACAACAAATGCGTATATTACAATGTGGAAGTATGAATTCGAACGCGTCGTGTGGTTTAATTTTCTCAGGCCTAAACTGGTGCCAGCTATGTTTGTTTTATCAATGACCACCGTCCCCCACTCTGATAGCGCTGATCGCCCGTCTGGCCGCTGTTGTCTCCCTAGTCTCTCTCCTCCCCCCTGTGGGATAGAAAGAATTCTCTCATAACGCCCCGGTCACTTCGTCAAAGCTGCGCTTATCAAACTCCCTTATTTGCAGTGTCTGACGCCATGCTATCCCTAGGGACTTCACTCTTCTCGCTTTCCCCCTTGCCTCCAGACGAACTCCTCTATTAAAGACGAAGTACATAGTCCTCATCAGAGAGTGAGAGTTAGGAAGTGAATCCGTTGGAGTTTCCTGAACGCTCATACCCCGAGTTCGTTCTACGAAGACCTGGTCTTCCGCTCCCGTCAATCATCCGAGGTAATCCAGAATCCTACCCTCGTAATTCACCTCATTCTCTCAAGTCCTAAGAAGACCCCATAATCGCATACCGAAAAGATTTAGTAATCTTACTCCTCTTATTTAAACCGTCGAATTAATTAATAATTCCCGGGCCCAGCTTCCATTAATTCCTGCCCGCCCAAAATATTCTTTGTCACGCTAACCTTTGTGCCAATTTCCATTATTATTTTTGCATCCATATTTAATCATTTATCTTGTATTAAAGTTTATTTTTGTTTTCGGTGTTTCCTTAAATAATTCCTGAGTTGAATCTGGCAAACGAGTTTCCCATATAAATAGCCAACCAGTAATTAAGTCGCACTCTTACTTTTGGAGGCCATTGCCTTCCCTTCGCTGCATACCTGCCTGAGTACAGGGCCGAGATTTTCTGGTCTGACTCAATTAAGTATTTACCCATATTAGACAGTGGGGCATACTGTGTCGTTCCTCGGCATACATAGAAAAAGCTTTAAAAAAAAATGCTTGAACGTCGATTAAACCAAGAATAACAACCAAAGAATAAAATTAATGAAAGCGATAAACCTGATCACCAGGTGTCTTGCATTTCTTTGCAAATCTTCTACACTACCTTCTATTTCACCATTTTTATTTCATTCTATCTATCCCACATATAATTTGTGGGAAACAAACGACGAAGAAAAACATTGTACTCAAAAACTTATTCTTTTCAGACTGAATTCGAGGAGAAATTTTGTACATCTCAATGCGTGAGGTTGTTAACATCAACTCCCTGAATATTTCTACAAATAACCTTAACTATTCCTTCAATAAGTTGAATTATACACTAAAGTTAGTGTTCCAGAGTGGATTAAAGGGCATTCATAAGCATATAAAGTTTTCTAGGTCTAAGTTTTTGCCTTAATATCGGGTGTCCTAGAAAAAAAGCTAACAGTAATTTGAATTAGCATAACTCAAAAACTATTGGAGAATATTTGGTCTTGCCAAAAGTGTTTTATTTATCAACTATTTATCTCTTGATTCTGAAAATTTCATTAAATTCTCTTTTATGATTTTGATACACTAATGGGGTTAGTGGAGGCTATCAAAAATAGGTTTGCGCAAGGAAGTAAACTAATGAAACGAAGCCTAGGAAGGCTAGTCCACCGTGCACTTCAAAGAGAACCTAGGGAGCCTAGGTTGCCTAGGTCTTTGTGCGATTTTCCAAGCATAGTTTAGGCCATTTTACAGTGGTTTTTGAACAACGCTGTGGTATGGTCTCGTCATTATTGCTTACTAAGTACATGAAAGCGTTTATGTGTAAAAGTTTACTTCCATAGAACCTTTTTAATCATAAAGTTAACAAAAGATCAACGCGTATTTTTAGTCACAAACTTTATTAAGGTTCGCAAATACCAACATGAAGGAACATCCTTAAATCTAAATAAAGGTCGTTCTGGTCGTATGAGAACCATAAGAACAACATAAAATATCGAAAATGTTCAAATGACACTTCTTCAAAATTCACATGTATCAGTCAGAAAAAATGGAATTACAATGGTCAAAGTCATCATTTAACCGCATTATTAAACATGACTTAAAATGGCATCCCTATAAGATGCATGCAAGACACCAGCTTCTTGAAACTGATTTTCCTTGTAGACAATTTGTTGAATGGACTTCCCATAAACTTGCTCGTTTCTTGGAAAACATTGTGATTGGTGACGAGGCAGCCTTTTACATGAATGGAAAGGTAAATAGCCATAACATCGGCAATATGCGCCGCTGAACCACCCCCCAGTATTTAACTTTGACACACGTATTTGTCAGCAGAAAGTGTCTCTGTGGATCGGAATATGCGGGAATGGCTATCGTGTCGGCTCTTTTGTTTACAAGAATAACTTGAATGGTGCTGCCTACCTGAGTATGATCAACGAAAGGATCTTCCCGGAACTCGGCCAAATTTACGGCAATCAATTCAATAGACTTTGGTAGATTCAGGACGGTGCACCAGCTCATCGACAGCTTGCTGTAGGAACAAAACTAAGAGAAACTTTTGAAAACCGCATTGTCGCGCTAAATCATACAATTGAATTGCCCTCAAGATCCCCTGACCTAACAACGTGTGATTATTTCTTATGGGGATATCTAAAGAATAAAGTGTATTCTACTCTACCACAAAGCATTAGCTAGTTAAGAGATAGTATCACACGTGAAGTCAATAGACTTAAGGAAAATCACAAGTTAATAAAAATAGTTGTTTAATAAATGCGATCAAAGGCGCAACTGTGATTGGAAAGAAATGGAAGACATGTGGAAGAAAATGATACTTAGAAAATTAAAAAATGAATTTGTATTACCCATATAAAGAGGTATTTTTGTTAAAAATGGATTTAAATATCATTGTTAATTTTAAAGTTCGAAGTTTCATTATTTTACTTCCTTGCGCAAACATAATTTTGATAGACTCCATTAAACCCATTAGTGTATCAATACCGTAAAAGGAAATTTAATGAAATTTCCGGAATCGACAGATAAATAGTTGCTGAATTTGTTTTGTGTTACAGGACTGAAAAATCTCTAAAAGGTTTTGAGTTATACTAATTCAAATTACGGTTAACTTTTTTGGGGGACACCTTGTATAATGACTAAGACACTGTCTTCCTTTTGTCTACATTCTAATATAGCCATTCTGGAACTTGGTAGAACTAAGAAAGAATTTTCACATTTATATAGGGAGAGTTTGGTCAAATCTTAAGGCGATCTGTCTCAACACAAACTGCTACAATGCTTTGGATGTCTTTTTGCATTATTTACATAATAATAATGTATTGATTTTTATTTGTTATAAAGGTACTCGTAGTTACGAGTTCCTTATTTAGCAAATTGAAACAAGAACAGAGAATAAATGGGAATATGTTGAATATATGGGAATAAGAAAAGAGGTCGGATTGGGATGGGGAAAGTTCAAAACTATCATACTTGAAGGGAGACATCAGTCAAATCATTATTAAGAGGCTATAGCATTTCGGTTTACTTTGATTCCAGAGTAAGCAGAAAACATTGATGTTCATAATGACCTAGAATTGGAAAAGTATTTGTTTGCAGCAATTTTTTATTTAATAAGATGCTTTCAAATGGCTAAATATTATTTAATATTTAGTTGTTTTCTGGTTCTATTGCTAAAGCCAAGATGAGAAGATGCTCATTACAAGGTGCTACCTACATACAATCGCACCTCGATCACAGCGAGGAGAAGAAATTCGGTATTCAAAGCGGCTTCGGAGATTTTAGGTGAAACATTGTCTATTTCAAAGTTATTAACAACAAATATTTTAAGTTGAATGGGGGAGGGGGATGTTCTTGAAGAAATTTTAACAATATTTAGGAAATAGCTTATTAATGAAGCCTAAACAGTAATCAGTGTTTACTTGGAGGAAATTATAGGAATATATTTCCTTTGTTTTTTGCATCATTTCATGATGCCCAATTTCATTATTTTCTAGATAAGAAAGAACAAGAGCGTAAACTTGAAGAAAAACAGCATCAAGAGAAAATGGAGCTTAAGAAGGGACGACAAAGAGCTTCATTCAATAAAACAGTTGTTCCTGCAGGTAGCTCTAGCTCCAGCAATGCTTCAATTGAAACAGAATTACAAGATTTATACTATCCCCCAAAACCCTCAACATCAAACGATACTCCAGAGAAAAAGGCTTAAATATTCAAAGGAAATATTCTTTTCACCTTGGATGTTGCCAAGATAAGTGACCGCTCAGCTTATCTTCTTCTTATTCCTACCATTTCGAGTGTAGGGAAGAACCCTGAAGACTAAAATTTCAGTTACTCTACTATCGGTCGAGCTCGATAAAAATCAAGAAGGTTATTCACGAAAAAACATTTTCAAACTGAGAATCCTTTGATAGTTCAGTGGGATATAAATCTTCTTAAACGTATATCAGAAGAAGTCGTGGATCGCCTACCAATTTAAATATCATGATGTGCTATAGAACAACTACTTGGAATGGGACATACTGGAAAACGTATGTCTGAAGCTGTTCATCAAAAGATGCTTGACTGGGAAATATAGGTCGTCAAGAAGGAGCTCGCACAATAATGGAGCAAAGATTAGGGAGAAACTTATTGTAGTTCCCCTGCTGACATCACCTATTTTAAATTGTTTTGTCGGCAGTGGTATCGCCTGTTATTCAAGCTTATTCTGGCCCTGATATTCCATTATTCAGGAGATTTAAAATAATCGTTTAACATAAACCAAGGCGAATTGATCAAAGAAAGACCAATTCGAGACAACTACGCGGAACTCTTATAGCTAACGATATTAAAAGTGGAAGAAACTTGTCTCAGTGCTGTGACATTCAAAACCTTGGAGCATACCATAGAGCTAAGAGCTAGATGAATGGCAAAATTTTTATACTCCATGAAAATTTTTCTGTTCAAAAGTAAACTCAAAATTTTACCCAAGGAAGCCAAAAATTTGCAAGAAATATGCAAGATGGTCATTTAAATCTTTGTAAAGCACTGGTTTTCTGCAAGAAAGGCAGCCAGAGCCCCATAGGAATAATTTGTTGTTATTTAAGAACTATTCTTCTACAAAGGACAAATTAAAAGACTGCCAATGCCACCTTGAATAAATTAAAAAAAACATCTCTGACATTTTTTTTATGATAGGGTCTAATTCGAGCCAAGAAAAAATGAAAGTTGCCTCTAAGAATACATCCTTTTCAGATTCAACCAAGAAAACCAAAATAGACGATAAAAATTATGACAAGAAGCAACTTTGAAACTTTGTGACAACAAACGGACTTTCTTAAAAACACTTGGGCTGTCGTAAAATCTTTTTAACAAATCAGTTGAGGAATGGCCTCAAGCAGAAAGCTTTTGGATTGCTAAAAATGTTGTTAATGATCTAAAAGTTGTTAATGACATTGCTGAAAGAGGAGATAAGCTGATCAATGACTACAACATATTGCTAACTAATGACGAGAAGAAAAAACAGTAGTTGTTATAAGTTCACTGACAAATCAAAAAAGAACATTATTGCAGTTGCTTCAAATGAGTAACCAGTTCCAATAAAAAGAAAGAAGTATGGTAGGCTTATTGGGGAACTTACACTATAAAAAAGTAACCTGGTGCTTGCTGTACATCCTCGGTGCCATATGGAAATCAGCAATATTCAAGTGCCTAGCGCCACCTCTAAATATTCATTTTTTCATCTGAAATATTCCTAAAATAGTTTATCTCAAATTTAAATATATATTTTACCCACTGTTTACCATCACCCTAGTTTATATATAGCATTGCATTAAGTATTAATGGAAGACCAGGAAAAATCACATCTGTAAGCAAACCAACGAAATTATGATACAATACTATAAGCGAAATTTAAGTTTACAAATCGATTAGTTTCTGTGTTTAATGAAGAAAATGCTAATACAAACAACAATATGCACCACCTACATGTAATTAAATAAAGATTTTAAAGTTATATAGTAATGTAAACTTTGGTGTGTAGAGAAAATGTAAGTTGAATGTGCAAATTTAATTTCTTTTGAAACTGATGGTTGCCGAGAGGTGTTCGAAGCCTAAATAAGAAATGTTATGAAGAAAAGGTCCAGCATTCCCAAACTACATCAATAACAATGTAGCATCAAAAATAGATATCTGCCATTATAACTACAACTTTCCCTTTCATTACAAGTTAGAACCTGTGGATATAAAAAATAACTACCAAATATCAACCCTACTAACAGACTGGGCGATATATATAGAAATCCTTTGGGAATATGAACCGAATATACTCACCGAAGCGACACTAGAAAAAATTGATGAAGAACTCTAAGGGATTAGAGAAGAGTTAATAAGCGCAGACTTAGTAGCAATACCTAAAGGGCGAACAGAAACATCCAGAACTTCAGATGGTTACCTGAAATGATCGATAAGGAAGTGAAATTAAAATGATTTCCGAACAGATTGGTAAAGTTTAGCCAACCAGAGAAATATACAACGATTTATCAAGGAAAAAGATAGAGCACAAGATATTGATTATTGAAAAAGCAAGATGAAGAATGAAACGGACTAACCCCCAAGTTACAGGAAGAAGTTCGTCAAAAGAATTCTTGAAATAGGTTAACAGGATGCAAGACAAGCGAGCCAAGAAAACGATAAGAATTAAATGTGAAAGAGAAACAAGCTGAAAGACAAAGCCGACATAGAAAGAGTATTCAGAAAATACTCGAAAAACCTTTTAAGGTCAAAGAAGAAGAAAAGGAAAACTTACCAAATATACCAATGTATCTCATAACAACACTAGAAGGATAGAAAGAAGAAAATTGGAAGATCTACTTTTATAAACAGGAATTGAACGCATAAACAGGATCAGTAACTAAAGAGCGATAGCAGTCATTGTAAATACACAAGAAGAGATTGACGAAGACTTACCCATTACAACTAAATTAAAGAAAATGACTTCAAATGTATAGGAGCAAGCAAACAAGAAGATGTAATGAAAGAAAGACGTAACTAAAACATACATACTAGATATGATTAAAGAGCTATACTACAAAGAATACATACAAAGTGAAGCAAGAACACATGGACCTACCAGAAACAGACATGCAAACTAACAACGGTTGAGGGTAGGAAGGGTGCTTGGCCACTCTAGTATTTTACTCTCCAACAAATTTTCTTCTATCTATCTAAACTTCATGAATTTATCGCTCATATGGCCTTCACTCTCGATGCTGAATTCTTGGTAGATGAACATCACGCAATAGAAAAGCCAAAAAAGCTCAGTCAATTCAGTCACTGAAGAGTAACAGTCATCAGAGCTGATTGCTTCCAAAGAGATTCCTCAAACAAGAAGAACTGCAAGTACGACCTTATCAACAAACCGCCCACCAGCCTTAAATTTGATTTTCATCCTTTATTTATTCATCTTTTCCTTTCCTTCAGCCAAGATACTCTCACTAATTAAGGTACCTAAAGAGAAATATACTTTTTCTTGACTAGTCAATCAAATTTCATGACATGAAAGCATAATTTACCTCCACTCTCCCCATCCTCCTTTGGGTTCAATGCTTTTGTTAATGACCGTTGTCATCTCAAACTGGTCTCAACTATGCAGCTAAATTAAAATTGTATAGTTAAGGAGATGGAAGGATGCAGGTTTAAAGATTATCTCATCATGAGATACCCGTAGTCCTTTTCAATGTATGATGGAAGCAACATAAATTTTATATTTCCTCAAGTAGGCGACATCCCAAGTGGGCAATGATTAATTCCTCGCTAACGTACAAAAAGTCCCTCAAATCTCACCCTTCGAGAGAATTCCAGTAACGGTCTATCCATTCAGCATTATTACTCATTCATTCAAGACAGCTAAATTAGCAAGGGCGTGGCCAAAGGGAGAAAGAAGAGGGCCCACACAGCAATAAAAATGAAAAACGCAATGGAATAGAGAAGATTGCCGCTGCGAAAATAACTCGGAAAAAATGAAACCTAAAACAAAGAGTACTGATAAGAATGATGTACAAAGAACTCAGGATTCCGCTAACGAAGTTCATGTTCCAAATGCATAGGTATATCGCCCTCTGCCATAAGAAAGACGATGTGGAAATATTGGTTGCACTGGACGGAACAAAAGTACTAAGCAAAATTGGACTCGCCTTAAAATTGCAACCCAAACTCTTAGCAAACTGGTGGTGGTTCATCTACAGGAAAGTTGATATCTACATGGGATCTCATATCAAGGATGAAGAAAAAGATGAACTAGATCGGGAAAAGCAGCACCTGCTTATCACAGAACTATTCAAATTTGGATACCAGACCGACGTTCTCAATATTTATGTGTGATATGACAGAAATGGTTAACAATGCAATAAACAACGTAATTCTTACATTCGGTATGAAAATACCACCAAAGAACATGAAAACAGAACAATTTATCAACATTTAAACATGTTTTGAATGTTAAGGGATTGAAGACTATATGACGAGAAACCCCCCAATGAATGGAAATTCTGCTCAGAATGCGGGAAGGAAGGACATATGTTCTGAGAAGGCACAGAGGAGAATAAAAGGTGCATTACCTATTAGGGTCAGCACAGGACAATGGCCGTTAACTGTCCCATGAGACGCGAGATACTGAAATTACTAGAAAGGAACAAGAGGGCAAAAATGAATTGGAGAAACGCACTTATCAAGCATATGAGAATATAGCAAAATCTAACCTGAAAGAAACAAAGGAAACTCAAGAAGAAAAGATTAATATTAACATAAAAGAAGGAACCAGACTGGACATATTCGCGTGTATAATGCTAGTGCATGTCCATAACATCACAAAACTTGGATCGTGCGCGGATGCCCTGAGTTTCCTATTAGAAAAGAAGAGAGTTAGGAAAATGTGGTTTATTGCCTAATCCCCCATTGGATTAAATATACGGAGTTACAACAAGAAAAAATTTTAAAGTTAAAGATATGTTTTAAGTATGAGCCACAACGGCAGGCAAAGAGATGACAAATGAAACGAAAGACACAAAGGAAGAAAGATAACGAAATGGACAATTCTGCAGAGGGACGGGATATTAAAAAGAAAAAGTAAATAGTGCAAAGAACAAATCAGCAAACTATAAGCCTACTAAGAACCAAACTAGAAAAAGAAGAACAAACTACTTAAATAGAATACGAAAAACAAAGTCTTAAAATTCTACACATAAACACGGATCAATGTAAAGAAAATCCAAACAATATGGTAATATATTCTGACAATTGGATCAAGATAATATCACTATCTCAGAACATGGAATAAAATACAACTAAACAATGAAAATTTATAATATAATAGCAAAGAACCTTACCGAAGAAAGATTCAATGGTGATACAGTTGCAATAATAAAAAGGAATCAAGTACTGCATGAACGAGAGGTAGATGAGACATAGGTGGCTATGACATTAGAAATGGAATACACTGCTCAGGAATAGCAGTAGCTTATCAACCTGCTCATCGATCGTACATCCCGATTCACTCAGTAAGAGAAATGTTCAACAGTAATAATCCAGCCATCTTACTGTGTGACCTGAAGGCATGATTACAGCAATCTGAATACCAATCCAATAGAATGCAAGACAGAACGTAGAAATGGATAGAACATATCAGAAGAGAAGGTCCAGAATTTCTAAACTTCGTCACCGTAGTAAAACTACCAAAGTAGACATTGTGCTAGCAAACATATATATGCCGTGAAATATGTATATGGAACCAGTCCACGTTCCTTGTAGTGACCACATTGGAATAATAACTAACACCAACGGAAATGCAATACAGGTCTCAATCCGAACAAGGAAGTCCTACAAAAAGGCGAACTGAGATACATATAAAACAATGCTGGAAAGTTATACTCAACAGGAAATGGACGAAAAAAATGAGGAACTGGAAGAAGCAATGGAAATAGTGATAAATAGCATGATGAGAGATGATTAATAATGTGTACCCAAGAACAGGTACAGAACTCTCCCTGATCCGAAATGGAAAGAGGAAATGAAGAGGAAAGCAAGAAACAACAAAGATAAATACAGATAAATAAAATGAAATGGCATAACTTAGAAAAAATGATAGAAATAAAGAAATAAAAAGAGCTAAATGGTAGTCCTTATTGAATAACAACAAGGAGAACAATGGAATAAGCTACCAAGGAAAGTGAAAAATATAGATTTCAGAGAGAAGTTTACCCCCCCACTCTCCTCAGAGCCCAACGTCTACCCTTAGCGCCTGAGAAAAGAAGCACCTGCACGCCCTGAGTGCCCCAAGGGAGCAGCGACAATCTGGCGTGGTCGGTTAACCCCGACGCTCTTATCAAGAATGGTCGACCAGTCGAACCCAAGGAGCCGCCTCAAGAATTTCGCACGGCGGTGTGATCCGTGTTGGGTTCCCCTTCTCCCCCGTCGCATCGCCTAATCCGTGCCAGACCTACGGCATCGAGGACTTTCAAGCGAGCCTGTGATGCTCAGCGAAAATATTCCCCTCCCCCTGGCGCGCCAAGTCTAAAGAGATCATCGTCCCCCTCCAAAGCGTCCGGTCCATTAGGCTTTACGTGAGTCTCCCAGTAATTTGCACTCTCCATCTTTCCCTGAAAGCAATCACCGTACATCCTCTCTCGGACTCTCGTTCTTGTTGAGTTATTTGTATCCCTCCCCCGTTTGGTACCCCGGGTCTCATCTTATTTATTTCCCTTTGCTAATAATATTTTCTTTGTATATAGTAAAGTTATTTTTCTACAATCAGTTTCTCTAAACCCAGAAACTCTAAGAATTGATTATTTAGGCCAACCGCACTCGATTTTGATTCATTAACCCTCGTACTGGGATCTTCACCCCCCATCCTAATTTCTAGCCTTCCTGCATCACCGCAGAGTCAATCCTCGGCTAGCATTGACGTTCGACTCTACGATAATAAATAATCTACGCGAATCATTGGGTATAATTACCAGAATAAAAGGTAAACTAGCCAGGCAACAAATTAAAATACTAAATGAATACGACAAAATAAAATAAGTCTCATTCCACTGATTTTTAATCTCCACCCAGATACCAAAAAAATGCATTTACCAGTTTGAACGTTCCAAAATAAATTTGGGAAAATCAAATTACAATCCTTGTTTTCCAGGTATTTCTCTTAGCAATTAGGTTTAAGGTACCTTCTGGGAGTTTTTTATTCTTATGTTGCGGTTACATGTATTTTTCAGCAGTCTTTCTGATGTTTCATTAAGTTATTGTTCATCGCTTATATATTGCTAGTGTTAGTGGTTCCAAGGGGATTTTTCTATATAGTCTTGGAAGATGGCGCTTGAATTATGGAAGGAAATTTATAAGAATCTTACTGGGTTATTTTTTAAGGGAATATCTTTCTTCAATCTTTCTAGACGTTAAATTTTATCTAACATCTAGTCCTCTTGTTGTTACTATTTTCAATATTGTTAATGACGTGGTGATTTTCCTTTTTAACCAGAATATAATCAATTCATTATATATCTCATAGTTTGAGCTTCTCCAAGCTTATCTTTGTGGTTGCTTTTTTTAACATAATGTTATCAATTTTGAATTCTTAGTTAGGCCAGGAGAAAGTCAAATAGATTTTGTCCCCTTTCATTTCAATTCCTTATTAAGAACTTTTCCATGCATGGCTCATTACCTTGCCGTGTTTTACATTGAAGTCTCCCATGACAATGTTAATTAAAATGTGCTTTGTTTTTGTTTAGCCTTCTCCTGATGTCATCATAGAATCTAATTCTTTCTGCGTGCTAGCAGATGTTGGTGCGTACATTTGTTCACTGTATTAATCTCATCAATATCGATAAAAATAAAGAAAAAAGTTTAGACACTACCAATCAATTTTCATCTATATTATCTCTGAATGAGGGAAGAAATCGCCTGCCCAACTCTTAAATTACTCGCACAACTTTTATTGATAATGATTTACAACGAAACAATGCAGCAAAAGAAACATATCAATGAACAATACATTCAGCGTTATTTTTAAGCACCTGCGTCCAAGGACGAGATATTCACGGATGCCTTCGTTGTAAAATTCAACTGGTTTTCTATCAAAGATGTCTCTAACTGCAGTTTTCACTTTGTCATCATTTGCTAAGATTATGCCATACAAGACGTTCAGCAGTACCAGGAATTAATAGAGGTCTGTTGGCGCCAGATTTCACTAGTGCGGTGGGTGAGGGAGAAATTTGCACCCCAGCTACCGGATTTTTTCAAGGGCATGATTTGCAACTTATGACCGGCATTATCATGAAGAAACGACATCACTCAATTATGATCGTTTCTGCGCGATTGCCCCTGTTACCTATTGCAGTTGTACTTGATAATTGAGCGTCGATTGACACATTGCGTTCCACCACACACAAACCATAAGTTTCTTTTGAGATCGTTTACATTTGTTAAAGTTGTGCAGGTGCACCTTTTTCTGTCTAGCTTCTTTTGCATGCCATGCTTGACCTTAGATACCATTTCATATCTGCAGTAGCCACTTTGTTCAACCAATAAAAACGACGTTTCTTGGACAGTTGTGTCATGCAAGCTTCTATGCGGCGCTGCCGGTCGAAGTCGGTCAGTTAAGGTGGAATTCATACGTGCTGTTTGCTGACTTTACCCATTTTGACTAAATGACGCAAAATGTCTGTATGGCTGACGTTAAGCTTTTCAGCAATCTCGCTTGATGTCAGATATGGATCAGCTTAGAAATAGGCATAAAAAGGATCCTTTTCAAAAGGTGAGGATTAACCACCCTTTGGATAATTTTGAAGATCGAATTGGGCACGATAAAACTTGTTAAACCAATCGTAGTTTGTGCAACAACCTATTGTGTCTTCTCCAAATGCTTGGTTGATACGACTTTGCAAATGGCCAGCGTTTAAATTGCACTTGTAATCATACAGTAAAAGACTACGTTGTTGTTCACGAGAAAGTCATTTGATGGGTAATTTCAGAAACTTAGGTATGATATAGGGTTTCTGTCTAATTACCGTATAGCAGCTTAGACTTTCCGGCCAGTGCATACTGACTTAGTCTAACTCGGCTTTAGGCCATTGTGAACTTTCATGCCAGACCTAGGAAAGACTAGCCCACTGCACATTAATTAGTCGTAGACCTTGTATAAGTCTATAAATTAAATAAACTTTCAGCTAATTCTATAAATATATATCTATAAACAAATAATCTTTTTAAAAAAAGTTGTGCGAGAACTTTGTTTACAAACTAGTATTTCATAGTTATTTTTAAAAAGACATTTAGATTTCATTTGCCTTTTAATTTTGATTGTTTCATAATCACTGAATCATTGTTTTTTTTTAGGTGATCTTTCAATATTTTAGACACTAATGATGATCACTCTTTGAGGATTGAAACATCCTGCTATTTCAATGTTAAGCCTTCACATATGGGTCAACATCTTCCTTCTTATTGCCACCAGGGAAGATCGAGTTTCAGTTAGCCATTTCTAGCGACTCCCCAAAAAGATCATTCAAAATACCAACCTTACACTTAAGGTTTCTTGATTTTTTCGAGGAGAAAACGGGGATTCAAACATAATTTCTTGGGTATCTAAGAGAAAAAAATCATAAACAAGATAGAGGTTAAATTCTTATATTTATCACATATTATTCTTTAACTAATGCTAAATCACCACACTTCTTTGGAGACGGTATTCTTCATCTTTCATTGTGTTTCATAAACAAACAGATTGCTTTTGATTCCCATACGTGAAAAACAATATAAGATAAAACTAACCTGTCTCCTGAGGGTCTATACAGAGCCCACATTACCTCGTTCTAACATGAGGCAGGTTTGGAAAAGGGCACGTTGCTCCATTAGGGCGGCATTTAGAGACTCGGGATTACTTCCATTATCTTCCTAGTAATATTTTACATAAAAGTAACCTTATAGTTTTATGTAGATTTTATAACTTTTCTTCCTATAAATGGACAGTCACACATACACACAGAGAGACCTCATTTATATCTATCTATCTTATATATATATATATATATATATATATATATATATATATATATATATATATATATATATATATTATATATCTCTCACGAGCACGTGAGAATGATGAAATAAATCCAACAGAGAGCAAGAAAGAGAAAACGGAATATTTTTTCTTCGGAAATAGTTCTTTCCTACTTCGCAAAAAATCCGAGCTGGGATGGGAGTCGAACCGTGCACACTGAGGCAGCGAGCAACTGCTATGATCTCAATTAAACCACCAAGAAAGAACTATTTCCGAAGAAAAGATATTCCGGTTTTCTCTTTCTTGCTCTCTCTTGGATTTCTCTTTCTCTCTCTCTCTCTCTCTCTCTCTCTCTCTATATATATATATATATATATATATATATATATATATATATATATATATATATATATATATATAATAGCTAAGTAATGAAATAAGATTTTCCGACTTTAATGGAGCTAGCTCTAGTAGACTGTTATCCATATCGAAATATACAAATATTGTAAAAATCCGGTTATCATAACTAGGGACTTATCAGGACAAAGAAAGCGAAATTATATTACATCTTATCGTCATAATATGTTAAACATTCGGACGCTGAAAAAATTATGACGATTGCATTATTTTTCTTTCTGGTTAGAATGCTCGAATAGCATCCAATTGCAGATACTGCAGATTGCTGCAGAATTTATTGCCTGATAACATGGCCTTGTTATTTTTTAGTCGGTCAGGCGGTTTCCGTTTTGCTCTATTTTGTTTTAGTAATAACATTGTAACTATTCGCCCGATTTTACCAAAGTTGAAATCATTGTGCTGTTTTATTTTTTTCTTTCGAATGATCTAATTGCCAAAGTCCTCCCAAGGTTAGTCCGGGAATTATTGAAAAGTGTGAAGGTCATAACTCAGAATAAGTGAGAGCAAGCGTCATTTGGTCCACAGACTTTGTTTATAGACCATAGTTGAATTTCAATTATGAACTATTTTTTTTTTAGAAAATCAAACTTTTATAGAAATTAAAGTAACTATAGCTTTTTACAATTTTTATACAGCCGCAGACATAAGTTTTTGAACAACTCGGAAACATTAGGTAATTAAGCAAATGTACGGTGGTAAAGTTTTTATTTGTATATCATTATGAATAACACAATAATATAAGGAGAAATAAATAAAAATAAGTTATATATTCTAAAAACAATAATTAATAATTAACAAAATAAAAAAATTTCGTAAGCATATAATTATCATCGAAATATAACAGATAAGCAATTGAAGCTTTGTAAAAATTACAGCAACACTAAACTAATACACGAAGCTCATCCGCGTATCGAGAGTGAATTTGGCAGTGATGAGAATATTTATTTTCCTAGGCATGGTCGCATTTAAAGGCTACATGGCGTTTTTGAGCCCGCTTGCTTCAAACGCTTACTCGTTATTCGCTCCGCTGAGGGCGGTTTTCCTTCATCAGGTTCGCCAGGGCGGTCTGGCCTTGAGGCCTAACCACGAGGAATTTATACCTAAGAAGTGTAAGGTTGGCCGACTAATCGGTGATGATTGCCTTCAGTTGTTCTTTAGATGCTGGCTGATGACGAACTACAGCATATTTCAGGTCTGCGAAAGGTTTTCCATAGATTCATCTCTGGAGACCGAGGCAGCCAGTCCATCACAATGATAATGTTTTTCAGGAACCACTGCAAATGAGATTTATTGTTGTTTCTTGCTACGATTACCTAAATATGTTATCAATCTCCAAATTGACACCAGGAACTGGTTAAGCTTTATCAGATGCAGTAATCAAAACCCTAGATGAGTAGAATGTGACAGAGAGAGTCTTAGGCATATGGATAGATTCGATGAGGAGAGTTTGTCGTCTCATTTAATAAAAGATTGATATACACTTACTATATTTTCCTTGTTGACATCAAATTCTGGAAATTATAATCGAAAATGTTTTCAGCAAAAGATTTGGACCGTTCTCTGACCCTGAAATACCCCTTCTCAAAATAATACAAAAGCTTGAAATAGCCAGGATGTTAGAGTAGCTATCATTATTGGCTTCTCTAAGAGTCAACTTCCAAAACAGCAGCCTATCAATGACTATAGTGTATTGCTAGAAGTCAATTTTTCCAACCTGGCACATATCCTCATGCACGATGGATGGCTAAAATTATCTCCTTTTTCTTAAACAATTCCATCTTACTCGACAAGAGCAGCAAGGGCCTTAACGCTTCGCTATATTTGTGTTAGATATATATATATATATATATATATATATATATATATATATATATATATATATGTAACTACCTGGTTGAAGAAGTTTTATTCCTAAACTATGGATCCAGCTAACCTTAAGTTATGTAAGCAGCACTACAGAGCGAAGGTTTAGAAGCCACTCCAAAGAGCATTAAGCTCCCTCTAGATAAGTCTCTGAAGAAAAAATAATATAAATCTTGAACACTTAAAAGCACATTAAATTTGTTGAGTAACTGACAAACGAATTTCTTATTGTAGAGCTCAAGGAGTTTGAAAGCAGATAAGAATTGCTTTTAAGAATATCAGCATTATGAAAGTCATTAATGATGGTACAAAAAGAGAGGTAAAATTGATCAATGACTTTAATCAGATCATGACGACAATAAAGGGCAGCGACATTTCCTCGTCCAGGTCATTCAGTATCACAAAAAAGGTTTCTCAATGCATTAAAGATGTATGTAAAATGTTAAATTTCTTTCGATATCTAACCTTTATTTTGATTAATTATTTCTCTATATGTTGATTAAATATATGTTGCATTATTCTTCTTATACATAAATGATTCAATCCTTTAAATTGCCAACTTGTTTAGGGTATATTTTAAGGAGTGGTTGTCGCAAGTTAATGCGACATTTTAATTACCCAAAGATTTCGCTAAGACGAACCAACCGTCAGTTTTCCCTTTTCGATGGGACGAGAAAGGAAGATTCGGAGTGCCTTCCACTCTATTGTTATACTTTCTAGCATTTGTTTATCTACTCTTTAGTATTAAGCATTGAATCTATGGTTGTTGGTTGAGTAGTTGCGATCCCAATCTAAATATTTTTAAGAGTGACCGTCCCAGATTCCTTGGGGAGCAACTTCCATTTGTGAGATTGAACCCAGTGTAAATGTAAATAGGGTTAAGTACAATTTTAAGTTTAAAGAAGAAATTGAGTGTCAAAAGATAATTATTTATAAGTTTAAATAAATAATTTAAAAAGTTGAGCGCCACATGAGTGCAGTGCAATAGTGTGGTGGAAATAAAAGAAAATCCTACAATCGTCAGTGCGGCAGCTGATAGTCTGAGCAAATTAAGCTTAAATTTTGTATATACTATTTAATTAAAATGGGTAATAATGTCCAAAGTTAGCCTAAACAGATTTCAAAAAATTTAGGAAAAGGACCACCCAAGAATATATACTCGTAGTGTTCAAAAACTTCGGAGAAAAATGGAGTAAAATTAAAACAAACAAAAGTCTAAATTTTATTTTGTAACACAAGCTACATGGAGGTCAAAACACTTTTTCAAGAGATTATATCATCCATTTAAGCATTTGTGATAGAAGTGGAGAATGAGAATTATACAAAGTTAAAACAGCTCTTTTGGCATCAGCAATAGAAAAAAAACGAATGGCTTTCATGTTTTTGTTAACATTTCGAAACAAAATAAAAATGGCGGATGGGGTGAGAGCAACTCCCAAATAAATTCTCACGAAGTTAAGCGTAATAAGAGGGCGCATTATCGTGCTGAAAGAGGACTCTTTTTTGAAGTTTGCTGGGGCGCTTGTCCGCTGTACCTTTGTGAAGTTTTCTCAAAACATTTTCGCAATAGGTAGCATTGATGGTTTTTCGACCTTCGTGAAATTCATTAAGTATCATACCTTCAGCATTCTAATCAATCTTTCCCCCTGGCTATTTAAAGGTCTGTGGTGGCGGGTCCTAATCCATCGCTTATGAAACATCATTTAGACTGTTCTTTGTCCGCTGGATCATATTGGTAAATCGAACTCTCATCTTCGGTTACAGTGCTTTGCAAAGAATTCTCGGGGTCTTCATTTCTCACCTGTTTAAAATTTGCAGTGAGTGATTCTATAGGTCTCTTCTCCAGCTGATCTTCGCCCATCAATCTTGGCATCCCTCGAGCAGAAAAATTACTGAACTGTCAGTACGGAGGTCAATATACAATAAACATTCTGCTGATATGTAGAATGCGACTGCTATCATTTCTACTGTTAATTGACGGTGCTCTTCATTTATTGCCTTCACACGTTTGATGCTGACAGTCAGCCACTGCGAATTTCGTCTTTAACCTGTTGTCTTCCTTTCAGAAATCGATTTATCCATTTTATAATTAAATACAGTCAATTGATGGTCGCAGTTATTATTTATTACAAAGTTCGTTGTTCTTTAGGACTACTTCAATTCGTTTTGGCATGCTGTAGACAAATCTTTTGATATATTGACTTATTTTTTTCAAATTTTGTTCAATAAGCACCTGCAACTGTTACAATTAAATGGCTTATATTTATTAAACGCAGGTTTGATTATCGCACACAAATGCTTTATTGGGTTCAAATCGGCGAAATCCTGAGCCTAAGTCACAAAAGTTGATGTTCCTTTTCGCCAAGAACTTTGTTATTGCTTTTGCTTTGTAACAATGCTCACCATTATGCTACAAAATAGTTATCATCCCAAAATTGGTGTTGAAGTGTTGGAAAAATATGTTGATTAAGCACGTTTTGGTAGCTGTTTGACATCATGGCAATGTTCTTGCGCCAGATTGTTAGTGGTCCAGTTCCCATAGATAAGAAGTAGCCTCAGATATAGAGAGTGTATGGACTGTAGATGATTCTTAAAAGCGCTACCCCTTTTTCCTCCTAACGAGGGAGTTTCCAGAAGTAATAAACAGACAAGAGTGAACAAAATCAGGAATGTCTCTTTTTCCCAGTTCAATAGTCATTCTTTATCTTTCCTACAAAAGTGGAGCTTATCCATAAGGTTTTTGGGGGTAAAATGAGGCTTATTCTCAGCTCTTCTCAAGTTGGGGCCTTTTTAGAAAAGTCTCTGCCTTACTCTGCGCGTTGAAGTGTTCGCACCTGCTTCTTTCCATTCGTGAGCAAGCTTGCTACTGGAGGCAGCCCGACCATCGAGCTAGTACTTTAGCAGTAGGCGATGTTAGCATTCATTTGGGCCCTTTTGCGTCCATAAGACTCATTCAAAGAAGTGTAGCGAGTCATTTTAAAGTCATTTAATGATCTTAAATATGGTGCTCCTTGATCCAATACCCTTAGCTCTTATCTCATTACATTTCAGACCACTTTGGTGCAGAACAACAATGGTTGCATTTTTTAGAAGGAACAGTTCTGGAATTTAAAAGGACTCAACTATTTATTTTTCTATAAAGAATATTACAAAATAGATTATAATTTCATAACATCCTTTATTTATAACCCACATTTATCATCATTATCCCCTTTTGATCGAATAGCAGAACTTCAGGGACTGAAACTAATCTCTTACAGGAATAGGACCAGAACGCGATTTTGGATTCAGCGAATTAATGCAGTTTTTCATCATATTTTTAAAATTCTGACTTTTTAATAAACCAGCAATAATGTAAATATAAAGATAATTATTCGTATCACGTAAATTTTAAAAAACGAATGAAAAAATAAAAATATATATTAGTCTCATTAAATTTTGCCCATAACTATATATATAGTCACTTAATTGTTCTCTACATTTATTGCCAAAATAAGAGAAACGCCAAGTTAAATAACAATTTTATTATTTAATATTGACCCAGTCCTTTTGTAGCAATAACTGATTCAATACGTCGAATGAAAGAGAAGTAAAAATTATGGGCAGTGGCTTTGGAAATTTGAATTTATTCATGAAGTAGAAACTGTTCCATCTCAGACAGAGGAGGAAAGCGGATCCCTATTGTCTGCTCAAAACACACCAGAGATGTTCGATTATGTTTAGGTCTGGTGGGTTTGTGGGCTTGTAGGGGTCGGACTACGCATATGTAGACTTCTGGGAACCAAAATTGCTAGAGTCAATAGACCCAAAAGACACCTCCACAAAGCAACGCGGATTGGTCCTATTAAATCCAAGCATGACCTATTAAATGTATAAACCAAATTGTGTATTAGAAAAAGAATGAGTTTTTTAAATGTGCATATGTAGCAAGTAGCGTGAGAGACAAAAGATGAGCAAAGAAATGGTTGAGCACATGCGTTTGATAAAGCCTCTTAAGTTGTGTCTCGAGATAGAGTAATCAAAGACGGATATTCATTTAGGAAGAGCCCGAATAAGCACAGCTGCTGACCAGAAGAGATGATGCAGCAAAGTTGTATCAAAAGACAAATAAGGGTTTATCATGTAAGCGTACACACATTGTACAAATACTTCCTAGCCCCGCCCAGAGGTTGGGGATAGAGTAAGAAACGGAGGTAGGCTGTCATACGGTAGCCCTCCAATCTCTAGGCCACACCCTTGGGATTTAGAGCGCAAATATAATTAAAAAGAAGGCAGTCAGTTAGGATGTAGTTAATCAGAAAAAATCAGAGAGAATAATAACGAATACATCCGCGTTCACGCTCCCACCTAAATCCGCCAAGTCTTGCCTGCCCTTAGCTTGTACTCGCGTTTTTAATATATAGACTACAAGTCTCTCGCATAGTACGCCCTGCTTGCACGCCGTTTGCATCCTAATATTCCATTGTTAGAATAAAGAGTTTAATTTCGTATGTCTATTTTTCCCTTGAACCTTTCTTTGATAATCTAAGCTAAATAGAAGAATACCGTAAAACCATTTATCTTTGGAGTCAGATAAATAATCCGCCATAAGTCCATCTTTCACCTCTATATCGGAACTAGACGCCGCCACAACAAGGTGGCGGTTTACGGAAATCAATCATTTTCTCACTGAGGACCTATAAACTGGTAACCATTACAGGCTAATCAATCTGTTCTATTTCACTGTTGTTATCTGTGTAATTCGATAAATTACCATACTGGGTAAATGGTTCAACCATTGGAAAACTGTTTTTTTACGATTGGATGAATTTGATCTACTTAAATTGAAAACAAAACTGATTAGAATTAACCGTAACATTAAGTAGTATTACAAAACCAAGAGAATACCACTACATAGCCGTCCAAACCATCACAAAACTGTCTCCATACTTCATGGTTGGGGTCAGGCAATCGGGATCAAAGACTACTTTTGCGTCCTACGTACATAAATTCGTATTCAATTAAGAAAAAGCGTGAAGGATTATTTGTCAAAGATTACATTTTTCCCATGGCATTGACCTCTCGTGACCTCTCGACTAGCTGCATATTTTGGTTAAGACTGTGGTGGAAATCGGTTAGGCGTAGTTCATCGGGGTTTTTAGTATCTGGAGTTCCGTGATTTATCGGAACAACGGGTCTTAATGCCATGCGATCTCTGACACTGAATTTTGCCTTCCGTCCTGATATAGGATTTACAGAGCTTGTTTTTGACAGCTTATTCCAGCAAGAGTTTAGACACAATTCCCCTCGGAAGGTTGAAAAATCTGCATTTTTAGTCGCGTCCCCACACTCTATAAGTTACTATGTTGGTTCGTAAGTCTGTCGGGTGGATGGCAACCGTTTTACTCTCCGAAGAGTGTTTTGGTAATAACATCCTAAACAAATTTGAAAAGTTATTTTGTTTTACATTCTCTTTCGAATGATAGAATTACCTTTGTCCTCTCAAGGTTAGTCCTGGAATTATTGAAAGTATTGAAAGTCGTAAGGTCATAATCAGAATAATTAAGAGCACGTGACTTAGGTCTGTTGACTTTGTTTTGTTATCGAGTCTCCAACTGTTAGCGTTTCAACATTTTGCTCCCTTTGGAAGTCAAAGGTCATACAAGGTGTCCATAAAGTCTCTTTACAATTTAAAAAAATTAGTGCAAAGACAATTGATAAAATATCTCAATCACTCTTGTTCTATTGTACTCAGAGGTTTTCAAAGTGTATTAAATGAAGTAAAACAACTTTGATATCTACTAAGTACAATAGATAAAGTCTGATCAAGATATCTTATCAATTTTTTTTGTAATAAATATTTTAAATTGAAATATATTGATGCAAAGATCAAAGGTCTTCAGTGCAGATATGTAATAGTTTTTATGTATGTCCTAATTTTTTTTTTTTTCATATGGCAATTTTGGCTAAATTAGATGTTTCAAAATATCACCTAGTTCCATTAGTTCCATTTGTTTGTCTAACCCATATATATATATATATATATATATATATATATATATATATATATATATATATATATTTACCTTGTTTCGTCTTTTCATTTTCCCCATCTTCTAGTACTAATCAAACATATCAAATATGTGAATTAAAGGTGGGAAGTGAGATTGTAAGACAAATTTAACATAGGGCAAATTTTTTATTAAAATTCACGTTTAGAAATTAAATAATTTAAAATTTGGAAAGATGGAGACGCAAAACAATGGTTAATAAAACAAAACACTGAGAGGACAATATCCCTATCGGATACCTGTAAACAGAAGACGGGAGAGAAAGCTTGCGTGAAAGTAAGAAATGAAGAATTTGATAATGGGTAATTATTTTACAGCAGGAGTAAGAGATGGGAAGATAAATCGGAGTTAAGGGAATTGGAATGTAATTTAATATACAAGGATTGATATAATTTTAATGAGACCGGATCGGAAATGTTTTACAAATTTTCAAATTGTCTATAAGGGCTATGATTTTAAAGTTTATGGAATGAAGCTGAATTAGAGAAAACTCTTTCTTGGAAAAAATCATACCGTTCTATGGTGAATTCCCAGGTGGGAATCGAATCTGGTCCTAAGCGAGCTCACGGTAGTGCCAGTGTAATTCCCATAATTACATCCGATGTAATTATATTCATAAATTACGCAGCACTTCGAGTCTGGAGAGATTCTGTTCCTTACAGTTAAAGTATTACTCTAAGCAATGTTTATTTACAAAAATCATTTTCAAATTTGTAGAAAACTTATATCTTGGAAACTCTATGCAGCAATTATGTTTGAGAACGGTTGGAAAGTTCATTTTAGGATAGGAAATATTATTGAAAAATTTCGCTGTGGTACTTTCAACAGGAGCAATAATGAGAAATATTATTGAAAAATTTCGCTGTGGTACTTTCAACAGGAGCAATAATGAGGAATATTATTGAAAAATTGGGCTGTGGTACTTTAAACAGGAGCAATAATGAGAAATATTATTGAAAAATTTCGCTGTGGTACTTTCAACAGGAGCAATAGGAGGAAGCCTGTCTCGATTGAAAAAACTCCACAAATATTTTACCTTTTCATGAAATACATTGTAAGAGGAAGAAATGCATAGGCACGAAAAAATTACGTTCTGATAGAACCTATTTTGTACGAAAGATAACAAAGACTAAATAAAACTAGATCAAACCATATGGAGGAATGGGAGATTTGGGTGTCCGAAAATGAGAAGGAATCGTCGCGTTCTTTTTCTCAAGTAAACTTAATGATAGAATATAATGCGCAAGAAAGCTAACTAAGAGTAAGCAGGTGCCAACTGTATTTAATGACAGTGAGACTGTATTATGAAAGAAAGAAAGATCAAGAATGAAAGGAAGTTCAAATTACCAACTTGAGAGGCCTTTTAGTGGGGATGTGGGGTAGATGGAGTCAGGAATGATTGGGTACAAAGTATATAGAGTGTGATAAAAGACGTGACTCAAGTTATAATCGAGAATCATCAGAGGTAGTATGGGTATATAAAAAGAATGGATGGGAATAGACTTGCGAAGAGAATATATGAAGTGTGCTGTTAGAAGAGAGCTAAAAAGTACCGAAAATGAGTGGTTCATGTGAAAACGGGTTTACAATAAAGGATGACTGAGGGACCAAAAGATGATCCTGCGAATGATAAGAGAACATTGAGGTGACTTGTGAGGAAACGGTTGAAAGTAGATTGGAGAGAATTGGTTGAGAAAGATAAGATAAGAGTTATAAAGTGTATGCTAAGTTATGAATGAGAACAAGCCTTTGATCTTGTCGGTAGCGAGATAAAAAGGTAATATCAACGAATACATAATGTGGGTGAGTAGCTATTGAATAGTGTGGAAATATTCGATGTTTGAGTTAAGGGTTGCATTGAATTAAATGTTGAGTGTAATAGGTGGTTTGAGTACAATGTTAAGCTCCGGATAATAACGCTGGGTGGTCTAAATGTTAGACCACCTAGAGCTCTCTCGTTATGATAAAGAGAGTGATAATGACTGAGTGTTTCATCAAGCTCGAGATGCTGAACGAATATTACAGATAGTTTCAACGAGGAAAAGTTACAACGTTACAAGAAAATTACATCTGCTAACACTTGAAGTAACACACATTCTACACTATGTATATATTTTATTTAATAGCAGTTAATAGAGCTTATTACTTGCTCCAGTAGATATTTATGATTCCAGAAGAATCGCGTTAAGAAGGGAACGAAAAATTGTTTATTTACAACAATATTGTGCTAACATTGTTAAAGGTAAGGAGCACTCCACTGGCGTGCCAAAGAAATTGGTTGAGCACTACAGAAAATGCTGAAATATAAAGGGTCTTTCAATAAGGTCGCTCAATTTTTAATTGTAAATAAAACAAGTTGTGTGTGATATATGCATTCAATTTATTTTAAATTTTAAATTACATTTTATGGCATTAAGTGTGGAATATGACGTCGTTCAAATGTCCACTGTGGCTTCGCTTAGTGAAACGTATTCGGGAGGCCCAATTTTCGATGACTTTGTCGCATAAATCTGGCTGAATTTGCTGGATAGTGTTCGTTATGTTGACTTTGAGGACATCAACTGTTTGCGGATTATTCGCATAGACCTGTGATTTAAGGTAGCCACAAAGAAAGTAGTCTAATGGCGTTAAATCGCATGATCTCAGTGGCCAGTTAACGTCGCCGGCACGCGAGATGACCCTGCCCTGAAATCGCTGGTGCAAAATGTCTATCGTAGGGTGCGCAGTGTAGCACATAGCGCCGTCCTGTTGGAATCACATGTCGTCAAAATCCATATCAGGCATATAATCCAATTGAAACCACAATAACTTGCTTATCATCGATCTGTAGGTCTCACCGTTGACGGTTATGGCAATCCCATCTTCGTTCTCAAAAAAATACAGACCGATGATTCCGTTAGACGAAATTCTGCACCAAACAGTGACTTTGTTGGGATGCAATTGGTGCTGCTGTATCTCATGTAGATTGTTTTCGCCTCAAATCCGATAATTTTGCTTGGTCACAGATCCATTCATCCAAAAATGGGCCTCGTCGCTGAAGATGATTTTGGGGGGAAATTTGGAGCAACTTCCATCTGCTCTAGAGCCCAATCAGCGAACACACGGCGTTGTCTATGGTCATTTACCTTAAGTTCCTGGGTAAATTGGATTTTGTACAGGTGCAGACCCAAGTCCTTACACATAATTCGCCAAACTGAAGTCGCCGAAAGGCCAAGTTCTTGTGAACGACGAGAAATTGACTGCCTTGGATTTTCCCGTACACTCTCATTTACGGCAGCGATGTTTTCAGCAGACCTTGCGTTTCGGCGACGTAATGGTGTTGGCTGATTGTTGATCGCCCTTTTTGCCTCGAATTTGGCCACCAAGCGTCGAACAGTGGACTCGGCAGAACGATTGTGGCAAGGATAGAAATCACGTAATGCGTGGAACGTAGTCGAACGGAACACTGATATTGATAATAACATTTGATGATTTGCACACAATGTTCAGAGCTATAACCTTCTATCGTAACTTGCCAGGTACTACTAAACAGTTTACAGTGAGGTTGTCAGATGTCACTTTAACAACATGGCCACTATCGCCTGACAAAGTTCGAGTGTCCTTGTTGAAAGACCCTTTAGAAGTATTTTACTGCGTTACCTGTTCCTCTCGGCAGTGTATATTGACTTTATAAAAAAAGAAGTACTACATGAACACTTTACACCTTCCTAGCAGGGGGGATTAGAGAAAAATATCTTAACAAACTCGTCGACGGATCGGTATGAAGGAATCTTATGATAACTAGTGCAGAACTTCAAGGCGAACTTGCTAAGGCTAGGACATCCGTTACAAAAAACACATTTAAATGAGCTTAATAGAAATGTTCTGAGAACTCAAGCTCTATGGAAGGTGCACTTGCTAACACAACGGATGGCTGGTCACTCGCACATTAAAAAGACATTAATTTTGCATGAATAGGATTTAGTATGATGATACCAAATTAAACACTTGACCGGAATGCAGCTTCCAATATTAGAGGCTGTGATGGAACAGACTATGACGGGAATAGCACCTTTTCCTGCAGTCAAGCACAGATGCGAGATGCTGATGAGGTAGCGCTGTTTATTTTATAGAACCGATACTCTTTATATAATGGAGGAAACAATGAAAAGAGCTAGGCAACGGCCTATATCAGCGACAACTTAACGTTAAATGTGCTGAAATTGATGATTCATCTTTGTGGGAGCATGAAACTCATTACGCCGTTATCAAACAAAATATCTCTGGTTGAGACAGACCAGTGCAGCTGTGTTTAAATTTGGGGTGCTTTATGACCGTTTTCCCTCAGTTTGATAACGCTGTCCCGCTACAAGTGACAGCCGTGTCCATCTTCCTTTTCTTGTGGTAAAAAAGAATCTCTCTTATTTGCCATTCACCTCGTTGATGCCAAAAATTATCAAGGTTCATGTTTGCTTAAGACGCGTCCGATATCCCTTGGGAATCTCGCTTAATATCCTTTCGCCTCGTCAATGCCCGAAATTATCAAAGTCCATGTTTGCTTAAGCCACGTCCAATAATCCCTTGGGGCACCTTCGCTGCGCGCAGTCCTCTGTCGACCATTGCTCTGGCTCCTATTGAAGCCGTTGTCTGCAAATTCCCCATTTGGTGTAACGCCAATAGACTTGCTAAACCTTTCATTCAATCGAACTTATTGGATCATTTATATATTTTTCGACACCTAGTTTCCTTAATTTTTGCCTGTCATAATATTCTCTTGTCATACTGATTATTATTTAGCTTTCCATATTTATATCTGCCCGGGTTCTTCTTATTTGTATTATAGTTTATTTTTTGCAGAGGAGTTTATCTTTCGAGTAACCCTTGAGACAAACTCGGCAAACGTATTCCCATTTAAAGAGCCAACCTAATAATATCCCCAATTCATTTGTACCGTAGCGTAGCGCCAATAGTGGTTGAAGGGCGTACAGTAGTGTATATCTTCAGAGTCTTTTTGGTCACACGCCTTCGTCCCTGGACAAGCTTGAAGGCAACTTGGGATTGGTTCCTGCAGAACAATATTAATGATCTACCGTGGTCTAATCAACTACGGACTTAAATCCGATCGAAAATTTGTGGCGAATATTGAAGGATCAAGTCTACAAAAATAAATCTGCAACACTTGCTTAATTCATAGGAATACATAAGAAAGAGTGTGAAGATATTAAAAATATATTAAGAAACGTCTAAAATCAGTTATTTCAAACGATGGTGGTATAACGTGATATTAGAATCTATCTAGATGCTGTCTAAATATATATTTACACTCATGAATTTTCTTTGTTTTATAATGCCATATACACTTAAATACATTTTTATTTACTGTTTTGAATTCAATGAAGAACCCTAGAACAAAAACTCTATTTCCGCGTTACGAGTACATCACCACAAATCTCTGGGGAAACATAACTACGAAGGGCGGTCAAAAGGTTTTGCTAATCGGTAGGGCAAAACAAAGGAAGGGAGATGGGTGTTTGTGAGGGTGTTACGACAAATTATTAGAAGTCAGGACCTGCAGCCGCACGCTTCTGCCTCGTCTACTTAAGAAGCAGTAGCTGATCGCAGATCGTCAGTCACAAATTTTTCAACAATGGAGAAGGTTGAGCACCGCGCAGTGATCAAATTTTTACCAAGGAAGGCAAGAATGCGAAAGAAAATAATGAAGGCATGGTTGCAGTGTACACCGACACCACAACTTCCTAGGCAACCATTGCTCGCTGGAATAGGGAGTTCTGCCATGGTCGTGAGTCCCTTGAAGATGATCCCCATCTAGGACGCCCATCATACGTGACCAACGATGACAATGTGGCACGTATGGAGAGGATGATCCTTGAAAATTCGACGGGTGAAGGTCGAAGAAATCGAGCGAAAATTTAGAATATCACATGTTAGTGTTATCAACATCATCCACGACAATTTGGCCATGACAAAGGTCTCTGCCCGTTGGGTCCCTAGAAACCTCACGAAACCTCATGCGCCATGATCGGCTTCAACGTCGTCAAAGTCCACAAGGTCAGAGTTGCACAAGCTGCCCTGGGCGAGTGCTGATTCAAGTAGCTCAACCATCCCCCCTACAGTCCAGATCTGGCCCCTAGCAACTACTTTTTATTCTGCTAGCTCAAGGCTACACTGCGTGGACGCCGGTTTGGGGACGATGAAGATGCCTAGCTCGCCGTCTAGGAGTGGATTGAACAGCAGTCGAGAGATTTCTGGTTGTCAGAAATTCGAAGCCTCAGGGACAAGTGGCGCAAGTGCATTGAAGTCGAAGGTAGTTATATTAAAAAATAATGAAACATTTTTCCTCATATCTCGTTTCCTTATATCTGAATTGCAAAACTTATTGACCGCCCCTCGTATTCGGGGCAAAAGAATATTTTTATTGAAAATATATTAAATTTACAAAAGTAAATCGAAATAATTCCTCTTCTGCTTCAATTTACCTGTAATGAAGCTAATGGAAATAAAATTACTACTAAGTGATAACCTTAAATATGTTACTAAAATCACTAAAAATTAGTATATCACTACATATACAATCTAAGGTAAATAAAACACTACAGCTGAAGATTTGAGCATTACCAAAGACATACCCAGGTTATGAGAATCTGAGCTGGGTCAGCCGCAACTTCCTGGCATCACTACAACCTGCAAGGAAGATACTCAAATTGACAAGCGTAAAAACGGTGTAATATATATTTTCATCAATTATTCATCCATACAAATAAAGAGTAAATGTTTTCATTACTAATAGAATACCAAGTGATCACATGCATATTCACTAGATTCTCTTCCCTTTTAAGAGGTGAAAAAAATTTCTTTCCCCCGAATTTAGACACCATGTATATTTATGGCTAGCATAATAAATAGGTCTTGCTGACAATTACCAATAACATAATATCTAGTAAGGCTGTTAGCACAGGCATGGTAGAAGTGGCGAGGACACACAGGTTGAGGACAAACGCATCATCTGGGGCGTATCTCTAAGTCGGATTCCATAAAGCACAACAGATAACGTTCAAGGGATCCTTAGTACCCGCAACCGATGTCTATTGTGACCCTAAGCCAGTGTCAGGTGAAGCGAGGCTACAGACGTTGCAGATGCGTGGCTTGAGAGCGAGAAACAGAAATGGAGAGCTGAGCTTTTTCAGTGCCCTTGGTGCATTGAACTTTGCCAACAACTTCATGTAGTTTCACCTAATCAGTGCTTTGCCACTTTTCCTTGTCCAATTCTCAGTGAATGACCAAGAGTCAATGTGAGTGGCTTTCAGCATCCCATGGCATATCGACAGCTGCCATTGTTTGGTCTTCTCTGAGCACAAGTAATGTGTACACATCTGATCAAAAGTGTCTAGACCACCTTTTCTTCACTTTTACTTTCATGGGCACATGAAATTCAGCTTATGTTTCTCTACATATATATAGTCTCTTTATATCTAATGATAACAACTATGTTGATTTAATCCTAATGTTCTACAAACAAACTGAAGTTGTGTTTACAATTTGAATTGAAAGAAACTCTTACCCTTGAGTTACCATGCGTCTCCTCTGATCATATCAGCTTCATTACACGTTTTATTTTGTGTCTCCATGAATATTTCACTACTCAGCAATGCTTTAAAGGTAAAAAAAAGCCAAATCCTTCCCCACACAAAACATTTGTCGTAAAGCCCCTTATGGCTCGAAATACGAGTTAAAACTAAAATATTTTTCCATCGGATTTAAGTGATAGAAGTACTCATGTGTGATATAGCTATCACGCTTTGTCTCTTATAAACAGATTCAGTTAGTAGATTGTTTAATTTCAAAGTCGTAGGGATTTTAAACTCTTTTCTCCCTCAAACAACTACAACTCTGGACTAATATAGCCACAGAAAAGGGTGTTGAACGTCGTTGTCAACGGCCAATTGAGGACACTACGGTTTATAATATCTTGACTCTCTTGTAAATATGTGGGATTAGATGCAAGGGAGCCTACTATCATATGACTCTGCAGGGACATTGGAAAATTAGGTTAATTATATTTTCGAATGTATTAGAGGACCAACACCGACAAGTTTGGAAGTTGATAGATAGCTAAATATAAAACTCTAAACTATGTAGATAAGAGATGTACGACCGGGTAGAGATGATTTTGCTCAATCTTAGCATATCTCTTGGAAAGGGAAGGAGATTTTAACTTAGGGAGAGTAAATCTTTTAAATTATTTTTTGTAAGAGGGTAAAGATATGACACATTCCAATACCTTGAATTAGTTACTCACAGTAGTTTAAATGCAGACCAAACCTTTTTTTCGCAGGACTACAATACAAATGCACAGCTCGCCTTCTTTAATCGAAGAGAAGTTGGGATAAGCAGAAAGAAAATTGTATGCATTTCTCTGTACGAGGGAAGTGTCAGAACTAACTAGAGACCAACAAGATGTTTATTGCGTGTGTTCTAAGTTTGCAAAAGCTGCTTTCTTCCATTATTTATGTTTGCTTTGTGAAACGCGAATTTCGGTTTCCAATTTCACGCAAACTGGTTTATTAAGCTGTACTGAAAGAGAGATTGAGAGGAACGACGTATCAATTTATATTATTATATCTGTCTCACTTGATCCAGATTACGACCCCGTTGTGTGTAGAAGCTATGTTTATATGCCACGTTACGATTTAGCAAAGCTATTAAAGGGAGTATGAGTTCAGAAGCGAACTAAATTGCCTCCATTGAGATATGTTAGGAAAGTGAGGGTTGATTTATTTTCATAACCATCAGAATACACTTCATTTTGTTTCATTTCCATATACACTTTCGGTAAAAGTGCTAAAAAGCAATATATAGAAATCCTTTGCACTCATTGAAAGATTATTTATCAATTTTAAGATGAAGAATTCCATGAAGTAAATGATATCATCTTAGAAGATCCTTTATACCAATTTAAAGGATAATAGGAAAGGTTAGTTTAATCGCTACCATAAATACCACTCGGTTCTACTAGATGCCACGTCGAAGATCTTTTGGGACCTATCCTCGTTTAAGAGCTCCGGTAATCCCTAAAATTCTCCAAAGAAGTCCCATAGGTAAACTATCAATATCCTCTTCATTTTCCAGGAGCTCTCGGAAGCCTAGTGGATAAAGCGTTGGATTTCTAACGTCTAGGCGCGGATTTACTCCAGCGAGTCCAAATACAAAACTTTCAGTGGTGTGAAGAACTGGCCACCCATTGGATGGATACGCTGATACCACCTTGGCGGTGGAATTCCCCACACGCATCATCACACGCAACACCAATCACAAAACTGCTATCATTCCCTCCCGGATTTTACAGTACAGCATACCTACGGGTATGGGCATATGAACATCCCTCACCGGGAAACTCATATCCCTATACACCTGAGAAGGAACTTGGGACAGACAACCCGATACACCGCAGGAAGCTCCCTATTCCCCCCAAACAAGTCCCACCTCATTATGCCTTCGGTCTCACCAGTGAGTGTCATTCAGATCCTTATGTGCATTTCACTATTCGACCTGGTGATCTCTTTCATGATGCGAGGGAAGAATGGCGCACCCTCCCTCTTACAAGTGGTTGTCATTCATATCTCTATGGGCATTTCATTATCCGATGGAGGGATCTCTTTCACCCTGTGATGGAAAAATGGCGCTCTCTTACTCTTTTACTACTGATAGCATCCCTTCGAAGTAAATACAAAGAGGGAAATAATAAATATTACTACTCGGAAATGTAAAAACACCTATTGAAATTTTTCCCTGAATATTGATCAGTGCATTTGGAGATGATTGATAACTTGACGATAAATGATAGAATGATGAGAAACCTATGCCATACTTACAATGACCAAAGTAAGCATTCAGTTGAAAACGCAATGGTCGAGCTTATTCCTGAAGCAGGTGTAGAAAGGAGCACATTACTCTCACCCCATACATTTCTAAGCACCGCTTTAACTCCGTAATGGAGCCAAATGATACTGTAATTATATAAAAAAATAAACGGCAAAGGATCTGGAGGGATCAACCCCACTCACCAAATCTCCCATTTACTTGCCCCTAAATCCAGAGTTTGGTAGAGAAAGTGTGGTTCGGACGGAAAGTTGTGGTTGTGTCTCGTGACGAGATATTGATACGATTGCGGCTGTGGGTGGGTCAGCAATCCTTTGAGATACAATGGCTTATTGAAACATGAAGCCAACCGCTGTTACGTTACTTGTGGTTATATCGATGTCCAGGCACAGGAGGCGAGAATTCTAATATAATCCAACTTCTTTCTATGTAATTCTTTACTGGTTTTACAAAGCTGGTAATCACGTATCAGCATTATTATATCTTATGTATATCATTTGACTATGTCTGTATCTATGTTTCAATGCCACTTAAAGAAGGAGATGAACTTATGACAGATCTCCGCTCGATAATGACATTTATTAAGAAAATAATTAATGGCTAATGAATGGTAATGAGGATCTTTATATCAGATCAAGAGGCATCTCCTATCAATGTGCTTCTAACCCCGCATATTAAAGACATGTTTTTCACTTGCACAAAGTCGACCTATTTTTCCGTAAATTACCCAGGTTTATATTCTATATCTATAAGATCCCATTTATTCATAATAAACCTGACTTACTCGGTTCGATATCTTATTATATCTTCAACTATTCACATGGATCACATTAATAATGTACTTTATTTTTAGATACATACATTTCTCCAATATATTTACTCCTCATAACCAAATTTGCCACATCTAGTAAACTTCACTTGATTTTGTATTCATTCCAAGCTGCGCCACATTGAACAATCTGACTCAATTCAGTTACAAGCTGTAAAAAGTTTTATTTAGATAATTAAATATGTGTATTTTTTAATTAAAATTTATTGCAAGGCTTTATATCAATTGAGGAAGGGAGAAAGGCCAAAATCTTTCCATCGTCACAAACATCTATAAATAACTAAGCGAATATATATATATATATATATATATATATATATATATATATTATAATCTTTCACATTTAAAAATAGTTATCACCTAAAAACAGAGCGCTCCCGTTTGTCGCAGTCAGGTGCTGATCACCTCTAGAGAGTCTCAGATCAATCTTCATATAATCAGACTACGACTTAATTACTTAAAATAAATTTACCAAAATTTAGATCTCTAAACGCAATGAATAGACAAAATTCGAAGAGAAATGTTTTATGATGTGTCGAAGCCTATTGAATATCGAGCCGTATGCCAAGTAGCATCAGGAGGAAACTTCAAACTTCATTTAGGACCTTCAAAACCTGTTACCCCCTCAAGCGAGTGTTGTAAAAGACGAATAAACCTGGATTGATGGGGCCAGCCTAGAAACAGCGCTCAGGAGCCTTTATCCTATGATCGCTGAACGCAATCACGGTAATAGGCAGTCTGTCGACTGGCAAGCAAGCTAATCAGCACCAATGTGGGAATCGAGTAAGTGTTGTAAATGCAAGTGGTATATGTTATGTAGGAAAGAAGAAAATGGTAATTAATGCCTTTACAAGGACTTTGCGTGTTTTATGCAAAGAAAACAAGAAAGAGAATGAAAGGTTTGTGTGGGGCTGGAGTGGATGGAGTGCGTTCGGGTGTAGCATCTCGGTAATAATTGTGTGAGCCCGAAAATTATGTGGGATGTAGTTGTAATTTTTAATGGTGCGATTATGTATGGTTGTATCGTATGAACCCCTTAAGGAAAGAATTGAAGCTGATAAAGAGATATTCTGGAATACCTTGCAATGAGGAGTGTCGGAATCGAGAACTAGTATCTATTAGTGGTTCAAGAATCTTTTCGTACACTTAGAGAGAATTAAATGGAAAGAGGATACTATAGTTCTGCGATGAAAAAACCTTGCGCGTAGCAAACAATTCTTTCAATACAACCATGTGCAACGAGATGGGGAGTACTTAATTTATTAAAGATCGCGGGCCAAATAAAAAATAAAATGTTGTAGGATGTATTAGATGTAAGACCTGTAAGAGGTATAAGATTGGGACTATTTGACCACATTGAATGTGCTCTTTAAGGTTAAACTGTTTTTTCCACAGATGAGAAGACACATACGAGAAACCGGGGAGTAAATGAGAATGCTACAAAGTAGAAGAGATTAAATAAGAGCGAACAATGAGGTAGAGGAAAGGTGAAATAAATTCAAGAAAGTGTTAGTAGGTAGTGCAAGGACTAAGTGGCTGTTCTAGAACTTAAAAAGGAAACGTGTAGTGAAAAACAGAAACGAGGAGTAAATGCAAATGCTTAATAGTATAGGTAGGAATGACAGGATAATGCGGTTGAATGCATATAAATAAGAAAAGAGCAAATATAGCGTTTGGCCATCGGAGGATGACGATTGTGATTGGAACTAGAAGTCATTCTGTACGAATGTGAGAAGGGTGAAGAACCAGGAGACGTAGAGCCGTATATACATCAGGGACAAGAATTGTAGAGAAGTTGTGAACATTGAAGAAGTTAAAAAAGGATGAAGAGAATACTATGAGGAGTTATATAATATATTTATATAAGATGATGCAACTGTAAATATGAATGTTTTGGGGGGATTAAATTGGCTGCTTAATCGGTGTATGGAAGAGCGAAGCAAAAAAAAAGGTACTTACTACTCTGCAAGTTCTGATAATGGTAAGACAACGGAAGTAAATGATATAGGCACATAGAAGCAAAAAGGTGTTAGCAGTTGTGTTATGGAGTTAGTACTTGTAGCCTTGTTGTAAAGACTTTGAACGTAGAAGAGAGTTTTAAGCCTGGAATAATGCAATAATAATTCTTTTGTATCATGGTGAAAGGGAAAAGGTGAATTCAAGAACTGTAGGAGGATAAATTAGTTGAGGATTGTAGGAAAACTGGATAAAAATTTTGATTAAAGGCATAATACGGATAACTGAAGAATTGATAAGGCATTACCAATGAGAGTTTAAAGCATGTAAGGGGTGTAGTTCAAGTATTTGTAATAAGATCGATAACTGAATAAAACAGAGATAAGTGTGGGTTTATGAATCTAGATAAAACTTCAAGGGTGTACATAGAGAGCTATTATGATAGGTGCTAAGAATGTATAAAGTGAGGGGTAAACTATTGGATGTAGTGATGAATATGCATGCTAAACGAAAGAAGCTGTTCTTTCGGAAGACAACCGCAGACAGTGGTTTTCCATACGCAGATGCGTAAGGCAAGGTTGCGTGATCTCTCCATAGCTTTTTAATATCTTTATAGATGGAGTCTTTTAGAAAAATACGAATGTGAATGTGAGAACTGGATGTGAGGTTGTTCAAGAAGGGTGAGGGAGAGGTTTGGGACAACTTGAGATGGGATACTTGTACGAAAAGAGAATACAGTGAGAAACGACTGGAATAGATATGTGTGTTGTAAAGAATGATGTGAATGAGGTTGTGACTGAAAGTGTTCTTATGTGATAAGAAGAATGGATTGAGATAGACTTATGAAGAGCGTATACGAATATTTTGATGAGAAAAGGGTTGAAAAGCGGCGGAAAGTGTGGGTTGATTATATAACTAGAGAGACATGATCTAGTGAACCTAAGGCGAAAATCAATCAGATTTGGACTAAGAAGCCTCATTTAGCCCTTGAGACATTAGTTTGACCTACCTATTTCTAAAAATGGCCGATTTAGCACCTCTAGCCAATAGGTGGTGCCACCTGGTGGTCAAGTTAGATCAAATTTGAACTCAGTGACCTCAATTACCTTAGGTAACATTGGTTTTATCTGGCTACATTGAGCCAGCGACTCGATGCGGAAAAGAAGATAAACACAACACGAGATTTGCATGACCCATAGACTTTCTTGCTTCGCCGCAATTAAATATGTGTTTGATGGTGAAAGGGTTGAAACTAAAAGGAGGTCGATGATTCTGTGTATGATAAGTGTGCATGGATTAGTGTGGTAAGAAACATGCTAGTGGAATTCTAGCAGGATGACCCCCTAGTGGACGACATGGTACAGTAAATAATGCTAAATCTGTAATAAGGGCCGATTTGATTGAATAAAAAGATGGATGGCTTTGTGCCTAATAGGTCGTAAAGGTGATGGAAGAGTGGGTAGTTTTAAGTGAAATTGAACCGTACCAGACCCAACTTTAGGTGGAAACTGGTGGATGTTGTAGCGTTTAGTTTTAATTGATGTTGTCTGAGTCTTAGCACAATAACATGGCAATTCCACCTAACAAATACTAAACAGATTTCAATTGCTTATTTATTTCCTACTTCATCCTCAATAAAGAAATCTAAAAAAGAGAGCAAATATTTTCAATCCCTCATTTACATATGTGTGCACTTTATTTACCCTTTAACGTTAATTGCTTTAAATGAAAACCTATAAAAGCTCCTAAACGTCCACCTTACTTCTTTTAACCAAAATAAATTAATTGCTTTAGCCATGAATCATTCTGAACATTTTTTAATTGCGGCAAAGTAGGTCTATGGGTCATGCAAATCTCGTGTTGTGTTCCTCTTCTGTCCGCAACGAGTCGCTGGCTCAATGTAGCCAGCTAAAACCAATGCTACCTAAGGTAATTGAAGTCACTGAGTTCAAATTTGATCTAATTTGACCACTAGGTAGAGCCACCTAGTGGATAGAAATGCTAAATCGACTATTTTTAGAGATATAAGGTTTAAACCAATGTCACAAGGGATAATTGAAGTTTCTAGGTCAAAATCTGATTGATTTTCGCCGCAGGTTGATTAGATCATTAATACATTTTAAGTCTAATTCTAACTCTCGAGTGAAATTTTGCTTATTTATTTTCAGTTTCGAGCGAATTTATTCACAATCATGTGTATTTGCTGGTACCTTGTTACTATTCCTAGATATAATACTTTTACGGCGGAAGTTGTGTAGTTCCTTCATGTCTACCATCAATTAAATAATTGGTTAGTCAAACAAAGCTATCTTTTCATTTTGTTTATATGGCCTACATTCTTTATTATTTTGCTCTCATTATTCAATGTAATTCATACGCGATTAATGTCAATTTACTTGAATCTCTTACCTCGGTGTCGCTAGATTGGCGTATTTTGAAAGAATTTTTTTACATTTGAAAGGGTCTTTTTTCCTACCACAGAGCCTTTTGCGAGAGAGGCTTAATTCATTTTGAACCCCCCCAAAGGTTTTCTTCTTTACGCAATAAAATTTATATAAGACGGGTTGTAAGCACTTTATCAGATATTGTGCTCTTAAAAATAAAGGCAGACATGAATGCATTTATTATTTGATATGGTTTGATTCGCCAAACTTTTATCTGTATATCCCCTTCCCCGTTTCGAATTTCGATGGGATTATGTTTGGGTAATTCATATATTCACAAATTTATGGATTATGTGAAAAGAAAATCCTAAGTAGGGCATGCATGAAAACAAGAGGAACCATTGAAGTATTCTAGTATTATATAGACCGTTAAAATATTAACTTACAGTCATCCGAAAGAGAGATATCACTTCTCTGCCTCCAAAACATTACTTCAAGGACATTATTAGGAAGAAGTAGACAAGATGTTCCATTTTAGTAGCACAAATAGAAGGCGTTCTTTTTTTTGTATCATTTAGCCTTAGCTTGAGTTAAATCAATCTATATTTATTAAAGAATTTTTCTTTTGATAATCATACATTTACCTTCCTGGGTAAATCTATTAATTTTTAGCTCATACTCGTAACTTTGGGTACACAAAAGATGTTAACAAAGAATTCAATTAATTCTTTTTAAATTCGCGTCTCAAGCTCCAATTTTGACAGTAGTTTTCTTTACCATATTTGTCTTCCGAATCAAGAAAAGATGGAGATGACTTAAAATTGTAAAAATTAAATATTTTTTTAGATAATTAACATTCCAAAATCTCAAACTTAGGAAAATGTCAGACAACTAAGCAAATACCCTCATAACTTGGCTCACCTAGCATTTTTTAGTTTATTCTTGCATGTGTTCTTTTATATCATTCCTAAAGTCTTAATCAGTTTTGTATTTTTCAATATATCTTTAATCTTTTCCTTCATGACCATAAATGTTATAATGGATTTCATTAAATCAGTCCATCTGAAGTATGAATCTCATTTAAAAAATTATAATTTTTTTAAAATTTCTTTTAAGATCCCAGCCAAGGTCATCCGTTATCAATACTTTATTAAAACTTAAAAGAAATTTTCCCTTGCTGTACTCTTTTTAAAGGCACCAACCTCCGCCAATTCTTTTGTGATACGCATATCCTCTTCAAGCCAACATAGATGAATGCAAAGCTTCTCTATTTAAAGAAAGGTTTACTCCCTCTCACACCCTTCGTTTGGTATAAACAGGCGTAGAAAAGAGAGTGGCAGATTTCATTTAGGTGCCAAAGATCACGCAAGAGAAAATACGCGGTTCTCTTGCAGTACATGGATCGGGTGGGCGTGTCGCCCATTGAAGTTTCAGTTCAGCAGTGGCACTATCCTCTTACACCCCCCTTCCCTGGTGGAGTAAATGCAAAGCTAAGGTACATCAATCTGAGCTTTCATCGATACTTGTCAAGAAGCAATATAAGAGTTGGCTTTATAATTAAGGTGGGTATTTACATTTTCAAGTATGACGACAATGCAAACTACAACAGTATTTCTTAATAAGCAACTATCTGAACAGAATTTCTTCTTCTTGGAACATACCTCTATTAAAGCCTTCAGCAAACCTTATAAATTAATCCACTGCGCAAATAGTCTATATTATGTGCGGTTACATAACTATAACTGCTGCTATATTTGTCGTAAGTATAATTTTTACATTTTCGATTGCTTCAATAATATAAAGTAATTAGTTTAATATTTTTTTCCAAATAATTTTACCAGCATAATTACTATGCGCCTGTTATTAATCTCATAAACATTTGGAATATTTTATTCCTGAGCAAGTTCAATTTGCTTATTGCATATCTAACATGTTGGCCATCCGTTCTCTTAGATAATGAAATAGGCATCTCTCAGATTATATGTTATTATTAGACACTCTTTATCGAGTTTTATTTGTTAGGCATTATTTTTAAATTGGATGTTGTGCAAGAATGACTATATTAATTAAGTGCTTAACTAGAATAGCATTTGAATTTACATGACCCACACTTGCCATGTTTGGAAAAACAAATGAAATAATTATTGAAAAATACAAATCCGAAAAAAATATCAGATTATTTTTAAATATATATATACTACTTTGAGCAATCTACAAATAAAATGTGTGTAAAAACCTAATCATAAAACAATTATTTAGAAAAAACTTCCATATACAAATTTGTAAAAAAGAAAATGTATTAGAAAATGAAAATAGTTATTCATATAAAACAAGTCGCGGTCAAGAAGTTAAGCGAACATCTTCAAAACATATGGATTGGTATTGTTCACCAGGAGCAATAACAGGAATAGAAATACGACTGAATGAAGAGTTTCGGAAAATAAATGACATAAAGTAGCAAAAAATCGAATTATAAAGTACCGTATAAAGCGTTTAATTTTACCCCAAATGAAACTTATTTTTAAATTAAAAAAAACAAACTAATCCATTAAAAATTCCTTCATCATATTTTTTAAAATAAATTCCACTGAAAAAAGAAAACAAACCTACATATCTTGGAAAAAGCCCTGATGGTCTGGTAAAGATAAAATTTTTATTTTTATTATAACATGGATGAAGGATAGTTGAAGATATATTTAGCATAAAATTATAAAAGTTAAATAAACTGTGTTTAAGAAGCCAAAAGAAATTGCAGGTATGTGCCACATCGTGTGATGAAAATGGCTACTATGACAATTTAGGGTATTATTCAAAATGATCGATCCCTCAATTCGAGAGAGGTCTTGCGAAAGAGTAATGGTAGAAAGTAAGCGGGGATTGACAAGATGCTATAGATGGTTAATAACTTATGAGCTTGTGAATTATATAAGTGAAGTTTAGATTTCCAAGGGTAAAGCTGAAAAAGGTTTTAGCAAATAAGTTACGATAACTGGTGGATTGGAATAGGGAATGGTTTTATAAAAAAGTGAATGGAGAAATAAGTGCTAGGATGAAAAGTTGTATAACTGGAGCATTGTGGTACACTGGAAAGGATAGATAAGTGAGACATTACAGTTTCTATGTTGAGAGAAACTCGTGTTTGGCAAACAGATTCTTTCCGCACAAGGACTCGAATAATTAATAAGGGTTGGGGAGTGAGAAAAAAAAGAAATATAATAGTATGATGACAAGAAAGGAGGAAGGTTGGATTGAACGATGATTCAAACGTGAATTCCCAGTAAATGACAAAGAGAAGAAAATAAAATATTCGTATGCTAGAAAGTAAAAGTGAAGAAGTTAGGGCGAATGAGAATGAGGATGCAGAAAACGTAGCAAAAGTGAACAAATAGTAGTCAGGGAAGCAAAAAAAGCAATTGGATGTGCTAGAACTGAAAAGTAAACATGGTGATGAATGGTGGAATGGCGATGTCAAACGTGCAATGTAGGGCAAATGCGAGACATAATCATGGATGCCTAATAGTGCAGATGTGGATTTCAAGAAGATGCGAATAGATGAGGACAATAAACATAAAAAAGTGAAAATGTGAACAATAAAACTAGAAAGCCCCAAAAAGGTATGCAAGATGAATCACGATCTGAATAAAAAAATGATATTCGTTCAAAATGAAGTGAGTAAAGAGACAAACCGAGAAAACAATAGATGTGTGGAGATCATGATAAGAATTAGAGTGTGATGTGAGCAACTTGTAGTACAATACTAGATGGTTAAGATATTTCGATGAGTTGTATACTTCAAGTTTGGAAGTTAATGTGAATATGAATATGATTAGTTTCGATGGTGTGAATAATGTTGCTGTAATATGGCATAGTAGGGTAAATGCGCAAAACTTTTGGAATGGTACTTTTATACTGAAGAGTACGAAGGCAGTTGTAGAATATTGAATAGTGGCAGAAATGCAAAATTGGAAATCTGTTATGGAATGGATCTGAGGGTTGTGTTGTAATGGCCGTTTAAAAAGGTTAGTGTGCTTGAAAACAGAAAGACTGTGTTGATATTACAGCAAAATAAAATAAATTCGATTACAACAGAGTTGTTTGTTGCTGTTAAACACTTTTGAGCTCTGTGTAGGTTCGGTTAAACCACGAATAAAAATTTTTGATCCTATAGAAATTCAAAGGTTTAATAACAAATTATCGTATAAAGTAAGCCAAAAATTTGAAAGAATTCATAATCTTAACAAGAACTAATATTATGTTTTTGTTGCTCATAGAGTATTATATTTAGCTAGGTCTAGGTCAATATGTAAGTTTGTTCTCCTTAGTTTCATATAACTTAAGAGTCTAAATTAGAGAGAATTAGGAAGTTTTCGGTAAGTGAGAAATTCAAAGGTATGCGGAACAAAGAACGTCATAAAACTTCAGCTTAATGTCTTGGTGAATTCCTCAAAGAGCTTACTGAAATAAATTGAGTTATTAATTATATCATATCCTTGATGCAATTTTGACTATTTTTAGTAGTAGCCCATCGATTTTGACGATGACATCTGTCTGCAGATATCATCTGTTATGTTTTCGCAGGTGGATGTGGGGTCCAAGTCTAGAACGGCATGGTCGTTGACAGTGGGCGCTGGGTAACTCGCTAGGCTGTACAGGTATGGCTGCTGTGACCTTCTTTCTCTCTTGGGGTTCAGTAACAGATGCACGCCGCTCCTCTTCAAGGCGGTTATGAGCCTTCTTTGTCAGAGCACGCCAGCAGATTCTGTCCTGTGCACATTTCTCCAGTTGTTTCGGAGCGATTCCGGTGAGGGCTGTGTTCGTCTTCACGCAGTCCTTGAAACGCTTGCGAGGCCTACCCTGGTTTCACTTTTCAAAAGGAGAGCTCTCCGTACAGCAACTACCTCGGCATTCCGGAGTCGTCCATTCAGATAACATGCCCTGTCCATCGAAGCTGTCTCTTCAGGATCATGGCTTCAACACTTGTGGTCTCTGCCTTGTCGAGGACATCCAGATTTGTAATATGGTCCTGCCATCGGATGCTGAGTATCGACCTCAGTTTGACCATGTGGAACTGTTCCAGCAGTCTCAAATGTCAGAGTTTACGTCTCACATCCATGTAAGAGACTGGTGAGCAATATGGCCTTGTATACCAAGAACTTGGCTTGCCTTGCAGAACCTGGCGTTGATCTCCTTTTTCAGGATTCCATCGTTGCAGATGACGCTGCCGAGATATTTGTAATCCTCCGTTGTCTCAATTTCAAGTCTCTCGAAGGATATTGATGGTGGGCTGGCAGTGGAGGCAGAAGTCGGCTGTAACAGGACCTCCCTCTTACCCATGCTGATACGGAGACTAAACAGACATGAGGTTTTAGTGAACTTGTCGACGATGAGCTAGAGGTCATCGTCGATAAGTTCACTGAAGCCATGTGGGCACAGTCTTCGGCAAAAAGTGCTTTAAGGATGATTTTCTCAATCGTTTTGGTCTTGGCATTTATACGGTAGAGTTCGAAGAGAGATCCGTCTAGCCTGTAGTACTTCAAATACACTCTGCGCTCTAGGTCTCTGATAGCGTGACTGAGTACGCAGGTGAAGAAGAGGTTGAAGAGTACAAGAGCTAACACCCATCCTTACTTCACGCCATTGGGATGCTGAAACGCTCTTATACTTATCCTCCAGAAAGTACTAGTTCTGTCACGTCATATTGGAACAGGTGTATGAGGTTAACAAATCTCTTTGGCCATCCAAACTTTGTCAGGATGACCCAGAGAACCTCCCTATTGACAGTATCAAACACCTTAGTCAGCATTTATCCTGGACCTGGCGGATAGTAAAAGTTATTTCAATGGTGCTTCGGCCCGGGTAGAATCCACACTTTGCCTCTGGAATATTTTCCTCACATATATTCGTGATCAGTCGGTTGATGATAACTTGAGCCAAGACCTTTCCAGCGACTGACACTAGGTATATGCCCAGGTAGTTGCCACAGTAAGATTTTCTGTCCTTATTCTTGTACAACGATATGACTGTAGCGTCCTTGAAGTTTTGGCATGTTTCCTTCCTTCCAGATGCTGACGAGGATAGCGTGAAAGGCATTGAGTGCCACCGACCCAGCAGACTTAAAAATTTCTGCAGGAATCCATCCATCCTAGGTGCTTTGCAAGATCCGCTCTAAGGCTGTGGGATCGACAGTGGTAGGTCTGTTAAAAAGATTGCTGAAATGCTCTCTCCACCTCATGTTGATACTGTTTTTCTCCTTCAGTAAAGTATTGCTGCCAGCTGACAGAAGTGACGTGGTACATGGCTTAGCCGGTCCGTACACCTCCTTGATAGCATTGATAAACACCTTGGAGTTCTTAGTATCAGCATAGCGCAGGACCTCTTCTGACTTTCTCCCCTGCCATTTATCCTGCATTCTGTGCATTGCAGCTTGAGTCTCTCTCTGGAGATGCTTAAAGCGATCGCGCTTTGAGGTGGAGGAGCAATCATTCTGCCATTCTAAGTGGGCCTTCTGCGTTTTATCCAGGAATTGTCTGATTCCCTCTTCATTCTCATCCAACCAGTCCTGTTGGACAGGTTGTTTTAGTCCGATAGTGAGCTATGCTGACTCTTTCACCAGCGTTCTGAACTGGTTCCACTTCCAGTTAATGGTCCATAGTTGTTATGCAAGTTGTCCGCAAACTCCTGACCAAGCGTTTTGAACTGATCCCATTTTTATGTTGTACTTCCAGTCAATGGCCAAGGGTAGGTCATCCAAGACGTCCGCAAACTCCTGAAAACGCTGGGTCTGCTTCAGCTTTCTAACGTTGAAAGATGGTCTGACTACTTTTTGTCTTTTGCTATGAGAGGGTGGATCTGACAAGACGATGGTCAGTCCAACATTCTGCTCCACACAAGACATGGGTCATTTCCACATCACAGACCTCTCTTCTGCGACATTTGGCATATTCAATCAGATGCCACTGTTTGGATCTGAGGTGCATCCATGTTACTTTGTACTTGTCCGCCTGTCTAAACAGCATGTTGGTGATTGTCAGGTCATTTATCCTCTGCACACAAACCCAAAAGTCGTAGACCATTGGAGTTCATACTTCCAATACCGTGACATCCCAGTACACCTTTCCAACTCCTGGCTTCAACAAGGCGATCCAGTTTGCTGTATAATCAGTCTTTTTCATCTCCGCTGCTAGTAAGTGTGGGGGCGTATGCGCAGATGATAGTAATATGGCTGTTGGGGTTAAGTAAGAGTTGAAGTTTGATCATGCATTCACTGATGCATGTGGGCATGAGTGAGAGTTAGCACAAAAGACTAATTGCAAATCCCACACTATGGATTCTGTCTTCCTTCTACACTTTGCCTTTGAAGAAGAAGGTGTGGCCTTTTTTGATTTCGGCGATTGAGGCATATCAAATATACAAACATAGAGAGAGAAAATTAACTAGTTGAATGGAGGAAAATGTTTAACTTGTGAAATCCTTTTGTTGTCGATTCATACACTTCGTGGCGTGCTGCAATAGCAATACTAATGGAAAAGTGATCGAACTTTTCAAAATTACAGATTTTAATTGCTTATTGATTAAGAAAATCGAGTGAGGTCTCGAAATAATAAAGTTAGATTGAAAATAGGTAATTCGACACATAAATCGCACAAAATGTTTTTACATATAAAATTACCGAGATATGGGACCATTTACTGGCTAAAATGGTTTAAAGTTCTCTATTAATATGTTTGAGAATAGACTTGATTAGTATTATTAAAATATATAGATTTAAATCAGCTGTGTTTTATCTGAAATCATTTAATTTCTTGAGCTAACCACAGACTGGACTGCCTAGTTTTTGCTGGTCTCTTATTCTGTAATTTTGTAATATAATAAAACGCGTTTGAAGAACTAAAATTCACATTCGTGTGAAGTTTATGAGGCTATTAATGAAATTAGCAGAACTAAAGCAAATCTATGCATTTATCAGTGATAGTTTCTTCTGATGAGACCAATTTTTACTTGAACCTGAAATTTTACTTCAATAATCGTCGGCATTGGGCCGGAGAATATTTACACTGCTGAATGAATAATCTCTTCATTACCAAGGAACTCCAAACTGAGAAAATGAATTATTTGGTCCATTTTTAATGTAATTACTTCAAGTAAAAGATACATCATTACGTTGCGCGAACAATTTTGGCTAGATACATTACATAAGCCAGAAACCTAAGTAATCTACTGCTCTTTCTGTACGATGGAACTCCAGAGAACTCAAATATGGATGGTTCACGTGTCATTTGATATTCATATTTTGTCCTCCGCGATCTCCCAAAATTCATCATCTAAACTAAATTGTAGAATTCAACAGCTCTTTCAATATAATTGCCTTTGAAGTGCAAAAATAGGCAGGTTTAGAATACATAAGGCTCACTTTGTTAAAAATGTCCCCATTAATCTATTGTTTTTTCTTTGTTCATTTCGAATGGGTCCATGAGCCCATTTTCACAGAACACTCTACTCAGTTGTTAATTCTATCACAAACATTCGTATGAAAGCGCTGAATAGCGAACAGACTTCAGACCTACTCCATCGCGTTTTTAGTCTTTTACTTTGTCCAGAGGACACGCCTGCATCAAAACTTGGTGGATAGATTAAGATTCGGGTGTACCTGAGAGACTCCAATTTGGATAGGTATTGAAAACCCTATCATTGTACCTCTCTAACATTTTGTAACCTCTCACACGCTGACAAAAAATAACTAGTCCCAACTTATAATTCGTGCAGTGATCACCTATATGTACAAAAATTTATAGCTCTGCTAATAAAACCTCTCTTGTTTTCTTCGTCCTTAACTTTCCTTTAGGTTGCTAGTGATTCAAGCAAAATCAGGACAAAGTGTTACTAGGGCATTGTCCCAGCAAGAAAGTTCTGTTTCTATTTTAAATTAATATACGAGAATAATGTTTGTATCTATGAGTCAAACGTCAAACTCCTATTCAAACAAATTTAAAAAATATCCTAGTTTTTCCCTCTCCTCTAAACAGCCTTTTCCTCTTAATGACTTAAAACAATTAATTGAAACTAACGAGTTGAAATCTAGGCTAAATATCGCTTTGGTGAAGTTATGATGAGTCAAAATCACATTTTTAATGCAGAAATTAATTAAGCGAAAGTGAGTTTATTCGATTGAAATTCAGGTTGAGTTCTTCTTTCAACATTCCTTCAACTTATAAGTTTCTCAAATTACTTGTACGGAATTTGCATAATTTCCTTTAATATTTAAATTTCAAACCTTCCATTTTAAATGGCATGTGAGAATAATGTAACTCACCTCGCAAAATGCGAACAAGCAATTAAATTGTTAATTAAGAGCCTCGCAATATCAAAAGAAATATAGCCATTATTCTTAACATAGTTATAGCAAAGTCCTTTTGAACCCATCATGAATCATGAAAGAAGATTTCAAAACCAAATTAAACTCCATGTAATTCCTTGCTTCAGTAAATTTGTTGGGCCCACATTGCAATATAGAATAAGAGACTCAAGAAAACATAAAAAATTAGCACTTTGAAGTGTTTGAGTCTCTCTTCTATTTTGGGTTCACGTCGAACCAAAATAAAATTTGATGTAAAGGAATCTGAATGAATAAGTACGCAGTAAAGAGCACTGGCACTGGCGGAATTGTCTCTTGTCAAATGACCGGGGTTTTTTATGTTTCCTAAGCTGGTGTGATTGGTGCAAGCGATGCAAACTACCTTTAATAAATATACAAAACGACAAAATAACAATGAACGCCTAAAGATACTGCGAGACCATTTAACGAAATTAGAAGATCTCGCTCTGTATGTATTTTAGGAGCTTTGAAACTCGAGACTAGAAGTAAATACTTTCAAAATTATATTTGTATATCTCATAACGTAAAAATAATAAAAAGCTTCATCATATTTTTCCAAATTAATGACATTTTTGTAATCAGTTTTAAAAATTGTATGCCTAACTAAATCATTTTTTCTTTCCGAAAACTGGAGAAAACTTTGTACCTGCTTAAAGAAAAAAATACAAGAATGTAATATTTTTGGTTGAATGCTTATAAATATCTGTGTCAAAGACCGTGAGTAATAATAACAATCCAATAGCTTCTATATATTTAATGTAAATTAAATTAATCCAAGATTTAAAAGAGAATTTGTCATTAGAGTCCCAAATTAAGAGATATGGTGTCATTTGACAACTTTTGATGCGATGGTTTCCAGAGACGTCATGATGTTGGCTACTTAAGTATCAAACTTAACCCTTAAAGATCTGATAGAAAACAATTAAATATAATTTATTTACATTATTTCTAGCAAAATTAATATATCTTTATTTAAAAACAAACCATATACAACAAAGTAAAGTACAAAAACTTCTATTTGAATCTATTATACGGTCTAAGTATGAATCCATTTTATCGAAGAAATATTAAAGAAAATTATCTTATTATTTAATTATATATAATTAAATAACAATTGTAAGATTCTACAATAATTAAAGACATTGTAAAATAAATTAAAATAAGTAGAATATACAAATATAATGTTATTTTGAATTCATATCGAATGTACAAAAATTACGTTTATGTATTTGTTATTTACCTACGTGTATGCGGAACGTTTACAAAATAGGGAAATTGGAAAGGTCCTTAGAATGAAGCGTAATACATAAAAAGAGAGATACATCTGAATACTTTCCAATTTGCCTCCGAATAAAGAATACTGAATCAAGCACCGAAGAATACTTTACCCTTAAGGTAATACATGATCACCTTTACCCAGCCTAAAATCAAGAAATACAGCCTTCAATTTGGAAAGAAGATAACTATACCCTTTGGATTCAGTGCCTCACATAAAAAGCACTAGCAGATAAATCGAAACGGTAGGCGCCAAGCCGAACCAAGATACCTATCTGGCTATCCAGGAGTGGTACCAAAATTCGGTGACAATTCACCCTTGATAACCACACCTATAAATTAATTTTAAAGAATAGTTTCTTCATTCAAATCATCTTACGATATGGAGTAAGTGGAAAATTCTTGTTTTGAGGGAGCATGTGTTTAAAGTCATCTGAAACTAACTCTCTTTGAGAAGCTAAACTTAAATTTCCCTAACTCTTCAAATTATTCGACGACTCTAACCAGGAATTCAAAGAGATATGAGCTAGTCTTACACGGGACAGACTACTCTAATCTCTCCCCTCCCCCATTATCTCCCTTCCCTTTTATTTTCCAGAACCCACCTAAGCTTAACTTTAACAATTTTCCTCGCCGCTGTAAGAAAAATGGACCCCGCATTTGCGGCGCAAACCCACACGCGGGGAATGGAGCTTCCCTTCCCCACTCCCATGGTCCTTTTCTGTTTTCGAGATTGTCCCAGACACAAATATGCTTGATCTCGCCTCGTAAACATCTCCTTCTTCAAGATTCCCGAGCCGTTCTGGTTTCTCTCCTTTAAAGTACGGTCTAGTGCTTTTCGATGGTAAGATCTCCATTTTGAAGCTACTCAAGGTAAGTACACAATTTTTCATTCGCTGGAGAATGGACCTAGTCCTTCAAATTTTCTCTCATCTCTCCCCTGAAAAGATCACCTTTAACTTTTAAAAAACCTTACTCTTATTTATCGGTTTCTCTTTTTCCTGGCCTTCAACTAATCTCCTTTTCTTGTAAACAACTCTAATACGTTAGTTTCACGCTGCCTTTTAAGCTAGGCGTTGGGACGAACACCTAATATGAAAACCTTTTCAATTCCAAGCAGATTATTTAAAAGTCGAAAAACTCGTGTATCTTGGAGAGCTATCTGAAAGAGAATACATATACCGAAGTAAAATATTTGAGTAAGGCTTAGTAGGATTAAAAGATATTGCCTTTCAGTCTTTTAGTGATCAATATATGGGTATAGAAGCCAGAATTGACTAATATTTCGATTCAGGAGTTTAGTTTCAATAAATGAGTTTTGGGGTGAATTGAAACTCGCTCCATCTTATACGAACTTAAAAAAAACTTTAAATTTGATTTCTTTGAGAACAAAAGCCCCGGTATTAAATTGTAATTTCACATCATATACGCCAAATTAACTGCAAATTTCAAAATATATAAGGTTTAAGACAAAAACGTACTGCTCTATCCTAACAAATGTTTTCCTAAAATTTTCTAGCAAAGTGTAGTTCTATAAAAACTACAGCCTGCATAGCATTTTGGAAAGGATTTAGCTTTGAAATCAACTCCAAATCAAACGTTAAACTTTAATTATGTTAAATGCTCAAACTATTAAAACGATCGACATTAAAACTCAAATTTCCTTTCAAAACGTGCACCTTCAAATTCCCTTTCGAAATGCACCAATTCATTCTAAATTTTCAAGACCGATTTTTGGGAATAACCAAAAGTAATTGTCGAAAGGCAAAATATCTAACCAAATTCCCTATGTAAGATGATGTGTAAAGGAGCCTTTCCGGCAATGGAGTTAGGATACATCCCTTTAGGCAGAATCAGGCAATTCCATAGAACCCATAAATAAATGTACTAGGTTGGCCTACCCCGTTCTTCGATTGAGCTAATCGTGATCTATTTTGACCTACTCACTCTGATCTTTTCCATTCAAAACGCGGTAAATTCTTTCCCCCTGTAATTCTACTTTATCAGACGCCGAAATTATTTCTTAAACTCTGTTCAATTCCTCATCTTTCCTTTAAAATTGCTTAAAGGTATTACCACTGTGTGTGATAGAACGGTCTGAGGCCGCTATGCCTCAGCCTCTATCACATATCGAAACACATGGTTCCCCACGTGTATTCTGTGAGAGGAAGTAGAAGGCGCGTTATCGCCCATCATCCCCAAGTTTAATCAAGGAGGTTCAATCCCCCGTTCGCCTCCATGCGTCGATCTCGCCAGATTAAATTAGGCTTATGGGCAGATAAGATATTTTCCCAAGTGCCACCGAGACATTCCATCGAAGTCCCGCCCCCTCATTGTCCCCTATGACAAGGGGCTGTCTCCGGCTATTTATACGATAGCATTTTGCATTTGAACCAGATCCCGATTACGTTCGCGAGGCATCACGACGATCCGGTCTCCTTTGTGTACCTAGGAACTCTACCCCAAGAAACCTCTTATTATCCAGAAGAGGACAATATCCCTTGAGTGCCAAGGTTCGTGCCCCTTTAGACGCCAAGTCAAAAGGGCCTACCTGTTGTTCAGAAAGAGAACAACTTTGGAACAGCAATTGTTCTTCGAGCCCGTTCGACAAGAAACGGTTCTCACCCTCCCTGTTGTTCAAAAAGAGAACAACATTAGAACAGCCATTGTTCTTCGAGCCCGTTCGTCAAGAAACGGTTTTCATTCCCAAGACATCACATCAGGATAATTTAATTCCCCCCCTTTTTTTAACGTTCTTCAAGAGAACGCTTGGTTACAACAATAACCTCCATTCTACATCTAGAACATCGCCGATATCCTGTCTTAAGGATCGCTCGTACTTCCAAGCCCAACTTTGCTCTCACTCTTCGAAGACAATCCTTTCCCCTCGTTAAGCACAACCCCCCGAAGAACCCCTTCTTTTGAAAAAGAATCGTCAGTTGGACCGAAAATTCCTTTCCATCGCCTTCCTCTGCACGACAACCTTGTAATTACGTGAGCTACGCATTAAATTTAATCATTTTACCTTGTGTCAACTCAACTCTGTGCTTTAAACGGTTTTGGGCCAACCATTTCCCCTTTTTGTTTGTTTTGCCGTTTTAAATCCTTCCAAATCGTAATCTTCAACGTAGTCAAATATTCCCATGACCTTTTTCATTTCCTCTGTTTTCTCCCATTTTAATCCCTGGTTATTAACTCATTTTCTGTGTGTTGTTTTGATAGATTAATTAATAAAACTCTATTTTATTAATGTTTGCAATATTGTTTATCCTTAAGCGCCGTTCCACTTCTTAAGTATATTAAAGATAAATAAGCCCTCTCCAGGCCCCTATCCTTTTGAACCAATCTCGGATATATATATATATATATATATATATATATATATATATATATATATATATATATATATATATATATTTATACTATTTAATTTAGTGTCAAGTGTGTAAGGTTTAACGCTATATATTTGCAAACACTGGTCTCAGTCGAGGGAAGCATAGTGTTACATCTGTACAACGAGGTCAACAAATCACTTTTTTTTTCTTCAGGAGACACAATAAAGATCTCTACCAAAACCTTTGGGGGTCGTAACATGGAGAGAATATGATGAGTTGTAGAGATGCAAGGTTGCTTCAATCATTAGAAGGAATAGAAAAATGCGATATAACTGCTGTCCTCTATTAAGTTCTCCATAAACCCTTCTGGTTCTTATGTTTTGTGTTCTAATCCTTGCGTAGAAGAACATAAAGAGGAAGACATCACACACAGAGATGTCGAACTTGAGTATGCGATCTCTTCTTTAGAACTAGACATTGCTACGTCCCGTTGCCAAATAAAAACTACTTTATACGTGAAAAGAAAACTGCGTTCAAATTTGGAACTGCTTTCACCTCACGTATGTGTTTTGTCAGGAGCTAAACGTTTTCCTCGGGAAGCACAATTCTGCCACGCATTCATTGTTTCACCCATCAGTCAGAGGAGCCATTAAAAAAGGGTTGATGTTATACCACAATATGCATTAACCATTAAATTTACAAACACTAAAGCTATAGACTACATTCTTTTTATTCGTCCTTCGCCTTGAGTTCCCGACTCCCAAAGGTTCCCTTAATACTTATCATTCTCATTCTCCGCAAAAGCAAACCAGACCTGTGAAGTGCTACACCTGTCATTAACGTTTGGTCATCCTTTCTAACTTGAACTGCACTGTAAAGTGCCTGTAATTTCAAACTTGAATGCCAAGTCTCATATTTAAGATAATGCATCCATTTTTATTTCAACTACGGCTACTTTTAATGTTTTTTTTCTAAAAGTTTTACTTTGAATTAATACCACCAAAGTTTTCTCATTTACTTTGTACCAACGAAATAGATAAAACAATTCCTTCCCAAATTTCAATGCGCGAAATATAGTATTGCCAAATTAACATTCACAATTCCACTCAACTCGGAGAATAATTTTCTCCTCAAACAATTTAATCAGAATTTTTTCCTATTATATTAAAGTGTAAGATCTTGAAGTATGCACAATAACAATTGCTCTCACAAGTTCTATTTATTCAATAGTTTCTATGCTTCTTCCGTGCGGAAAGGTCTTAAAATTGTCGCCTTTAATCTTAGTTGTTTTTCATTTTGCATCTCCCTTGGCATCATGTGCATTTGTTTACAGACTGCTCTACATAGTCATTAATCCTACAACAAACACCCACACCCATCCCCTCTTTGGAGTCAAATTCTGGGTGGATCACAGCTCTATAGGAAGATTAACATTTGGGTGCACCCGTAAAACTTCTCCTCAGAGCAGTTTGAGAGGTTCTATCAGCCTTATATTTTGTAACTTCTGCCTCCATCGATCGAAAAGCAGATATTTTTGCCTTCTTGAGCATCACTTTTTTCCTTTGCTCAGTATAAATCTTTCATTTTCTCTTCCTGCAAAAATTTCCTTTATTGGTGCTAGGGATTCAAACCTAGTCACGTTATGGTATTGCTAAAACAATTAGAATTATTTAAGAAAATACTGTTTTTAAGTATTTCTTATTCATATCTCAAAACACAATTCAAATTATTTCAACAAACAAATTCTTTAATTCTCTTACAACCATATTTTTCGCTCTTAATTTTAAAGCAACTAACTTCCAGAGCTAAAAATTGCTTCGGAGAAGCCCTGAAAAGGACAAATTTCTTTTACTATGCCGAAGTTAATTAATCGATTATCTTTCCCACCTTCTTTACCCTGTGCAAATCTTCACAATTTACTGTTAAAACAACTAGTACACATATTCGACTTTTCAATCAAAGCCGTTAGAACAAACAACTTTATTGACGCTAAAGGTAGAGATCACGTCAAATTTTATAACTAACTATACAACTTTAGAACAGAATGGAATTTAATTACAAAGGAGTCTTCATGTATTAACCGAAGTTGTGCCTATATTTTATTTAATTTCGTTAAAAAATGTTATATAGTTTTAAATAGCCTATTAACAGGGAAACCTACTAATTTTGTATAAGGGTAAAGGGTAGAAAAGTGAATGCAAGAACTACATGGGAATAATTCTGGGTCTATGGAAAAATTATGATATGGCGTAAAATAACAACTGAGGAATTGATAGAGGGTGAGGTACTTGAGGCGAACTAAATAATTTAATTTTAGTAAGTGATATGGAAGCTCCTCGGAACGAAAAGTATAAATGTTAAGTGTAAAATGGTGTGGTGTGGATGGGTAAAACGTTAGGCAAGGGGTTTAATGTTTCTTTGGCTGTTTAATCTCATTTTGGATGGAGTGTTAAAAGTACGATTGATAATGAGAAATAAGGGGAGGAAAATTGATGAAGAATATATTTTAGTTGTGGCTGAAAGTGAGAGATTTAGAAATGTTGAAAGAAGCGTTTGGCAATGTGTGTGGTCAGGGAGCTAAAAGCAGATACAAAAAATAATAATTTGATGGTATTTTAGGATTGGTAATTGGGTAATGTGTAATATTTCAATCCTTGTTGTGGCACTTGTGCAAGTATAACTGCTCAGGTATTTATGATATACTACGAATGGCTTTAATTGTTAGAAAAGGTGCTCGGGCGATCATAGCATTAGCGATATGTTTTAGTGTGAATGTACCATGAAACTAAATGAGAGTATAAAATTGCCAACGTTATTTTATGAGAATAAAACAATTATGCTGAAGGAGAAGGAAAGTTATGGAAAAAGAGCAGAGTAATTGGATACTTTGAGAGAGATGCTCGGTGTAACTAAAAAGTGTGGGAGTAAGGACTTTATGATAAAAGGAAAATGTATTAGTTAAATATGATGTTAAGCTAGGTGTAAAAATTTGTCGAAAAGTAGTTGTGGAATGGAAGAGGAGTCGAAAGAAATAGAACCCCCAAAGAGTCTGTTTAGTATATGGAAAAGGTTAACAAATGAATAAAATGTCTAGTGATTTTGAGAATGAAATGTGTCATCGGAAAGGGCGAATTAGGAGGTTTTTAGAATACGTTCTTATGTCCAGCCTAGCGATGAACCCTGAATGAACGAGATGATCAAGCACAAAGGACCTTATCGTTAGGAAGGTCCAATTTGGCATTTAAAAATTGATAGGCTCGTGTAGGAATTAAATAATGTGTGAAAGTTTGGATAGTTCTTAGAAGAGTTGATTTACGAAGGCCTAGTTTATAGCCCAATGTATCTTGTTTTAAATAATTATAATGGGGATATCTATGTAATCATTAACAAAATTGCAGTCTTTACCATATTTTAATCTCTTTCACTCACTCTCACTCTTTTTCTTTCTATCTTAGCGATCTCTCTCTCATTCTCAATCTTTTGATCTCTTGGTCTCTTAATCTATCACTATGTTATATATTTATTTCTTTATTTCAATAAATCATTCGTTCTTTTTTCTTTATCTTTATCATAATTACTATCTTTCTCACTCTCAATCTCTTTTCACTATATCACTTTATATTTTTATCCCCCTTATATTTATCTCTTTAGCACTTTATGTCTTTTCCTATTAATCTTTTTATCTTTCTCTTTTTACCTGTGGTTATATCTCTTTAAATAATCAAGCAGAAACAACCATATTGCAACAAAAAAACACTCTAACTTCCTCATGTAACCCAACTCGAACTTTATGTTTCTCTAAACCCACAGAAAAACCGACAAATCCAGAAAAAATCAAAACTACACATATCCAAAGACTAAGCTCTCCCCTTTACCAGAGAAAACGTCCAACAAACCATGAAATCGTTTAAAGTTCTAAAGCCACTGGTCCAGACATAGGAATTTAACATTTATCTCAAGTAACACATCAATCTCTGCAATAAGAGAAATTCTTAACCAATCAGGGCTGACTAACACAATCACCTCAATCTGAAAACTAGCCTACATCATACCGCCACTCAAACCAGACAAAGCCTCAACGCAACAAAACTCTTACCGCCCAATATAACTATTGTTCCCATTATCAATCACCCTCAAAATACTAGTGAAAAGGAATCAGACCAAATATACCTGTGTCTCATACACCCATAGTTTCAAGAAAGCACAGTGAATCATGATCCTCTTCAGCAACCTCACAAAACACATAATCGATAGTTCCAAATAGTTTTTATTCCCTTCAAGCACAGTCTTAGCCGCAATAGACAAAGATTTCGATTAAGTAATAAAACATATCCTAGCGCAGAAAATCCTGAACACCAGCATCCCCAACAATAGCAAAATGTGTGGAATAAGCTTCATTATTGGCAGGCAGGCCAAAGCCACCCGTCATACTCATAACTCGTACACCCGATGGAGTCCCACAAGAAATCTTTCTCTCACACCTACAATTCAATTTATTCACACATGACATTTTAAAACAAATTCCTATATCTATTTAACACCTATACCTACGCATACGACACCTCTGTCACATCACAACACCCATCAATCACAAGAACACTGAATCACACATAACCGCATGATTGGTTCAGCCCGACTACCATGAATCGAACAAAGACCACAAATCAGATGAAACATAAAACATTTGCGACTAAACAAACCCCAGTTTGGACTTAATCGTTCTGAAGATTTCTTTGGAGACAAAGACTTCTCTTCCAAAGCGAAACTAATTAAACTAGTCAATGATTTCACATCTATTTTCTGCTACCCATAAAACTTTGTCCCAGCTATTGAATCCAATGGTTTGTGCCAACAGTCACTCTCTTTCTTTTTATCAGTATTTGTCTCAATTTCAATCTTTGTCTTTAGATTTCTCTTTCCTTCAATTTTCTACTTTTCCTCTTCTCTTTTCTCTTCTTTTTCTTTCCTTCAATCTCCTACTTTTCCTCTTCTCTTTTCTCTTCTTTTTCTTTCCTTCTCTCTCTCTTCTTCTCTCTTTCACTCTCGTTTTAGGTTTCTTGATTTCATTTTCTCTTTCATTATTTTTTTATTTATTTATTTGTCTCTCTTTCATTCTCTCTTTTAAATTGTCTCTCCCACTTCTATTCTATGTTTTAGTTCTTTTTATTACCCCTTCATTCTTTCTTACCATCTCTTTCTCAAGTTTTCCTTCTTCCTCTCTCTTGCTTTCTCATTCTTTCTTTCTGCCTTTTTATTCTTTTCTTCCCTTTGTTTATTTCTCTCTTTTTATACTTGTCTTTTATGTTTTTCTCATTCATAATTCTTTGCTTTTAATCCTTTTCTATAGTTTTCTTCACTTTCATGCTTTCTCTCTTTTTATCCTTTGCTCTACTGCTCATCTCTAATTCTTTCTTTCTTTTTTATCCTTCTCTCTACTTTTCTTATTTTTTATTTTTTCTCTGTTTTATCCTTTTATATCATTTCCTTCTCTTTAATTCTTTCACTCTTTATTATTCTTTTCTCTATTTTACAAATCTTTGATTTTCTATATCTTTTTAATATTTCCGTCTCCTTTTCTTCTCTTTGATATTTTCCTCTTTTTTATCCTTTTTATCTACTTTCCTTTTATTTGATAAATTCTCTCTATTTATCCTTCTCTCTAATTTTCTTTTATTTGATTCTTTCTCTTATATATATATCATTTTCCATAGTTTTCCTCTCTATGTTTGTTTATATTTTTCATTCCTTTGTTCCTTTTTCAAATCTTTTATTTTCTATCATTTTCTACGAAGAAGTGATATTATGTAGTATTGGATAAAGAATCATTTTTAATAAATCGAAGAAATTCAATCTATATCTTGCTTATGATTTTTTTTACCCAGGCAACGCCGGGTACGACATTCAGTGGCTCATAAGTCAGCCTTAAAAGCACTACGCAGGACAATGCGAGACATCAGGGATTGTGAGGCTCCTATGGGAGGTGTCACTCTTCTGAACTAAGCTGATTTCAAGCAGACACTCCCAGTGATCCATAAATTAACCAGGATAAATGAGGTCCTGGTTTGCCTAAAATCATCTTAACATATTATAACACTGTATCTAAACACAAATGTGATAGCAGAGCTCTTTGGTTAGCAACTGTCACCACAATTTGCCCAAAACATTCTAACACTGGGAAATGGCAAAGTGCCTCTTGAACCTGATGTTAAATAGAAATATCTCCTAACTGCATAGTTATTAGTAGTATTGCTAACAGAGGTGGGTAGTATTTAAATACATTTATGTATTTTAAATTGTATTTGTTGTTTCATTTGAAATTATATATTAAATAATTTTTAAACTATTTAAATACGTTTTGCAAATAATTTACTGATAATAAGTTTATATAACTGTTAAGAACGTGTAATGCATGTTTCAGCTTGTCGCAACTTGTATGACACAAACAGTTGACTGCGCGAGCCGGTGAAAAAAGATGGCTTGCATCAGTTCAAATTCAGTTTACAGATGGTCACAGCTGTGTTCGGTTTTATAGTGAGAGTACTCAGCGTTATTTCAAGTGCTGCATGGCAACTTCAGCTTTATGAAAGAGTGTCAAATGGAGAGATTAGAAAATAATAAAGACGAGGAAGATAAAGAATTATATAATTATAGTCATCCTTTACTAGATGGTAAATTACTTAGAGTGAAGCCTTCCGGCGGAAAAAAGTGAAGTGTGTATGTATATCATGCAATGGCAAAATCTCTGCGGCGAGCAATGCTATTTCCTCTTTACGCATTCATTTGGAGGTAAGATTTATTAAAACAAATCTTCTGATATTTAGCTGAATTGACAAGTTTCACTATTTCTTATTTTTTTTAAAAAAGACAAAGTTGCTAGTAGTTAAGGATAATGTTAAGTAGCGTAGGTTTACCATGTACAAGCCTACCTGTTTCCTTTTGCAACACATTTATTTATAGTATAGTTGATTGATTTTAATGTCAATTATGGCAACGTGAAACAAACGTCCTTCACTTATCTGATCATGTAAATTTATCAACAGAGAAGCATCCTGCTTTGGTGCAAAAAGTGGATAACTACGTAGAAACTCAAAGAAAAGATTCAAAAAGAAAATGTTCATTATTAGACGATGGTCCTTCATGCAGCGGTGTTAAAGTAAAGACATTACCGAAGTGTTTTGCGATAAATACTAAGAAGGTCAAAGAATCTTTTGTTGATAAACTGATTGAGATTTTATCATATAAGGTGTGCATTCCCTATCAACTATGGATCAACCAGCTTTTGTTAGATTAATTAAAGGTGAGTTCTTAGTTAAAAATGTTGCTTACAATTATAGTATTAGTAGCTCTTATACCGACCGAATACTAAAGCGTTTGGATCGTTGATAAATACGTAGGCTATATAACGAAGTTAAATAAAGGAAGACATATACAAACAACAGAAGTTAATATATTGCAATAATTTCATGAGAATCCAAATACATATATTCTTAAAGCGCGCTATCATTTACTTGAAGATGTTATTGAATAAAGTTTTTCAGGAATAATTAGTACAATTATTGATCGATTATATGTAGTTATTAGATGAATTCCTATAACGATGTATTTTATTATAGTAAAAATACCTGTATATCATTATGTCAAAACTAGCATGCCCGCCAAGCAAAAATGTAGGAAATAAAGCTTGATAATATACATATATATATTCCTAGCAATTCTGAAAGTCAATATTTTACTATGTAATTCTGAATATGAAGGAGTAATAATATATCTATAAATTGATGTACGAGTTCTATACTTTTAGGATATTCATATAGCTATATTTTACATATGAAACTTTATGTGCATACCATATATTCTAATTTCACTGTGAAAATCAATTTTACTCTTAATAATCACACATTCCCCTACCGCAGGTCCAAATTCTTGAGTTGACGTCATTTCAAGGCAGACGATAGGCCGAAATCCTATAGGAGAAGAGAAAGTGACAAGAGCTCTACTGAAGAATATACTAGACAGTACCTCTTACTCATGTCTTACTGCAGATATTTGGTCAACTCGTCACCGTAGTTTTTTGGGAGTTACAGTTCATTGGGTATGTTAAGATTTTGCTCTTTATGAAATATAAAATTAAAAACGTCTTTACAGTTAGGGAATAATCAGCTCTTGGCAGGAAGAAGACCTATTTTTTAGTGTATTTTATCTGTCGATTACATTAATATGTAAAATTTATGGACTGTTATTTCCATTTTTATTTAGCTTGAGGAAGTTGTTCTTTTCTGTCACAGTGGAGTATTGGCATGCTGTCGCTTCAAAGGAGAACATAACTACATCAAGATTGTTAAACATATGGAGAATATCATCAATGAATACTATATCCCACTGCAGAAAATGCCGAGCACCATCACTGATAACGGCTCTAATTTTGTTAAAATGTTTAAGAAACTTTCAGTCACTGCTGCAAATGTTTCCAGAGATTCAGAAGATGGAATCCAGGTAGGTGAAGAAGATCAGGGTGAGCACGAGCTAGAGGATAGTTTCTTAAAAGGAAGAAGTGCCTTAGATCAGGAAGAAGACCTTTTGTCTGACCCATGCAACTTCAGCCTACCTGAGCATGTGTGCTGTGCTTCATACACACTCAGTCTCCTCGACATAACTGATGAAAAACAGGCACTGAAAATATCTTCTTTTGCAAATATAAATCACGCTGCGATGAGGAAATGCTCAGCCTTATGGAACAAAAGCGGTCGTCCAAAATCAGCAGAGATTATTAAAACAGTTATCAACTGCTCATTAAAGGTGCTTTCCATTACAAGGTGTAATTCTCTGTTTGATGCATTCTCATTACTTTTAAAACACATAAATAAATTACATCAACTCATGACGTTACTTGAACTTCCAGTGTTCAGAAGTCACGAAAGTAAATTTCTTGGGTAGTGTGTCTCAGTTTTGGCTTCTATTGCCATGGCAATTGATCGCTTACAGAGAAAAAAAGTTGAAGGGCCTTCAGTTACATTCTCTGTAATTTGCCAACCTCTTCGACCTGCAGTCAATAAGGGCTCTGGAAAGAGCAAACAATCTTATTCGACCTTGCCAAATGAAGCCAGCGTTACAGATGCCATTATTGCATCAACAAGCCATCCATTCTTCAAACTCCGCTGGTCAGATATTAGTATTTCATGTGACTGTTTAAGCCACTAAGAATCTTTTAAAAATATTATGATTCAAGTGATTGAGAACTAAGCAGAGAGACCCGAAGCTGAATCATCTAGTGCTGTATCAGACAGTGACCAATATTTTGGATTTACAAAACTCACTCCAACACAATCAACTGCAGATTTAGAAATGTTAAGTTATCTTCAGGATTCAAATAAATCACTTCAAAGTTTAGATAGACATCTGAACATAAAAAAAGTTATTTATTAAATACAACACCACCCTTCCAACGTCAGGTCCTGGGAAACGGCTCTTCTCTTTAGGAGGATTGACCTTATCTCCATAACGGAGTTCTTTATCTGACAAAACATTTCATCAACTAATATTACTTAAATGTAATCCTAATATAAATTGCAAACTGTAATTTCATTCTATCGAAGTTTCTTTCTTTTGTCATCAAATCGTACATTTGTAATTATAATATATAATTGTCATTATATATCATGTATTTGAAATGTATTTAAAAATATATCTAAATACATTTTTTAAATGTATTTAGTATATAAATACATTTTCTCATGTATTTAATATTTAGTATTTAAATACTTTAAAAGTATTTGGTGCCCACCTCATTGCTAATCTCAAGGCAAAGGTATTACCCAATCTTTAGCAAAACTGCAAAAACTACAAGTGGCTTTGTGAAAGCACTGTATTGGCTTCGAAGAAAAACAGTCTGCAGAATCAATAAACATCTACTGCTTTCTCTCTCACGAAGTCCACAAATTTACAAGTCAGTTGATACAATTCCAGATCAAACTCAAATAGTCGATTATTCTACAGTGTTCTTAAGCTCTCTAAAGTCTCCCGACATAATTCCTCACCAACTTGAACTGAATTTTGTAAATATAAATAATGTTTTTGCGCAATTTTGATCTAACAAAACTCTCTAATTTCGCTCGTTTGCTGGTAAATAATTGGACGTCATATGTCATCGAGGCAACCATTCTTACTGTAAGTGGAAAAGGAGAGGATGTCTTCATTCAGAGAATATTACTAAATCTATCAAGGTCAGAATTGCCATTGAAATTCAGAAGACTACATTTTCCAATCCGTGTAGGTTTTGCAATGTAAATTTTAAAAATCTTAAGGTGAGATTCTATTAATGGCATAGTTACGATTAGGGCGAGCCTGTTTTTCTTATGGTCAATTCTATGTCGAAGTAAAATTAACCTCTTTCTATATAATCTAGAAGGAAAAAAAAATAGGAATATTGCGTACCAAGGAGTTAGGTAGCGTTGCTGAACAGGATTAAGTTTAGTTCATAGAATGAGAATATTGTTTGTGAAGAATGAAAAAAGAAAAAGATCAAATCCTTCTTTGTTTATTTACAAACACATATTTTACCTTACCCTTGCAACAGCGGATATCTCTGCTAGTATATATATATATATATATATATATATATATATATATATATATATATATAAATATATATATATATATATAAAATTATTTTTAGCTTTTTATGAAGGCCTAGCACTTATATTCCCTGACCACCACTTTCTTTTGAATTATTCATGGTATCTTTATAAGTGAGAGTAGATTTCCAACCGTGCGTTGAGACCTACATATATTACACATGTAATACAGTCACATCTATCTGCCTTTCGTGACGCCATTAGCCTACACTAATAACATCTTTTATCCTCCCAAACAGAGAGTCATTTATTTGTTTTGTTTTTTGTAATATTAGGCCTTAACTTTAAATTTAAAAATCAGTCATAATTTCCATAATTTATATTCGTTTTAAACAAAGGTCGGACAGGATCAACATATGAAGCACCCCACATTTATCTCACTAGCTCTTTTGTTCATACTTTTTGGAATGAGAGATTAATTCTCATTCTAACTGATTCACGTGTTTTCACAAATTTCATATTACACACCTACTGACACCAATTTAATTACAATACATATGCGATTTATTCATTTGATATCCTTAATAATAGGTGGAATATAAAAGGATTCCATATATTATCTACACTGTGCCAAAGGCACAAGAAATATATTGGGCATTTAATCTTAGCTTCATTCAATGTGTTTTTTGCCGTTTGATAATCTTCATTTGCGATAGTTTGATAATTTAAATATTTTTCCTCTCTATTAACACACTCTTCAATAATAATATATTCTGAATCTTTATCAGTTGAAAAGAAACTTCTGAACAAAACATAATTCGGTTTCATATATTCGATGTTTTGGTTTGAAATACCTTTACTTCTTTAGTAAAAAGAGTCAAACATCAATTGAAGGATTTTTGCTTGCAACTGTTGTGAGTGTAGATCGTAAAGAAATTGGTGAATTAAGGAAAAGTGAAAATGCATAGAATATACACAGACTAATTTAATTAAAGAAGTGGATTATTTATATGGACAAAGGTTTTAGTGTAACATTAACGCTTTCGCTTAAAATCAAGCAATAATAAGTATGGGGTAAATATGAAAAACCAAACTGATTGTAGCAGATAAATATTGGAGACTTTTATCCATTGAATGAAATGTCTTTCCATCAGCAATTAACGCGTTGAGAATTTATTTCCTCTAAGTCTATCGTTGATCAATTCTTTAAGTATAAAAGCTCATTTTTATAGATTTAAAACAAAAAGACTCTTTTGGGGAAAATAAAAGAACAAACTTAAATAAAATTTTTCCACAAAATTAAAGGAACTTAATCAAAATTACACGACGGAACGAGTTTAAGGAATACATTGTTTGAGTGAAAGAATCCACATATTATAGCTACAAAAATACCACACAAATATTTTAAAAGGCACAGATTTTTCAAACAATATCGAAAAATACTTATCTAACGCTTTTAGATGAAAGGCGTAAATGAGGAGTGGTAATAATAAAGAATTGAATAGAAGGATTTAAATATCCTAACCACAACTAACTTAGGGAACGTTTTGTAAGATAATCTTCTGATTCTGCTTCTTGGCGCCTTTGCCGATGCGACGTTTGACAAACTTTGGTGCGTTTTAATATCGTATCATTCATAGTTGACTAGGACCAATTCCGGAGTGATGGGGGGGGATATTCTCGTTCTCCAGGGTTTGAAATTACCATTGAAAGCAATAAACCAGTAAGAGATGTAAAAATCTCCGAACAATCGAGCGAGAGCAAATACCAAAACTAAAAAATAAAGAAAATAATTACAAAAACTGTAAAGGAATTCTCTTAGATTATAATGAACAACATATATTACTTTCTAAATAAAAGATTTGAAATTGTTATTATGAAAAACATACGAATTATTCTACGCACTTTCAGATCATGATCAATGTCAAAACACTTGGCAAAGATGCTGAAACAATCAACATGATGAAAGCTGGGGGAGAATGACTTGAAAACCAACTTGTCTTTTTATTTACAAATACGGTTGAGTGGAGGAGAATATGCCAATATCATGGTCAAACTCTTAGGTTGTGCTTCTATCGAAAAAGATGACATGGAAAAATTATAAAAAATAAAGGCAAATCATTTTCTTACCAACTACTTATAAAACACTTTAAATAGTCATAACTAAAGTATTTACACCACCATTCGACTAAATCATGCCGAAAGTCAGTAAGGACTTAGGACAAAATATCGCACAAGTAAGAATTTGTTCTCTTTCAACAAATTATTGGAGCAAGCTAAGGAATATGAAGTGTCTCATAATATTTGCTTTGTAAACAACGAAGAAATTTGACTCTTTTGATTCAGTCAACACCACCTCACAATACAATGCCCTACCTTCTAGCATATGTCATTTACCATCACCACTTAGATTTGACTCACTGACTCGAAAAACAAAACATAAAAAGCAGTGAAACAAAGAGAACTCATCTCCCTGAAACTGCCTAGAGCATAGGAAGAAGAGACTTTTTAAAGTTTCAACCCGAAGGAAACAGAAATAAAGATATTCAACTTTCAGTCTCTTTGCTGAAGATAATACGTTATTTTCCAGAAATTCAGTAGAATTACGGCCAATAATAAGCAAACTATCGCAGGTCTCCCTGAAGGCCAGACGAAATAAACTTTTATTTAAACATATAAACTTATTAAACAATCTATGTATAAACTATACTCAATTTATCATTTTTTTTCCATCAGCTATGATCCTCTCCTCTCTTCCTTCTTCTTTTAAACTGGCTTCAAATGGACCTTAGAGTCTTCGCTGGTCCATAATTCCGTAAGACGAAAATAAATGATGAAATTTGGTCAAAGATGGAACTATTAGAATTGATGTCTGTTCCAATTTTAGAGAAGGTAGAATAATATGTTTATGTACAGACTCTTTGTGGTTCATAGAGATAGTTTGTAAAGTAAAAGGAGCAAATAAACGAGAATTGGTAGTAGAGTGGTAGAAAAGCTATGCTATAGCTTTTGAATGGGGCTCGGTAGCGTATTGGTTATCCTGCTGGACTTTAAACCCAAAACTACTAGGTTCGATTTCAAACGCAGAAAAAAATCCATTGTAGACTACTTTCGTTGTTGGCATCTAACTCCCAACCTGAATTTGGCCAGGATAGTAAAATGGTTTCTCTCAACACCGTGTAGCAAATTCCGTGAATGATGGTGATGATATCATTTATAGCAACATTTTTCATTGCTTAAATAGCATACCGGTCAATTTTACCAGTTCAAACTGAGCACAACTAAAGAAATTTAAAACCATGAGAGATAGAAATAACATACAGGGAACCTAAAAGAATACTTAGAACACAAACGAGGTTGAAAGATGGGCAGAATTTATTGCAGAAAAAACAACGAAATATTGACGAAAGAAATTCTCAAATGGACGCCTTAATACATAGTGACCCTAAAGATAACATCCAAGTAGATGGAAGAATGGTTTGGTTTTCAATGGCAGGACAAACTTAGACATTTGAGCACTTAAAATTATACAAGTTGGAGAATGTTTTTTAATGGGGCTTTTTATGTCGCAAAGATTTTAGCTATTTATCTCATTTTTTGGTAAGTTCTTTTACCCTGTCAATGCATTTGATTAAATTTTGACCTCGTCCAAACGTAACATGCAAAACAAATTTATAAAAAAATCGGGTTATTTACAATGTTCAATTGGCCTTTACCGGTACAGTGGTTTGCCATCTCAAGATCTTTTGAGCGATAATAAAAGAAATGGCAATGGCTTCCCCACTTCCCACTACGGGGAGAGCTTGCGCTTCGCTACTAAAATTAAAATTTGAAATCTAAATAAAAGTAGCCATGGTTAAATTTGTATAAATTTTCTGAACTTCGCCAATTATAATCATTTTAAACAGGAACTCTAAACTAAATTTCCCCCCCCTATCAAAATATCACCGTGCTAAAATATAGTTATAGAAGATATATAAAAATAAATTTTCTGAACTTCACCATTTATAATTCTTTTGGTTCTAAAAAATTCACAAATTTCGATACCTATTTTTATTTCTGAACTTAACCATTTTGTTTGTTGATATTATAAAAGAATTATTAAAAATAACTTTGATAAAAAACATAAGTCATAACCAAACTAAGATGAAATTATTATTCAAATAATGATGATAATGAAGAATACACCGTATTGAAGGAGTGAAAAAAGAAAAGGTAAGAATGGGAATTAGCTGCTTAAAAAAATAAGAAGTGAATACAGGGGAATCTGGAATATTGCCTATTTCTTTATGATTACTTTTTCCTGTTTAGGGGCACCATAGTGAATGCTTAAAATAGTGTTCTGGGCAATATTTTAGCCCCAATTTCACTTCTCTCTATTTAACGCGATGAGATCGTTATTACAATCAGTCATGTTTAATGTCCCTTAATAAACATGTTTACAACCTGCTCTTCATTTTCACGCAATGGCAGACCATTAATCGAAAATATGGAGGGGGGGCCAAATTCAGGAAAAGAATACCTACTAGTTAATGGCCATCACATGAGTAGAATAATGAGTGGAGGTAATGACCTACATACGTGGTTTGCATGTAGAACCACGAGCGAGCGTCCGGATTTCAGATAAACAGCCGCAACTGTGTTTTTATTATGGAAAGGGGAGGGTTCGTGATAGTGGCGTTCCATCGATGTCGAACCCACCGAAAATTGTATCTTTCTATCAGTATTCGAAATATTTAGCTACCATACATTTTAAATTTTCCTCTTTCAACACTTCTATTAGTATCTTCCTATCAGTATTAGAAATATTCCTCTTTCATCACTTCTTCGTTGAGATAATTATTGTTTTCTGGTCTTAGTTTTAATTAAATAATAATAATAATAAATTCACTGATCCTAACTTGCCCTTATTCTTTATGAAGCCCCAATCAAACACTCCGCTACTGTTACTTTTCCCCTCTCCATCAAGTAAATTAAATTAATATTCTTTGCAAACTCGGCTATTCTTCTTTTCCCGGATCTTGTGTGCGAAAACTGTTATAATCCCAGTTGGCAACTCAGAATTCATTTATATAACACCTGCGGGGTCAGAAACCTCAGCAATTTGTCATAATAAAAAATAAATTTACGCAAATAGAAATATTAAAAAAAGCGATTAGCCTGACCTCCAAGCACCTCACATTATTTTGTAAATCTATTAATTCTTTCCCATTATATCTCTCACCATTCCTCATCAAATTTCATCACTTTGAAAAATATGAATGAATTTGGCGAAATAGACTTCGACCCCCTCTCCTAATATTACTTGACCTCAATATTTGTTTCTTTCCAATTTTCTTATTTTTTTAAGGGAATTCCAAATGCCACTCCAAGATTCCTTTTATCTCTTTTAAGGATAAAGTAGCATGGATGAGTTAAAAACCTTTTAAAGCGCTCGTAACTGCCCCAACAAATTTTTTTGTGGTTATTCTTTCAAAATACTCTAAATATGTTTAAGGGGGTTTTGATAGTGATTATGCATAAGAAATAGCTCAGTGTCGCTGCTACTGCTTCTCGGATGTACTCTTCCCGTTTCGTTGGTTGAACGCAGTTGATGCGAGATTTATTGCCCACTCCAATAAAAGTTGTCAGCAGCGGAGGTATTCAAGTTGGCTTTAAGGACGCACAAGGGACCACTAACTCGGAGAAGGCCTTTTCCTCCCTCTACTTATGGAGAAGCAACTCAGCCACCCATTAAAGGGAAGGCTGCCTTCTTGCGCTTTTATTCGAGAAGACGTGAAGGGTTCCCCAACATAATCCTAGGGATAGGGATAATTAGGCCCAACTCGTGAAGCGGTTATCGCTGATAGTTTTATGACGCGTTCAGATAGACGTCGACTATTTGGTCAAATAAACGAAACTTATGGATCTAAAATGGGACAAGAAAAGGGGCTTGGAGGAAGGAGGGAATCGAGGGAAAGAGATGTGGTTTGTATGTTACATCTAGTTCCTAATGTACACGCGAATCAAAGAAAAGGGACGATAGAGGGGAATAAATAATGTTTGAATGGGGAATATGTTAATAGACAAGGGTGATACATTCGTTTAAGGAGCAAGTATAAGATGGATAAAAAATACATAATGCGAAATATTGAGGTATATACAAATAGACAGTTTAGACTAAAACATAGGGCAAGAAATTCATACAAAAACAAGAGTGTGATTAAAAATATACTGAACATAATCATAAAAAGTTACATAGAATACGTTCCTTTCCGAGGAAGATATAAAAAAAACCCCTGTAGATAGTGAAAATAATTTTAATAGAACTCGATTTGACCTCGAAAGGAAAGCATTGAAATAATGAGGATAAAGAAAGTGAGTAAAGTTCAAATCAAGTGGATAAACTTCACCTGCATACGATATTAAATCTCCATATTAAATTTCTCCATGATAAATCGCGAAAATTTGAGAGACAACACTTGCCCCCATGTATTGAATCCATAGGTATTTGGTAACACCTTAAGTTGTTGTTAGACAAGTAGATTTATTTAAAAAAAGGAACTCGGTAGCCGGGTTCGATCCCGGCTGGCAAAATCAAAATGTTACGGTGCTGCAGGAATCCGCTACCAATCTTGACAGGGCATCGAGTCTCGCGAATGTGTGCATGCAGTTTAATCCTCGTACGTCTTAACACACCAACCAAATTCCAAACACTGCAGTATTTTTCTTTCTTTCATTCCGCACTCCCCAGACAATGAATGTATGGCTTTCCTTTGCACGACCAGTACTCTAGGGATTGTAATTGTCATTTTGATCTTTATGTTGGTTTATTATTTGGTCTAGGAACCAAAACTGATTGAAATGGAAATGTAATGTTAAAATCTAGTCGATTCCTTTGAAAGGGTGAAATGAAAAGCATGGTAGAACTAAATCTCATTAGAAACAGGAAAACTTGAAAATAAAGAAGAGAAATATGTATAGTGTCTAAAAAGAATGCTAAATTGTAAAGGAAGATATGGAGCAAATGAGTGCGATATAGAACAGACAATTATGCGTTCACTGGAAAAATTCGAACTATGGACCTTAAAATTAACCGAATTTGTAAAGGTGAACTTCTAACTGCTCACTAGAACTTATGAACTTGATAATGGAAGATCTTATTCGAAAATACTTCGAATGGACGTTTTATTCGTCTCTAACCCGATATCTTTATTCTTATGTTAGTCAACATAATCATTTCTAGTGAAGGAAAGCGGGACATTGCGTTAAAACTCCAAACGAACCGCAATAATGCAGCGAAATCTCCAATCGTAAAATATTCAATACAAACTCATGAGGAAGATTAAATTGTGCGTTGATTCCGCAAATTGTTGTATGCGAGAATTTTATATCCATTAACTAATGGAAGTTAAATTTGGTACCAAAATGATATTGTTTACTAATGGAAATCACATTTTGTAGCAAAAATTATAGCCATTTACTAATGGAAGGTACAGTTCTTTACTGGAAAACGATATCCGTTTATTCATATAATTAAAATCTGTATGAAAAAATTATATCTGTTACTAATGGCAGTTAAATTTATAGCGAGAATTATATCTGTCTACTAATGGTATTCACATTTTGTTGCAAAAATTACATCCGCTTACTAATGGAAATAACATTTTATGTAGGGAAAATGACATCTACCTATTAATTGAAATATGGTGGCATTAAACTAATGGAATTACCATTTTTCCTAAAAAAATTATATCCGTTTAGTAAAGGAAAACTCATTTTATACAGGAAATGAATGACATTTTGTACGAGAAAATTATCTTTGTTTACTAAAGAAAAGAAACTTTTCAAGGTAAAATTGTATCAATTTAGGCCTTGAAATCACATTTTGAATAGGGAAATGATGTGTTTACTAATAAAAATCACATATTTTACTTGAAAATTCTATCCGTTTGTTACTGGAAGTTACATTTTTACCGAAAAACTATATTCATTCAATAATGGAAATTATATTTTTAATGAAAAATGATATCCGTCCACTAATACCCCCCAAAAACCCATTTTTACCGGAAAAATGATATTCGTTTAATAATGGAAATTACGTTTTTACTAGAAAATATCCGTTTAACAATGCAAATCGCTTTTTTTAGCGGCCCATTAATAAGACAAATCACTTTTTAACCGGAAAATGATATCCATGTAGTAATCGAAATCATTATTTACCCGTAAGTTCTATTCGTTTAATAAAGAAAATATTTTTTACCGGAAATAGACATTCGGTAACTAATGGAAACGATATTTTGTACTATATATGACAACCATTTCCTGATAATATTCACATGTGTGCGGTTAAAAGGCATCCGTTTACTAATGGAAATTACATATTGTAGAGAGAAATGACATCTCTTCGTTAATGAAATCCTATTAATTTACTAAAGAATTATATCCATTTACTAATGCAAATCACAGTTTCTGAAGTCTTTTAGGAGGGTGCAGAATTAAAAGAAAAAGGAAATTAGTAGAAGTCGGAGAGAACGATTCATCACCTGCAGAGGCACGTATCCACCTTCTCTCCCAAGTGGGAGAAGGGGATTGAGACCGTCCAGTCCCCCCTTGATAAACCTCTTTCTACTCCCTAAAAAGACCCAAGTGCCCTCAGATAGGGTAGGGTTCGGCGAGGCTCGAAAACGAGGCCTTGGGTGCTTTGAGCTGACTAACCACTGGGAGCTAAACTCGCTCGGACAGGCAACAAAGTTGCATCCTGCTGGCTCGATCTATCTCCTCAAAGCGTGAACCTATTCGATTTCAAGGCTGTTTAATTTAATAAATCCATGACCATTTAGTAAAGTGAAAAATAAACAGATGAAATTAGGAAATATAAAAAAGACAATAAATAGACTATAAAAGAGAAACAAGGAGAGTTGTATCAAACTAGATTCGAGGTTTGCTCATCCATCATTATCATTTCTATTTTTATTATTTCTGATTTTTCTATTCATCTAAGTTTCAGCTTCCTTTCTTTGTCTAATCCACTCTTCTTTTAAACTTAGTAAAAATACATTTGCGATTTACACCATATCCCCTTCTTTTATTAATTATAAAAGAGTTTTTTTACGAAGCCCGTGACATACCCGGATGGGTGGCATGAGTAAGAACGATTAGAAGAGCATTCTTGTAATCGAGACAAGAGAAGAGCACAAAACCGAGAGTACAATCACCCAAAACGAACTCATAGAATAAAATATAATTTATGTAAAAATATAATTCAAATAAATGACGAGTTCATCTTAGCCGAGCAGCTGTTGCCTCATTCTCACCCCAATTTATCGGGCCGTGTTTTCCATAAACCTATTTTCCTTTCTTCTTGTTTACGTATTCCTTTCCCACACCCGTATTCAGAAGTCTAACCTTAATTCCCTATTTTAATTACATATTCACCATATGCATGGAATCCCAGAAAACTGCCTTCCCTCCCTCTATTTATAAAAGGAGGCGTATAAACCAAATTGAACCCCATTCTCGACGTATTGACTGATTATGTTCCTTATTTAACGCGTATCTTAACCCAATTTCGCTCTGTATTAACCGCTTTCTTGGTGGCTCCGTTCTTCCTCGTTTGGAAACCTCTTATGCGGCCATCTTATTATCCGCTCGGGTAATCAGAATCCGGAAAACGTGAGTTGGGTCTGTTTTGGGAATTGGGTCTCCTTTTAATTGAAGTTAAACACTAGCACGCGTTGGGTTTAACGGACCCAATGATGGCCGTAATTTCCCTGTGTATTTTACTCATCGGAACCTTTTGTGTCTATAATTGGCTCCTTGGCAATCCTTTGACTGGGCTATACGTTAAATAATTGGCGTGAAGATATAGTTTATTCTTATTTTTGCATATTATATATATATATATATATATATATATATATATATATATATATATATATATATATATATATATATATATATAGCAAGAATATGAAGACTCAGGTGATTACACTAATCATTTATTGGCAGGACGTTTCAGACCTTTACTAGGATCATCTTCAGCGACTGTGTCGACTAATGAGGAGGGGAAGGAATATTAACGATTACAGTTAAAAGAATGCATTAAATAATGGCAAAAAAGCGGATGAAGACAAAGTTAAAATAATGAAATTGACAATTATTAAAATTAAAGTAAATAAAACTAATAATATATAGAATTCCTTAATATTACCCAATGTGATTTTAAAAAATATAATAGAAAGAAGTGAAATTACAACATAAACTGACTTGAATATCACATATTAAAAGTTCCTGTAGTAAACAATAAAATAACCTATTATATCAAATTATAAAAAACAACAAAAGAAACCCGAAAACAAATCAGAATGAATTAAACAAAGTGACTAATCTTTATCGTGGGATTTGAGAAATCAACTAACTAAAGATATAAAACTACTGACGAGATTTGTTCGGTTGGTCGATTGGCTAGTTAATTATTGAAGTGTTGGTTGGTTATATAGTGAATAGTTTAATTAAGGAGGAGTAATTATTTTGGTTTGGATTGATTTTATTGATATACAGTGAATCTAAGATTTTCAAATAGAGAGAAGTTAAGGCTGAAGATAAAATGGTAAATGAATTAGAATTAAGAGGATGATGGTGATACTCAGAGTGTTGTCTGATGGAAGAGGCTTTAAATTTAGAAATAGAAATATTATTCCTATGAAACAAACCCAAGTGCTTCGCGATCCTACAGTTTGGCCTACATAACGACTGAGGCCAGTCGTACATGTATAATTGTAAATTATACAGAATTGCAAGCCCAAAGGGGTTGGCTCCTTATGAAGAAAAAATGCAATTTAATGATACAGGGTTGGAATTTATACGAATGAATTGACATTGGGGGAAATGATTGTTGAGGATAGAGAGAAGGAGTTTGTTAAACTCGGATGTTAATTGATCGAGATAGGGTAGTCTAATCAAAACCTTCTGTTTAGAAACAGTATTAAGAAAGGGTCGAGGATAATATATTTTGGAGAGAAATTTGGATACTAAATGGTCGAAGATGAAATCGGGGTAATAATTAAATTTGAAGAAATCCTTTAAATAAGTCAGTTCTTCATGAAAGGATATCCAATTGCACTATATATGCTAGGTCAATAAATGATTAGTGTAATCACCTAGGTCTTCATATTTCTGCTACGAGGGGCGGTCAATAAGTTTTGCAATTTGGGTATAAGGAAACGAAATAGGAGGAAAAGTGTTTTATTATTTTTCTATATAGCTACCTTAGACTTCAATGCATTTGCGCCACTTGTCTCTGAGGCTTCGAATTCCCGACAACCAGAAATCTCCTGACTGCTGTTCAATCCACTCCTGGACGGCGAGCTGGGCATCTTCATCGTCCCCAAACCGGCGTCCACGCAGTGCAGCATTGAGCTTGCGGAATAAAAAGTAGTCGCTAGGGGCCAGATCTGGACTGTAGGGGAGATGGTTGAGCTCCTCGAATCCGCACTTGCGCAGGGCAGCTTGTGCAACTTTAGCCTTGTTAACTTTGACCACGTTGAAGTCGATCATGGTCATGGCCAAATTGTCGTGGATGATGTTCATAACACTTCCATGTGATATTCCAAGTTCTCGTTCGATTTCTTCGACCTTTACCCGTCGATTTTCGAGGATCATCCTTTCTACACGAGCCACATTGTTCTCGTTGGTCACGTCTGGTGGGCGTCCTGGACGGGGGTCATCTTCAAGGGACTCACGACCATGGCGAAACTCCCTATTCCAGCGAGCAATGGTTGCATAGGAAGGGGGCGGTGTCGGTGTACACTGCAACAAACGTTCATGGATCTCTTTTGCATTCATGCTTTCCTTGGTCAAAAATTTGATCACTGCGCGGTGCTCAACCTTCTCAATTGTAATATCCATGTGATATTCCAAGTTCTCGCTCGATTTCTTCGACCTTTACCCGTCGATTTTCGAGGATCATCCTTTCTACACGAGCCACATTGTCCTCGTTGGTCACGTCTGATGGGCGTCCTGGACGGTGGTCATCTTCAAGGGACTCACGACCATGGCGAAACTCCCTATTCCAGCAAGCAATGGTTGCATAGGAAGGGGCGGTGTCGGTGTACACTGCAACCATGCGTTCATGGATCTCTTTTGCATTTATGCTTTCCTTGGTCAAAAATTTGATCACTGCGCGGTGCTCAACCTTCTCCATTGTTAAAAATTTCTTAATTTCGTAATAGGGTTGAATTTTGGCTGCTTTTATTGTATACCTTAGAAAGAGAGTTATTGTTCGCGATCTTGGGCCAAGTGTAAAATACTTGTTTTCTTCCATGGTTTTCATTTCAATATATATTCCAAATTTTTCTTGAGTATGTTTTTTAAAGGCTCTATGGTATGAGATCCTGCTAGAGAGATTTATTTTAGCACAATATACGAGTTGGGTTGGAGTTTGCCGTTTTCTAGGTTGAATCTATACTTTTATAAGGGATTGTTTCGTTGTTTCGGTTGAGGTTAGGTCTCGGGTTGTATTTTAACATAAGGATTGAGATAGGTTAGATAGAAGGTCAGGATATTTCTAGCTTAGTAAATTTTGGCTTTTTTACTCTGTTAATAATTTCCTTGGTTATTTCTTAGCCTTTTAGTTAAGCCGTACTTTTAATTTTCTTTTTTAAAAATTTGATGATGTTTACTTGGTTTGGATTTTCAGTTGTAAGGAACTGTGAAATATTATCGGTTCATGCTATTTTTTTTATTGTAGACTGTACATCGTTGTTGCTTACTAAGTGTTTAATTAAGTTAGGGAAGAAATTAGTTAAAGACAATATTGATGCAATTTTTCTTATGGTTGCGATGTATAAATTGGTGAAATGAATTCTTAAGTAAGAAACCATAGCTGGAACCATACTGGAACATACACGTTGTCAATGGGACCTTAGAAATGAGTTACAAACGCGCAGAATGAAGGAGGGATATTTTCAGGACAGCTCTGGTTATAGGGCAATTATTTTCGTCGTAAACATGTTCTAAAATTATTTTTATTGTTTTCCTATTCAATATCAATGGGGAATAATATTATTTAAGGAGGGTTGAGACCGAATCATTTCATTGAAGTCAAATAAAAGTTAGAAACTCTATTGGTTATGAATGTTGGGTTAATTGTTTTGTTCAGAAAGTCATTTCATAAGTAGAGATAATATGAATAATTATATGTTAAATGATCCATTTTAAATTTGCGTTTTCGCCTTACCTTAATGTGTTCTCTGAAATCGATGAAAATTCTCATACATGTTCTTATATAATTGGAACACCATATACTGGGTAATGGAAAAGTCCTTTTACACCCGTTACGACGCTCTCAAGAAAGGACAATATTATATTTTTAATTTAGTAATTAGACACGTTTTTATTGTGTTAACATATAAATTTGTGTTTATATTACAATATTAATGAATGTGCGCGTCCTCTGCCCAGAGCATATGGTCCAGGCGAGACCCGAATTCCACGCACTCGTTGCGGTCAAATTCTTTCGACAAGCCGGCTCACACGGAGTTAACGGAGGATTTCAGGACGTCGACATTGTTGTGTCTTTACTTACAGGCGCCCATACGCTGCAATCGAGGGGATTTCAAGCTAGCGACTGCGTTAGCCAAAAGTTTGGCACGGTCTTGGTCGTGTGGGCCGAGGCACCGTCCTGCTGAAAGATGTAGTCTGCCTTATTCGTGAAGTTTGTTCATCCAGAGCAGGACTTTGGTAGCAAAAATGTCCCTGTAAACCGCCGCGGTGAGCCTGTAACCAGCTGTGAACCACACCACTGGCATCTTCTCTCTATTCGAAGAAACGACGCCGAGCGTCATCACGGAAGCCTGAGGCTTAATCGTAAACACTTGGCGGACCTTGTAGACGTCAGGGCCGGAGCTTACCACGCGGTCCTTCTTCTCATTGATAAGCGGATCGAGGGTGATGTATTTTCATCAGTATAAAATGACAATTCGATTGCCAAGATTCTTTAAGTCGCTTAGAATGCGACGACAGCACCATTGACGTTGTTTTTGCTTACAGTTGGTGAGCAGAGGGCTTTCCAGGCAACTCCGTTTCTTGCCGCCCTCCTCCTTGACGGCTGTTGATTCTGTTGCCACCAAGATGTTTGTCCCTTTAGCGAGTACTGTCTTTTTGAGTCTTGGAATACTTTCGAAGGCCCTTCCCACTGTCAAACGGTTGACAACTTGAGGTCTGCCTGACTGAACGAGGTCAATATTTGAGGTCTTCACTACACTTTAGGCTCTCCACAACTCTGTGAACGGTAATCCGGCTGACGTTGAGACGCTTGGTTATATCGGACTTGTTGTGACCGGCGCGCCGGAGAGCAGAGATCCTGATTTTTTTTTTTACTTCCATCTCGAAACAACTATACACATGGCTAAGACGTTTTAATAACACGTGCTGGAAAAGTAGAACTTTAAGTTTGTTCGTCTGAACTTTTCTACTTCACAGTCAAGCCTCTCGAAAGATAAAAATATTAAAGTGTAACACAATTATTGGTAACCGGGTAGAGGATAAGGTGGAAAACAAAATCACAAAGAGAGAAAATATTATTGAAATTGTTAAAATTGTATCAGGAACTCTCAGATAGAAATAGCCACCTGAATAAATAAAAAGAAAATTCTACCAGTTAAAAAGAATGAATTTGAGTATGCACTACACAGCACAAAGAATGTTAAAAAGACTCAAAAAATGGGGTTACAATTGAGCCCATCGTTCAACGGCCCGAACGATGGGACGTAAACGTTTTCGTCCGTGTTCGAATATGTTTCACCTTTTTGGAGTAAATTCAAGGGGACTGCTCGTGGGGGGTTTAAACACTGTGAGGGAACCCCACTACGGTGATCCTGAGTTTCAATCAATTGGCGGGATCTGGGGGACACAGCCCCCCGTATATAACCAAAATTGTTTATAGAATAATGTTCTAACGTTTATATTTAACCAAACGCGCATGAATATGCATGCGCAGGTGAACGAAACATATAGGCAAAAAAATATACGTTTTCGGGAGCACCCCTGATCTTCATGTTAACCTCTTTTGGACCTACAAACTACTCTGTTTACAAAATGATTAAGGAGAAGTAAGGATCCGAAGACATGATCCAACACATCTGTTGAACATCTTTATAGAAAAAGCAAAATCGAAAGTTTGAAAAATTACAAGCGAAGTTATCAATTACTTTAAAGGTGATGACCAAAGAACTGACGTAATTATTTCTTTAGTCTGTAATCAACAACTGAAACAGTTAGGTTTCAAAACTAACTATATGTAGTAAGTATGGTAATTCTCAGGATGTTTGGAATTTAATGCATGGAACAAATGAATAAGAAACAGTTCTCTAAATAATATTCGTAGACTATGAAAAAGCCTTTTATTTAATATACCGCGATTAAGTTCCAATAGCAAGGCAGAAACCAAGAATTACCGCAATCTACATACTTTCATTCATACATTACTTGAGTATTATAGGTAATCTTAACTTAACATGAAGACAAAACAAAAGAAAGATTTAGAGAAAAATAACATTACATTTTTGAACCAGCAAAATATCCACCATTTACTTTATTAACTGAACAGCATATTTTTGACATGCTACCTAGCAAAGAAACCAATTATTCTTATCAATTTAATCCCCAAATTCACGTAAACAGTTCCATTGCAACTGTTCGTTTTGGGGTTGCCTCTCTAATACTCGCCTGTCCAGATAAATCTACAAATGTTCGATGTAATTACAATCCGAAGACTTAGGTGGCCAATCCATGAGGTTAACTGGTCCTTAGTGCTCTGTCTCCCATAAAACATAACTAGGAAACTTTCTGAAGCTTTGCTTATGATCAATGGCCCGCTTCCCCTAAAAATGTAGCAATAGAAGAGGTTCCAGTTGGGAAAGAATGTCACTGTAAAAAAATTGAATAATAGCAAAGCTGGCATAATTTACTTGATATTTTATAAAGATCTCTGCAAGAATCACCAACTAAAAAGCTAAGCAGTATCACACTAAACATACCCTACTTGACCGTAGGTAAAATAAACTGAAAGGCCATTCGGTCCCCATTTCTCCTCCCTACACAAACTCTACTTTCGAAACCATAAATTGCAAACGTACACTCTTTGATACAAAGAACCCTCTTTCACTCCTCTATCTCTTATTTTTTATCCTTGTTAGCCCCAGCTAACCCCTTTGCTCTATTACAATATATCTACATTGATTTCTTGCTGTCACTCAATCGAAAAGCCCAGCTTCTCTGAGCATCCTCTCTACGGTTGTGGAGAAGCCGTTTGCTCCGTCCGCATTGTTTAATTGCTCATCTATTTCTGGAGCAGTAAGGCGGCAATTTCAGAGATGTCACTCTGAGGAATTTATATGGTGACGTTAAAACATTAGAGTTTATTGCGTTAAAATTCATGTCGAAAATTTTAAAAAGTAAAATTAGCTGTATAAATTTTGGAGAAAACCCTATATGCATACCAAGAAAACACAAACTTTGTCAAATTAGTTGCAAACGGAAGAATGTTGGGAAAGCGCGAATTTGTTTAATTTTTAAAAATTTAAATGCTTAATGTATTGATGAATTTATATTTCCAGTACCAGAAGATGGGTGAAATGAACATCAGAAACGTTGTATTGCAGAAATAAATTTCTCCTTCTTATGTCCTTTCATTCATCTTAAACTTAAACTGAAGCTCTACAGGAGCAGCCCATCCACGCACACGCGCACACACACACATACACACACATATATATATATATATATATATATATATATATATATATATATATATATATATATATATATATATATATATATATGAATGAATTTTGGCCGTATATTTTCATTATAGCAGGTTTTATTGAAAGTGACCGCTAACCTCGTAATGATAATTTTCTTTTCAATCTTCTCGATTTTTCTTATGTTCACCTTTTCTTCGTGTTTCAACCAATGAATAAGCCTGTTTTTTATTAATTGCAGAAAGGTGGAAGGACATTAATACACCTTAGCACATTCTTTTATTACACTAACGGGTTTCGATACATGTATCATCTTCAGAGGTAAAATGGGAAATTCATATATATATATATATATATATATATATATATATATATATATATATATATATATATATATATATAAGAGAAAGATAGGAAATTAAACTTAAATGTGCTGGCCTTTGCTCTCCTTGTCAAATTATTTTTCTCCTAACTAAAAAAAATCCTCCGTTTTCTTGTCTACTGTGCGCATTCACGTCCAATTTTGTTTCTTTTCTTCTAATATATATATATATATATGCAAATTTTGTTGAATACCATGTTGTATTGGAGTGGCTATGGGGTCTTCCTTTGGGCCGACCTTTGCCAAGTTAGGTCAACTTGAAGAGAGATTATTGGACAACAGTGAAAATATGCTACACACATATTGCCGATACGTAGAAGACATCTACATCAACGTCTGAAACGAAGAACATCTGATAAACATCAAACACCATTTGAGAAGAACTCCATGTTAAAATTCACTTATGAATCGAGCACAGGCAACGAACTTCCTTTTTTGGACCCACGAGGGACCGTACTCACCAAAGAAAAAATCAGGACTACTGGAGGAAGGCACATTTTACATACCAGACTCGTGCATCCATACAGTGAACCTGAATGTGTTCAAGATTATTAAGAATGGACGAAAGACCTCTCAGATAGCCAAATAGTGATAAGTGAATCAAACCAGGGGAAAAAATTAAAGTGAAAAGTCGATAAGTGAATAAATTGAAGTGAAAATCAATTAACGCTGTGAAATAATATAACTAAAGTAAGGCAAAATATAAAATAAAATAATAAAGTGTATAAAATATCGGTACTAATGTGAAATAATATAAATAGAATGTGTTAAACGTTAAAATTGCAAAATAAAATAAAGTAATAATAATTAAATCACTCAAAAATTAGAATTTTAAATGTATAAATAATATATAACAAAATAAATAAGATGTAACAATTCGATATGATAATTTGTTTATAACTGAAATATATATAATAACTATGTAAATAGAATAAAAGGGATCGATAACCTCCACAGTTCCTGGAGTTTCGTTCTTCTTACTTCTCGATGACAACTTTCCCTTCTCTACTCTCCCTTTTTGTGTGTACATTCACTACTATTAATCTAAATTGTTTTGTTTATATGTAACTTTTTACTTATATGTAAAATACTCAATTCTGTAAATTCTGTTCTTTTAATAAATTTTAAATTTCTTTCATTCACTCTAATAATTTTGACTCCACATTTCATTGGTAAAAGAGGAAAGAATGTATCTGTGGGGTAATTCCACGTGGAATTTCTTTTCCAGCACGGAAGTAACGTCCATGCCCTGGAGAAGATTCTAGAATTTGGCTAGTCTTAAATTGGTAAGCATCCATCTCCCTCCACAAGCGGTAGCCTCGAACCACGTCCACCACGGACCACCTTTACGCGGGTTAGAATCGCCTCGTCATAAAGATTCAATGCCATTCGAGAGTAGCGCTGTTTTCCCCACCTCCACAGGGGGAGCCTCGGATATATATAGGGCTCGTCTTCCATGTGGGAGACACAGAGTTGAGGAGTCCCGTCAGAACCAAGAAGCATTTTCCTTGTTCCAAGTCAGGTGCTAACAACAAAGAAAAGTGACGGCTGAACGTTTTGTGTGTTGGAATTAGCCCAGATAGTGAGGTAATTCCATTTGACGATCGCCACCGAGCGATTTTTCCGACTTCACTCATCAACTTTTGTCGAAGCCGTCCTCGTTCCCTCCTCGTCTTCAGGTAGCCGAAATACTATTCCCTTGCCAGGACGTTACCCCTTCCCCATTTGGAGAACCGCCATCACGTCAACTTCCCGTTCAGAAGCTCCGAGCACCCTAGCCCTTACGTTTATTTCCTAGAGAAGACATCCTTGAAACCTTACCCTGACGTCTCACCCGGAATCCTCCGGAACAACACCTCTCCCCCTTCAGCAACCCATTTGAGTTAATCCTCCACATTTGAAAAGTCTCCTTCTGTAACGCATTAATTTTTAACTTCAGATTCTGACTCTGCAATTCCCTCCTGGTTGACGAATGTAATTTTGCCCATTAATTCTCTTATTTTATGTAAATAAAATTATATTATTGTACATACATGCCTCTTGAAATAACCTTGAGCTTTGCCATGGCCCAAATTTTACCTGACCTCGTTGAACTCTTTCTCGCTGTTCCGCGCGTCAAAACTCGTAGCGTTCCGTCCCTTGTCGGTTCACCTTTAAGTTATTGGTCCCTCCTGAATAGATATAATATGGTATTGATATAATGTAATGTCATACCACGACAATATCAAAACACTCCGAAGATGATCGAATAAGATCAAAAACTCAGCAATTTAGTTTATTTTTTACTAAACCCATTCATTTAAAAGAAAGATGAATAACAGGACAATGATCCACCATACACAAGATAGAATAAAAGATAATTAGAAGAAGAGAAAGTTTCCAAAGGAAAATAATTAAGGCAAAGTACACAATGGTCTTCAACAAAATTTCCATTCAAGAAAAACTGCTACCCATCTACACTGATATATATATATATATATATATATATATATATATATATATATATATATAATGTCCGAAGAGAGGAAGATAACAATGCTTTCTTTGTCCATATTTCAGATAAGGACCATCTAATTAACTGGAACTCAGCAAAATTTATTTATCGTTCCAATGACCCTATAAAAAGGAATATCATTGAATGTGCTTTTATAAGCCAGTGTGATAATTTTAACCTTTCCCCTGGCTTATATAGAATAGATGCGATAATAAAAAGATTAATACTTAAAGAAATTAGTTCTGTCTTTTGTTCTTAGTTTTTAATATACATTCTTTAGTTATGTGGCCCCTATTTTATTTTTATTTTTAATTATTATTTTTTATTTTTTTAATTGTCACTGCTCTGTTTTGTACATTGTATTTTCCCCCCTTTTGCTCATCGTGTCTTATAATCTCCCACATTAGGCTATCTCCATTTCTTTGAATCTGTTACCCTTTCCGTCGGCTTAGTTTGACCTTACTACCTGCTTCTTGTAATTCTTAATGTGTTTCTGTACCTTCCCCCTTCCGTCTTCCTCATTGGTGTTGAGGCGATCTTTCATACTTTCCTTTCGTATATATACCTCTAATATAATATTATTTCTTGTAGTTATCCTTGATAAGGAACTTAATAAAGTTCGAAAGTACTTGGAAACACCTTTTCATTTTTTCCTGCGGGACATTGCATTCATTTGCTACCCTCACGTAATACTTTGTTAGTTTTTCATTTCATTTATATATATATATATATATATATATATATATATATATATATATATATATATATATATATATATATATATATATATGTATAAAAACATAGAAAAGTAAAAGAATGATGGCAGTTGAGGCAGTTTCCATGGCACATTAGTTATATCATGACATCTGAAGTGTGTGCTCAAACTACTTGAGTGAAGTGCTTTGAATGAAACACGCGTTTGCATTGATTTTTGAAAAGAGTGGATATGGTCTGATTGATCTGCAGGGAATTGGGTACTAATATCTATAAACTTCCCACACATTCCTACTATTGTGAAAAAGCTTAACTTATTAACATCACAATACACTAGGTTGTGCTATAATTGCGGAATTTATAAGTTACGAAGATTTATGCGCATTTCCACCATTAGCGATATATTTATCATCCTTTTTTATTACCTCTTGATTTGCTCACAATACTTATTGTTTAGGTTGTTTTTATACTTCATTTGTAATGAATAAAAAGAAACTCCATAATCTGTTTCTGAGCTTTTGTCTATTTGTACCAGGTATCAAATGTTTTAACAGGCTCCAAAGAATCATATAATTTATTGAAATTAAAAACTATGGTTTTATTAGTAAATATTATACAAAGAAGAGCGATAATCTAACTTTGTTACGTGTTTTTTACGAGCTGGTTGATGATATGTTGGTTATATTTTATGGGAATTTTTTTCTGCAACCTTCCTTTTCCTTTGGTTGTTGCTTTTCTTGTTGGCTTTGAGCTCTGTCGCTGATAATTTTCATAAGGAATTTGTACCCATATAGGAAATGAGTGCACTGCTTTTAGTATGTTAGATTCATCTTGTCAATGTATTTATCTGAATTATTACGGCATTGTGCAAATTCTCTGGAACTTCTCCCTGTTTAAGATATACGCTAAAGAGGCAGAACTGCTATCTTCAAACGTTTCTCCGGAAGCTTTGATCTCGTCTGAGGTGATGGCAATTTCAATTTCGGAGCTGAGCGCTGTAGGGAATATTAATGATTGGTGCAGATTCAGCATGTCTTTGGTGATGATGTTACTTGAGTAATGAGTTTAGAGTCTGTAATTTATGTGAATTGCTTTTCCCTGTTAGTAGTAACATTATTATTTCAAACCTTTAATCATCTGTTTAATGGTATTTGCATTTTCATCTTTAATGATTCTCATTACCTTATGATCGCGATATTTCTATTCCACTGCATTAATTTATTGGATGCCATGCGATAATTTTAACCCTTTGCGTTTCTTCAATGTGTTTAATGCTCTCAATAAGAAATTATCATTATAATTTTTGATGTCCTTTTAGTTTTTATCAGCATTTCTAGTATTTTATAGGTTACAGTTCATGTCTTACATGTGATTTATAGGTACTATGGTAATAGATTTTTCACGATATACATAATTATCAAAGTTATTAAATGAAATTTGAGAACAAAAGAGTTCGGAATTTTTATTGACATATTTTAGGGACTGGAATTCTTTTCACCCCTTCTTACGCTTCACTCCCTCTCAAATTGCGAGCGCCTCTTCCAGGTGCTGTGTTCAAAGTGCTCAAAAGAGCCTCCTCACGACCCTCCCCACTCAGCAGGCGGTTCATTCTTTTGAAATCCGAAACGGGCGCTTTTATCAACTCTTATTATCCCTTCGTCGGATCACGAATACCTTCTATGGCCATGATATTTGTTGCTGTTGGAGTCTCTATCATAAAACCGAACTGTAGTATTCAAATAGCTTTTAGATGTTGAAAGAAGTCATTACACGGTAGTAGTTATAAAGTGAGTTAAGAGCATCACAGGTGTAATTTAATAGGATTAATTAATATATAAATTATAAAGGACATTAACTAACTTTTTTAAAAAAATGAATGGGCATTAGAGTTTTTCCAATAAATGTTAAGGTATTTTTTGCGGTGTCAACCTCCAAGTGGCTTCTAGCTTTTTGTTTATGTAATTCAAATTATATAGAATTCAATAAAAGTTAAGCCCCATGAATAAAAGAAGATATAGTCAGTATGAGATACCCATGGCGACGGATAATCGGGTTATTTATTTTTAAAGTAAGGTTAATCTAACCTAGCCCATACTTATTTAAACTTCCTATGGCTGTAGATAAATTAGGAAAGTTTTCCTTGAATTAATGCTGTTTATCGAAAATAACTGTATGCAATCCAGAATATTTCTTGAAAGTCTTTAGGTTACATTTGCATTTCTCAAAAATGTTTGTAATTATTCCTAGAACTTTATATTCTTTTACTATTGACTAAATAGCTTTCAAAATTATTCTTATTTTCATTGATATGACATAAAGAGGTTCTCAATATTTAGCTCTTTTCTCTTAAATCCTTGTAGAAGAATTATATTCAGAATTTCTCCTTGGTTTGTTCCATGAAATTCAATGAGAAATTGATTTCTTCCCTGCTATTATATCCATTCCAATATCTTGATTTTCCAAATTGATTTTAAGGTATGAAACCTTTACAGGCCTTTGCATATAAAACTTTGCAATGATTATTCATCCTGGAACAACTTATAACGTTTAAGTCGAAAAAAGGCTTTTTATTGTTTTGGTCATTTTGAACTAATAATCATCTTAGAAATAGTGCCATATACTTTTTCAAAAAATTTGAACTTTTTCTGCCAATATTATTCTGAATAGCAAAAGTATGACCATAAAATCGATTTTAACCAAGCAAAAATTATTAACCCAACCCTTATAATGAGAGGAGGATTACAGAATTAATCATCATTAGGAAGGTCGATTATTTTAACATATCTGAAGGAAAATTTAAATTCAACGCATATATCGCTAATAATTTTGCCAAATTCAGTTATAAACCACCCCAAACGCTCGTTGACGGGGATTAAGGATTTGCCCGCAGAACCACGCATATATTTTTTTTTTCAGTTTGTTTCCTATGTTTTCATTATGCTGTCTTTTTTCGTCTCTATATACTGGAGTCACATGCTTTGCATTTCACTGTACAGTTGATGATAGCGAAGAGCAGAAACTAGTCACTAGTCCTCTTTGTAAATAAATCAGATTCAAATATTGTGGTTTATAATTATTTTCTGCACCATATATATATATATATATATATATATATATATATATATATATATATATATATATTTAAGTAAAAGAACTTAATAGCGAGTTATCGTATATGATAGTGAAACCACTGTATAGTATCATAGAATGTATTTACGAGACTAGTTTCTATATGAAGTATACCATACCCTCTTCATTCAAGTACTCTTCAGATTATATGACTGAAGAGGTTATGATAAACTTTATACCGAACCTAATCTTGTCAATAAATTCTATGTTCATATACAGTAGTTTCACTATCATATATATATATATATATATATATATATATATATATATATATATATAATATTCAATTATATGGACAAACTTGGTCCCAGGCTCTTGAAGAATTCCAAGAGACTACTCACGATGGCTTTATACTCCGGAGTTCGTTGCTTTCTGAAAAAGTTACTCAAAATTATTTTTAATCAATTCACGCTTGCTTTTCTCTTTCGTTCATAGTTTCATCAAACACGGGATAATTTATTAAGTTTCTTATACGGGGATCATCAACAAGGTCTGCTGACCAAAAAGTCGCGTGCTCTCACTTATTCTGATTTATGACCTTACTACCTTCAAAACTTTCAATAATTTTGGAATAACCTTGCGAAAGAGAATGTAAAACAACACAAGGTTTAAAACTTTCGTTAGAATCGGCTGAATAGTTATGAGGTTATTGCCAAATAATTCCCCGGTTAACCTTGAGAGGAATTTTTCAATTATATCATTCGAATAATAATGTAAATAAAACATAAGGATTTTAAATTTCTTTAGAATCGCCAAAAAGTTACAATATTATTATAAAAAAAAACGGACACCGACCGACATAGTGAGTCGCAAGCGACTTACAATACCCACATTATATTTGGCTGCACTTATATATGGGAACTACTGATGGATGTAAAGAAATCGGGTTTCTTTTTATTCATTGCATTCACGAGATTTTTCACTAACCTTAGCTTTATATCCAATGGTGGAAGCAGAATTTTCATTAAATCAATCACTACGTTGGCAAAGATATATTGGAATCGAGGTATATAAGAATTTAGAGCTGGCTATTCATGCTATTCAAAATGTCTGGCGTCTGTTCAGCTCTCTCACAAGCAAAAATACCAGGCGTAACCTCCTTGCATTTCATTATCAGAGATATAGATAACTTTGAGATGAAAACGGGTTCTCTATTGATGATAGTTGCAATTGATGGCACCAAGTATAATTTTTATGTTGTCATATATTTTTATTAATTGTAAAGAATGACTAAATGGACAAAGGCCAGATTGTTACTATGATTTAAGAGTTTGGAAACTACTTGATGAGTCTAGAAATAGTCTTAATTCAAATGGTTGATAGAAAATTTCCAAAACTTTGGTGAAACCCTTAATTTTACAAAGATACACCAATAATAAATTTTCATGAAGAGAAAAGAACTTCATAAATTATGCATTAATACTTCTCTACCAGTAATATGTTGTTTCTGCTGCCAAGAGATTGCTCTTTCTAAAACTAGAGGCAAGGAGATGGTACGACTCTTTTAATAGTTCTAAATCTCTTGTGAGATCATTGAGCTGTGCTTATGTTCATAGTTTTGGTTTATTAAAAATATATGTTGGTAGATTGAATGTTCAAGAGTTGTCTTCATTGTTTATCTCATTATCACTAACTCAATCCAGATCCAAGTTTTCAAATTATTCTGGAAGAGGAATACCTGGTCTATGGGGGATAGGCCTTATGGCAGAGGAAACATCTGGGTATTTAAGAGCGTGTTTGTTTTTTGGTCTACTCCTGAAAAAGAGAAAGATATTTAAGGTAACTTTTTCCATATTTAAATGAAAATAGGAGAACACTAGTGTCCTGACTACTGGAAACAGAATACACTAAAGTCTAACAAAAATAGTAGCTTTCTTTTAGTTATCAACTATTAGAAATTTATAAATTTCATTTGGTAACCAAGTGGCAACCAGAATTTTCACTTTTTTCTCACAAAAGTTCTCCATCAGAGGCATAATTTTCATTGATATACCCAAGTAGCTTTTAAATTTGGAGAACCTTCTAATGTTTACAAATTGTACAGTTTTGTTGGAACATTAGCAAAAGAATTGCACAATATGGCCTACCTTGTAGTAAGTTCGTCATGCAGAAGTAGCAATCCATTACTACGACTGTGCAGTCTAGATATTCTAAAACCTAATAATGCCTTCATGCTCCATCTTCTGTAATATTTGACACATGTTCTGCATTATATGTGAGGAGCAAAAGTTTTATCCTGATCTCCCATCTTTTCCCAAAGTAGGCATGATAGCAGGTCTTTACAAAGGCTGCGATGTTCGATTGTTTCCCAGGCATCGCCACTTTGCCACATACGTAGCAAAATGTATCGGGGTCACCTAATTCAGCTATATATACCTCTTCCCCAATCTATTACCCCAGGAGACACTAAATGTCTACCAGATGTGTTACCGTGCCTTCTTATATGTTATCGACGCCCTCCCTTGGGCGACATTTAACCAATGTAAATATCGTAAAGAATCAGAGAATGAGCAGAAAATTCTTGTATTCTTGAATACATATTATAGTATTGTGTGTTTCCCTACATCACCCCATCTCTCTGTTTCTCTACCTTTCAATCTCTCTCTCTTAACCGTTATATATCTATCTACCCCTCTCTTTCTCCCTCCCTCACTCTCTCTCTATCTTCGCTCTCTCTCATCTCTCTCATTCTCTCTCTCTTTCATTCTCTCCCTAGTGAAAATCGCTTATATTATACATAAATAAATATAGTCAACTTAGAGTATAGGTATGGATATGAGAGCTCTCCCTACTTGTTATGTATAATAGCTCGATTTATATGTAGTGGCTTTATGAACATCCGTGTGTGTCCACCTCATGTGAATCTCGATTCCTTTCTAAGGGATATTGAAGTTATACGAAAAGTGCTGTTCAAAGGCAAATTATGCTGTAAAGTTAGGTATCTTCTATGGTGTGACACTTTTTTGACACCATGTATGACTGGCACACCCATGATGCTAGCACACACTTACTGGCACACACACTGAAATTACATATGACAAAATGGGTGTTTTAAATATATGTTTTATTCACGAGCCCTTCCCTCTACAGCAAATTATATGAGATTTATTTAAACCCTCTCCTCCTTTCCTGAACACCTTGTACATTACTCACAGAGGATCTTCTGGATGGAGAAAATTATGCCTGTGGCTCCTGGGTTGGGTAAACAGAGTTATCCTTCTCTTAGGTGGACAGCCTGCTATGGTTTTGAGCTCCATCTACCCGTTCCCACCGTGACGCCCAGCCACGGAAGAAATCTCCCAGGTACGAGTAAATAGTGTCAGCTTTTTAAAAAGAATCCCGACGGAAATTCGAACTGTCGACTCAGTTAGAAAATGAGGTTTACAAGAGGAATTCTTATCACTTGATATATCATTTGGGCTACGTGCACGAATGGATCTGGCCATGGGTTCGGCGCCTGGATACTGGGATTAGATTCTCGGTCAGAGCAATGAAAAAAGAAATTCTCTGCTGATAGTGAATCCCTCCCAATTCCAATACTACTGCATTTCACTACTTTCCTTGGTGCCCAAACGACGCATCATCTTGCTTCTGTCAATTCCCTGTAAAAGAATGTCAAGTGTACCCTAGGGAAAATATTGCCGGTAACACCTCGAGAAGAACGCATCTTCACTGTCCCACCACCACATGTGGACTTCTGCCTTTCAGTCTTTCCTCATTTCACCCTTTTTCAATAAAGACTGTACACTCGTACCCTGAGGGTGACCAGTAAGTGCCATTCTGATCTTTATATATGTTTCATTATCTAGTCTGTGGACATCATCAAAATTAAATGGACGGGCCACATTAAATTTATGCCGGGCAGTGATTTATCGTCTTCCATGGTAGGGATTTCCTTGACATATAATCAGGCGATAAATTCTCTCCTTTACATAAAAAGGAACTTTCATATTCTACTTCGCCAAGAGAACCATTCTTATTCATCTTGAATGTTTAGTGTGTGAGCGTATTTCATCATTCATGATTACAGTGTGTAGAGAGCTTCATATAAAGATGCGAATTCATAAATAGTGATTCAAATATCATCAGAGAGTATCACACGACCTCCCTTCAATACTAAGGTTAATTTTCTTTTAAATGGATCATTCACAAATATACTCAAGATTTCCCATCCAAAAATGTCTATTTCACACTAAATTAGCTTAAAAATAAATTATTACTGAACTAAAATATTGGGTCATATGGTACTTGAATCAGGATACCATACATTTTTCGCTATGAGTGTATACAATAAATTCACCTCAGATTTGTGGTGAAAAAATAAAAAGGAAAACAAAAGAGACTTAACACTGCATAATCAACAAATTAGGAAAGCTGTTTTATCGGACATCTCAATATTATAAAATGTGTCTCTCCTTTCAATATTTATGGCTAAAATCTTCTTATTATTGAGGTCACTATAATTATTATTTATTGTCTGGTGAAAAAAAGAACTCAAGAATATATTCCCATGAATAAAAAAGTTTGATTTATGCCTACAGATCCCAACTTCCAGTTCTCTGGTGCTATACAATCTCGAATATGGAGCGTTAGAAGCACCACACCCAAGAACATGACACCTGGATTCTCAGTTGTTATATATTCACTAGTAAATAGGTTTTTTTGTTTGATCTTTCTTAAAAAATTCCTATATCTGTGTAAGCTTTAGTTATTTAACAAGAGTTGGCGACTGCTTGCATGGGTATGATTCTCCGCAATCAAGTTAGCCTAAATCAAAACCGTTCAACACCGAGGAGAGTTGCTCATAGGTGTGCAAAACGTGATCACAATAGCCATGAAGCAAGACTCTGGTAGGACACCCTCTGTCCAGATCATGACGAACAACTCTAACAAAAATGCCATGCCTCGCTCACCTAGGTTTCGAATCATGGCATTCTGGACATCGTCGCCAGATCCAGCTTAATTTGGGTTGTGGCAACCAAGGTTTTCTTATTGTTGTCCTCTTTCCAGGGCGCAGTCTTAGAAAACGCGAGGACGAGTTTACCGATTCGGTGGAACTCCTTGGACGTTTTGCCTTATGGGGAACGGTTCCGAAAGGGGATCTCTGTGAAGACCTTTAAAGCCTAGCAAGAATGCGAGCGGATTTAGAATTAGTGTGGAAGCAACCGTATTTGTAAGTCTGTAAAGGAGGGAGCAAAGGATATAGGGCGTCTCAGCTCGCGCAGTATGTGACAGTACGAAATCCCTAGCCTCATTAAAACTGAGTGAGTCGGTAGCCTGAAAGGCCACGACTACTTATCCAGAAGATAAATGCCACATTGCTTCAAGGAAACAGGTTGTGGCTCAATTAACTTTACCATACACAATAAAAACATATATTGTACGGTCTTAAAGCAATACACCCATACCTTCGGTACAATGGATTTGTACGCCTACATAAACAATTCGTGTGGCCGAATCGGCAGCAGTAGTAGTAGTTCCGATGTAATGGTACAGATACTTTGACGTGGCAGATATATCAACCAGCCAGCACTGTATCAGGGATCCTGTCACAATTGCACGTGATTAAGAGTATGTCTCGAGGACTCCCCTCCTCTCTTGTTTTCTCATGACACGCCAGAAATCTAGTTTTCCGTGCTGGGAAAGCTCTTTATTCATGGCTTCTATGGAATAATCCACGATTCTTTCTGGCAGAAACCACCCTTTTCTAGAAATTCATGATAGACTGCGATGTTATCTGCGCCAATGAGGCATTTAGTGTCCCGAGGGCAGTAATAATGTCAGGCTCGAAAGGATCCACCTCATTCATAAGCAGGGCCGATTTTGAGAAACCGGTAACTTTTGGCTCTATACCATTCAACCTAGTTAATACAAACCTTTAAAAGAATATGTGACTTTTAGTCAACATGCTTTCACTATTGGAGTAAACAACTAAGAAGCGTTTGAGTTTACCAGGCTCATAAACGCCAGTTAGTCTCTCTAAGAAGAGCCCAGCGTCATAGAGTCTTCGCTCGCTACAATAACGACGTTATTCTTGGTCTTATTCTGACTCTTCTTGCCAGAAGTTACCCTGGAGCCTGACGTGACAGTCTTGGCCTGGTCATTCGACCAATCGGCAGTAGACCTGATTGCCTCTGGAGCCCCAAGAGAGTGAGGCGAAGCCCTCATCAGCTTTGTATTCTTTTTCCATTTACTTTCTTTTTAGAAGGAGGGTAGGAAATAAATCTGCCTCTCTACACTGCTGAAAAGGGCACCAAGGCCTGACAAACCAGCTAAAGCTATAACCTTCTTCAAGTCGGAAAGGTTTTGTGCCATAAAAAGGGCATTAACCTTAAGAATGAGGTACCTCCTCTCCTTGTGACTTTTTGAGGTCCCAAGTTGCCTTAGGAGGACCTTGCACAGGAGCGTGCTCAAGATTGGTGTCATCGCCCACTGGTCCGAGATGCCCCTATACGGGAGGCTCACCCATCTACAAATGACCATCACCACTCACCACGATAATGGATTGGGTATCCCGCATTGGTGATCATATGGCTTATAGCCCATCCTAAACGTCCCTGGAGCCGGTATGCCGACGTACATTAGGGTAAACTGAGGAGTGGGCATGTCGACTACCAACAAAATGATGAACTCCACTCTAAGGGCGTTGAGGTGGTTCACCTTCCCATATCGAGTAGCAGAAATGCAAGAAGGTGCTTCCTCTAAATCACTATGTTCTTGGTGCCCGCCTGGAAAGAAAATAGGGACCAACCGCAAGTGGAGCCATCCTGAGACATCTCTACTTAAGGGGGATATGAAGAAAACCCATAAACCCCCAGGAATAGGAGAGGGCTAAATGGCTGCTACGGTAAAAACTTTTAGATGCCGCCCTGTGAAAGGAAATAGGAACCCGTTGCTAGAGAAGAGTCGTCCAGAGACAACTCTGCGCAAGGGGGTAAGGAAGAAACCACCAATCATGGAGCATTTGGAATTGGTGAAACACCCTCTCTGTTGGGAGAATCTTGGAAGGGCTTTTCTGATAGTAGAGGGGTAACCACTCCCTAAATGAGGTGGAACTAGCTGATTGTGTCTCAAAAAGCGATAAAACCGGCACTATTTCACCGGTAGGAAGTGGTGAGAGAGGAGCCCTTCCAACAAGTTAAAGTGGGAAGTTGAGAGGGTAAATTTTCCACACACCTCCGAGTCATGTTATTGTCAGGAATTAATTTTCTTTCATCCTTCTGAAGCTTGCACTCGTTACTTTTATATTTTCCCTTTTGTATTCATCTTAAACATACCAGAAACAAAGTCTAACACCTTCATTTTCTTTTCAAACGGATAAGGTCTGCATAGAGAAAAACATACTCTTGTCTTAAGGATGTACAATACCGAGCAAAATAAAGCAACGATTTTCTTTTATTTAAATAATTTCAAAAATATGATGAGTAGATAAATAAAATATTGACACGTGGAAAATAAGAACGATTATTTTTAGCAAGATTCTAGAAGTTTCTTTAAATCATATTGCAACATTTGGTTTAGTAGGTAAAAACTGAATAACCGCCTTTCTTGTAGTACTCACTCTTAAGAGATGCCACCACACGTGAAAATGACTAATTAGTTGAGTAAGAGATTTATCCGCTTGAAAACATTATGCATGACTTTTTCTGCGAGTTCAAGAGAGGTAGGGCGGCTTAAAGAGTGTGATTTCGCGCGTTTTTGAGTAATAAAAAATTAAAACAAAACTTATAAATCTCCTAAAAAACAAGGTCAACCTCGCATACCCACCACCCAAAAAGACAGAGCTATTGGAGCTTCTATATAAAGAAGATCCTTTCGAGACTGCTGCAGGAAATTCTCAAAAAATTAACACCATTAGTGGAAGTTATGTAAGCCATTTCACAGCGTCCGTCACCTCAGTGCATCTGGTTTAAAGTTTCGTTCTTCAGCAACTGAGCAGCAAGAGGAACGTGAAGGCGACACTTGTAAATGCTGAAGCTTATGTTGTTTTTTGTTGGGGGGGGAGGGGGGGCTGGTGAATATTACAAGAGAATTCATTTCAGTGACAAAAGTAAATTTAATTTAGTTGGATCAGATAGTAGACGCTTTGTATACGCGCAGCAGTAGACAGACTTAACCTTAAATTGTTGAAAAGTTGGCTAAACAAAACATATACGAAGCAGCGTAATGGTATTGAGGATCATTTCGTCGGATCTACTGTGTGAATAATTTAAACGGTAATTTCGAATTTGTACCTAAACCTCGTATCACAACGTGTTATACCTTCTATCTGAGCATCTCTGAACCAGCCAGCAGTATTTATGCAGGAAAACGCGCTTACGATACTGCAAAGTGAGTAAAATACTATTTCGACTAAGATTTCGAACTAATGAAATGGCCTGCTCAGATTCAGGACCCGAACCCAATCGAGAACCCCTGTAAGATCATTGTGTATAATGATCGAGACAAGCAGATTTCAACTGTAATGGAATTATGGGTAAATATTTAGCAAGAATGGAAGAAAATCAGACCAGAATTTAAGGAGAAACTAGTGAGCTCCTAGGTAGGTTGTTTTGCATAAGTAACAGAAAAAAAGGCTTCAACACCTACTAATAAGAATTTTGAGCTTCATCCTTGTGGAATCTTGCTTTAGTTCTAGAGTTTTTGATTGCTTAGTAATTCAGTAAATGATCATTTTCTTATTTTGATCGTATCACTATTTTGGGGCTAGTTTATATACATAGTATGATATCTTACAAATACAATTGTATCATAACAAATCTTCATAATATATTAAATATATGCATTTAGGTACCATGTAAATTTCCTTTACCTACTCATAATATTTTTGAAAATATTTTAATGAAGAAAAGTCGTTCTCTTATTTTGCTCGATATTGTATATACACATGTCAAGAGGAAAATTAGCAAAAAAATCTTCCTCTGTTATCTTAAATCTGCTTAGATACTACAATATCGTATATTATATGGTAAAAGGGGGAAAATTATTTAAGGAATCTTCAGAAGTTTACTAAGATGCAGCATCTTTAATTTAGGACAATAATTATGCCAGTAGAGCGTAACCTGAGCTCAAACTGTAGAAACTGTAAAGAAGAAATCTAAAATCAATCTTAAGATGGAGTGAGTAGAATGTGTTGTCAATGAAAGCGATATAGTAAATCGTCTGCTGTAAATATTATGAGAAAATAGGTAGATCAACGCGTAAGAAAATGAGCTAAGATTTGATCAGCAAGTGAGATACATAGAGGAGAGAGTTAAGAGAAGTTAAATAATGGATTTGTTTGAGAAAACGTAGGTCTCTTGAAACTAAATTTATTCCTTTCTTCAAATTGAAATCGGAGAAACTTAAAGAAGGTTTCGATCTGTGATTTTAATCTTGTCGAGTTTGATTTTAATTCATTACTTTTAGTTGGTTCTGCCTCCCTCTTTTTCTGTTAGTCTGTTTCTCGATTTGTCTTTTTTCAGTCTCTGTCGTTGTTGGATCTTCAATATTTCAAAAAGAAATTACTTGTTTTAAAAAATATAGTAAGATTATTTATCAAATGTAAAATAAGAAAGCAGTGAATTTGAGATGTGTAATATGAAGTTTAAAGACATTAAAAATGAAATCACTATGGTTCATTTTAGGAAATTTCTGAGAGCAAATAAATCGTATCCATTAGAATGCACATAAACATCATTCAATGAGACATATCCATACTTGTTGGGATGAAAGACGACACTAAACGAGAAACAAAACTATTGTAGCCATTGACGTTGTAAACAAATGTTGGTTAAATTTCAAGTTTTTTTTAACTGGGCTAAATGTTCAGAGATGTAAACCAAAGAGCAAGGCTGGCTTATCTAAAAATATTTATGCAAGGATAGTTGGTTCTAGGTTTGTTAAAGACGAGTGCCAAGCGTCTATATGACTTACCAACAAAAAGTAACATCGAAAAAGGATGAGATGGGACAGAAACACGCATTTTCTTTGAAAAGTGAGCTAACGGCCACTATTGTAAGCAAAATGTTTGAATTGATAGATGATGAAGGAATTAAGAGGATCTTTGAAAGTTTACTATCAATTACTTCAATTTGTAGATAAGTCTGGACCATACCGCTATCTAATCGAAATTACTTTAAAAACTCTTCTCCTATTCTCTTCAACATTCCTATGGAAAAATAGTTCTATTGGCTTGACAATGTTCACAATATTAAGGCACGGTTGAATAAGCAAACAAATATTTTGAAAATTCAATTTTTGCATTAGGCGTCAACTATAATTTTATTATTTTTTATACACTAGTGTACTACACCGTCAATGAATAAACCGAATCTTTATCAATTAATATTATTATTTACTTGGTTATATTAAATTATATGACTTGATTTAATTTCATAAATTGCATCCCTGAAATGAACTTCACCATAACTAGTGTACGCGTGCCACTCATTCCTAGTGCGCCATTTATAAATTCGTCTGTGTAGCTCACACCAGCCGAATAATATTTGATAGGCAAAATAATGCAGACATAATATTGCTGCCAATCTCCAGTTTATTTTCCCAATCGGTGTTCTTTTCATACAAAGTTATTAATATTATAACTGAAATTTCCATTATTTCTGAACCACCACGCCTATAGTTTGCATTATCCTTTCCACTCAACATCTCTCCCGTGGCCTCGTATCTACTAGGGAAGAAAATTCGCTCCTTCTCTACTAATAAAATGTATTTTAAAGGCCCAAAGAAATGAAAATTGGTAACACAACCAGGAAAAACACTAAGGATATTATGATTACATGTACCATTGAAGCTTAAGAAAGAAAATGGGAGACATAGTAACCGAAAAATTAAGGGCAAATTATTTTAACCTTTATCAGAAAATAAACAAAGGAGGTTGATTTGAATCTGGGTCATAAAGTGACTACGCTAAAATGACCACGACGCTCATCGCCAGAGCCTCCATGCTTAACCACAAAATACATTTATTATATATCACGTGTCATGTGATTTTCAATTCTTACTAAGAATATATATTTTAGATGGTGGCCTTTTATGAAGCTATTGCCGAATATTTTCAGGCCAAACTTTTTCAATAGTTCTTATTTTTTTAGGTTCACTTTTACTTTTAACTTTCTATAAATATTTGTAAAGCGATTTGTAATAAAGTTTCTACTTGCAAACCTAACGTGAATAAAAACTGTTTTTATTTCTTTAAACTTTGCAAATATTTCTACAAAAGAAATTGGCGGAATTTAATAACATAGATAACTTCATGGCCTATATTTAGAAATTGCCTAAAAGTTCCATATAATAAATATTCTTCGAAAGTAAATTCTAAAAAAGTATAAATTATTAGTTTTTAGATTTCGAATTAGATTCGAAATACATAGTTTCCTTTTATTTGTCAGGGAGATTAAACTTTTTCTAAATACAATACTATTAAATTTATATTAAATTCATTAAAATTTATATCCTGCATGAAATGTTGATACTTTGAATAACATTACAAATATGGTACTAGAACATAACTCATTTGGAGAAACTTTGCTGTCTGTAATGTTACATTGTTTGAGAAACGCTACTCTAGAGTACTACGACTATCGTTGCACTTTAATAATCAATAATAGTTTAGCAATGAATTATTATATGAACTTTTTGTTTGCACTTTAATAATCAAAAATAGTTTATCAAAGAATTAGTGTACCAACTTTTTGTTACCTTCCTACTTCATCGAAGATGGCTTTGGAGGATCTTCATCTACACCAATTTAACAGATATAGTTACAACTATTTCAATCACTTCCATCATTCGCTACATTTCACTATAGATAACCATAAAATATTTTTTCCCATCAGAGATAGTTTAAGAAAATACATTTATTGTGGTTACCTTCTTGCATCAAAAAGAAAAACATGAATGAGATGAAATGTATGCAGGCTTCGAGTGATCTTAAAGACTTGTTTAAGCAAGTTTCAGCTAGAAAAAATCTGGTCAGGAAGGAATCGGAAGCTTAGCTGGTCAAGCCTTGTTAATCTCTGCTGCAGCTCTGCCTATTAGGTCTTATAGCCTTACAGTATTCAAAGAGCTTTGAGCAGCAGTTATGAGGTTGGTATTTTAATTGCAGCGGTAAATCATTAAGGCATCTAACTTCATGTCAACTAAAACTTTGCTCCGTATGTTCTCCAACGCCGCAAGGCGATATATAAAAGAGATCTTGAAGAAGGAAGCTATGTATTAAAAATTGATTAGTCTGAACACCATATATATATATATATATGAATGCAATTTCCCGCAGGAAAAATGAAATGATGTTTGCGAGTACTTTTGAACATTATTAAGTTCCTTATCAAGGATAACTACAAGAAATAATATTATATTAGAGGTATATATACGAAAGAAAATTATAAAAGACCGCCTCAAAAACAAGAAATCTCCAATGAAGAAGACGAAGAGGTAACAGATTAAAAAAAATTGAGATAGCATAATGAGGAAGATTTTAAGAAACGAGGAGCGAAAGAGTGGGAAAAATACAGTGTACATATATAACAGAGCAGCGACATAATTAAAAGAAAACAACATAATGGGTCCACATAACTAAAGATTGTATATAAAACAAAAGAGAGAAGTCAAAACTAATTTCTTTAAATATTACTTTTTTAATTATAGCATCTATTTTATATAAGCCCGGGAAAAGGTTAAAATTATCACATTAGCATATAAAAGCACATTCAATGATATTCCTTTTTATTGGGTCATTGGAACGATAAATAAATTTTGCCGAGTTCCAGTTAATTAGATGGTCCTTATCTGACATGTAGACAAAGAAAGTCTTCCAAACTGGATCATAAATTCAGATGAAAACTTCAAACTCTCATCGCCGATAGCGGTTGGGCTATGAATAGTCGGTCTGAAACTGTTACCAACATCTCCTCCGTAATTTTGGATGAAAATGTTGTCACTGCTTTAGGATATGGTTTAAATTTCTCTCTCCCATCTCCCCCTTCAAGTGTTTCCATTGCTAAAAGTTTTGCCAATTTAGAAAAGTATTGTGATGAACCTAGTGATTTAATTTCTATTGTAAAAGGTTGTGTTTATCAATGCTTGGCTAAGCCTGTCCACCTTAATTATCCCCTTCGTTTTCGTCGTGCTTTTTCGACTCTTCGAAAAAAATTCTTCCCTCCCTATCACTAAGGCCGATAAATCTGTTAATATCGTAATCATGGATAAAATTCCTATCTTAATAAAATGAATGTAATGCTTAATGACCAAGATACTTACCTACATGTATTAAAAGACCCCACTCTTCAAGTTAACAGTGACTTCCATAAAAATGTACGGCGATTACTTAAAAACTTTCCTGATTTAATTTCAAAATTCAAGTCTAGTAACGCTACCCTCCCTTATTTGTATGGCTTAGTAAAAACTTACAAACCAAATTTCTCATTACACGCTATTATAAGTTCTGTTGGGTCTGTTTCATATTCCCCGTCTAAATGGCTTACTTCATTTCTTACTCCACTAGTTGGTTCTATTTCTCATTCTCAAGTAATTAATAGTTACGACCTTATTTCTAAACTTAATGCTATTCATTATTCTAATGATTTTACGCTTGTTAATTTTGATGTTTGTTCATTATTTACCAAAGTATCCGTTGTAGATCTTTTCAATTTCCTTAATGATCTTTTGCAAAATTATGACTTGCCGGTACCCGTTATTACTTTTATGAACCTCATTTCCCATTGTACCAAAAATTGTAAGTTTTCTTTCGAAAGCAAATATTTCCTTCAAAAATTCGAATTAGCCATGGGTAATTAATTGTCTTTCACCTGTCCTTTCTAATTTTTATGGAGTTTTTTAAAACAAAACTTCTCACTACTATCCTTGACGCCCAGATCGTTTGGTACAGGTATATTGATGATGTCATTTGCTTGTGGCCTAATTCCAAAGATGTTAATATTTTTCTGACCAGACTCAATTCTCTCGTCTCTTCAATTAAATTTACCCACGAGATGGAAAATAATAGAACCCTTCCCTTTCTTGATCTTCTTATTCATAGAACTCATACAGGTTTTAAATACTCTATCTTTCGTAAGCCTACTAATTCAAATTCTAAAAATTCATTTTTACCCTTCTCACAGCTCTAAAGTTAAACGTTCTGTTTTTTCTGTTACGTTTCTACGGGCATTACGAGATGTGAGCCCGGAATATATGGATTTGGAATTTTCCAATATTTTTGAAATTGGCCATAAGCTTTGTTACCCTTACCCTTTTCTTCAAAACTGTCTTTCTTCGGCTAAAAAGACATTTTATCAAACTCTCCCTACTCTCCCTCTTAATAGTAATAACATTTTAGTTCTACCAATTTCTGTTGGTTTTAGTGATCTTCCCCGTCCTTTGAATAACTTTAACATTTCTGTTGCTTTTAAATATGAGACGACCATTAAGAATTTATTAGTACGTAATAATTGCAATAGTTTTGGGGGGAGGTTATTCATTTGACTGTTCTGGTTGCCTAAGTAAATATTATGGGCCAACAGGTAAACAACTTTCAGTTCGCATAAATCAACTTAAATATAATGTCCAAAGAGAGGAAAATAACAGTGCTTTCTTTATCCACATGTCAGATAAGGACCATCTAATTAACTGGAACTCGGCAAAATTTATTTATCGTTCCAATGACCCTATAAAAAGGAATATCATTGAATGTGGTTTTATATGCCAATGTGATAATTTTAACCTTTCCCCTGACTTAAATAAAATAGATGCTATAATTAAAAAAGTAATACTTAAAGAAATTAGTTCTGACTTTTGTCTTTAGTTTTATATACAATCTTTAGTTATGTGGACCAATTTTGTTGGGGTTTTTTTAATGATGTCACTGCTCTGTTATGTACACTGTATTTTCCCCGCCATTTCGTTCCGCGTTTCTTATAATCTTTCTCGTTATGCGATCTCCATTTCTTTTAATGTGCTACCCTTTCGTCTTCTCAGTTTGACCTTACTACCTGCTTCTTCTCATTCTTAATGTGAATCTTTGCCTTATCCCTTTCATCTTCTTCATTAGTGATTTCTTGTTTTTGAGGGGGTCTTTTTTTACTTTTTTTTCTTATATATACCTCTAATATTATACTATTTCTTGTAGTTATCCCTGATAAGGAACTTAATAAAGTTCGAAAGTACTCGGAAACACCATTTAATTTTTTCCTGCAGGAAATTGCACTCAGTGCAATTAATTCTCAAATATATAGAGGTTACCATCTCTTCTTCAATTATTCCCTAATGCACAACGACTTCCAGACTCTAAAGTCTTATTTTAAAAATAATTGTTACCCCACACCCTTGGTTGACAAACTAATCAATAATTTTCTTACAAAAATTTACTCTCCAGCCTTTCTCTCATATAATGTTCCCAAAATGAAAAATTGTTCGTAGTACCTGAAATGGGACCTTACAATAAATTATTCACTAGAAAATGCAACAAATTACTTAAAAAATATTTCTTTCATACAAGCTTCAAAATCACTTTTGTTAACCCACTTTCCATAGGAAGTTTCTTCTCGTCAAAAGCCAAACTTCCTCTAGAAATGAGCAGCCGTGTTGTTTACGCTTTTACTTGTCCTTGTTGTTTGCAAGGAACCTATATTGGTAGTACGGTTCGCTCTTCGAAAGAGAGGTTTTGTTCTCACATGGGAATAAGCCATCGCACTGGAAAAATATTGTCTAAGAAGGAAGCTTCGTAATTAGAAATCATATTATACAATGCAAGACAGAATGTTCCATAGATAACTTCAAAATAATTGGTCATAATAACAATGAATATAGTCTAAGAATTTTGGAATCCCTACTAATACGTACAAAATATCCCAAACTCAACATAGATAATACCGCTGTTTCCCTTTTATTTCCTAATTTTAATTACCTCATTCAACAACCAACCAACCTTCTCTTATTTAACAACCAACCAATCAAATTCCTATCCTTCTTTAAGCCGAATCATTTATAATTTCTTCACTTTGTGATTTCTCCTGAACTTCATCGGTAAGCAATATTATACTGTAATTTTTTACTTTTGTGTTTTTGCTTCTTTTTTTCATGTCAATAGTGATTAAATTAGATTAATAATTTGATTCTCTTGCCTTTTAAATTCCTGAGTTATCGGTAAGCAATATTATACTGTAATTATTTATTTGTTTTTTTCGTTTCAATAGTGTTATATTAGATTGAAAATTTTATTCTCTTGACTTTTAAATTCCTGAGAAATTTTCTAATTATTGATTTACCTATATATATATTATATATATATATATATATATATATATATATATATATATATATATATATATATATATATATATATATATATATATATATATATATACATATGCAAAAAAAGTAATGATAAACCACAATATATGAATCTGAATAACTAGTTTCGGCTGTCCCATCCGCCATTCTCAACTATTTAATGAAGGCGAATTAAAAGACGATACAAAAAGAAATCAGGGAAAACAAAACGGAAAAAAATATAAACATTTTGCGTGGTTCCGGAGCTAATTAAAAGATTAAACAAAATGAAAGCAGAGGAAGCAAAACGCAAAAACATAAATATAAATATTATTCTTGGTTCCGGGGCAAAGGTTGAAAATAATGGAATCAGAGGAAACAAACTGGAAAAATAATTATTAGCATGGAAACGGGGCAAAAAAGTAAGGTAGTTGGGGCGGTTTATAAATGAGTTTGGCAACATAATTCAAGATATATTTGTTAAAAATGCATTGCCCACAGTGGAAGCATGGGTAGGAAATCATTTCGTTATGGGAGTAAATTACAATCTTCGGGTTGGGTAGTAATAAGCACACCTAAGTGTCCTACCAAGACCCTAAAGAGTAGCAACCCCTCGTCTTTGTGCACTTGTAAGCATTTATGCTTTAAAAAATCCGAGAGGCGGTGGCACCAGGGTAGTGTCAGCTGATTTGGCCACTACTTTCATAAAGTCAACCACTGCGCCTTTATTCAAAGATACATAAATTATTTAGCAACTATAAACTATTTAACACAAATCGAAGTTGCTCAAAAGAAAACATTTACGTTAAACAATGTAAACCAGAGACAGGCGGAGCACGAGTAACAGTCGAGGTTTAGTTTCAGTTTTGTGTATAGAAAGAACAGAGAGGGACTGCTGTAACACGGCAGTCGGGTAGTCAGAGAGGAGCTTTGCGGAAAATAATTAAGAAAGGGACAGCGAGAGTAGATAGGTCGGTGGCTATACACCGAAGCGAGGTGTTGTAGTGAGGATGTAGGTTATGGGGTAATTGACTGGGTGAGGGTTGGGGGCAAGTCAGGGGGGGGGAGGCTGACAGTCCATCCGAAAACGCGTTATTCACGATGCCTTATTGGTTTTTATGCGAAGAATGGTACGGGTGGCAGGTGTTCGTGGGCCGCGGGATATCGCGGCGCCATCGCGTACCTTCTTACATGTAGCGAGGTGTAAAGTGGGTCTGTGGTGAGTTTTCCAAGTTGTTTTGTAAGTCTAGTGTGAGCGTAGGTGTTGAGAGGAGTTAGTTTGTTGTTGTTGTGTAGTGCGTCCATTCTCGAGTACAGCGGCGAACGGCAAGCGCGCTTCAGATCAGAGTTCTGAATGCGCTGAGCCTTTCGCTTCCATGTGTCGCTTGAAGCTACGAGTGACAGTGGGGCGTACGTGAGAATGGGACGCACGAGTGCTTTGTATAAGTGTTGTTTTAGTTTTTTACTTGCTGGGTAGAACCTACCCAGCAATGCGTTTGTACGTGAGGCTCTTGCTTGTATTATGTTCTGGTTTAAGTTGAACCTGAGGGATTTGTCGAATGTTACCCCCAGGATTTTGGTGCACTGTGTGTATGCGAGCCTTGTTGGGTTTTGGTGGATCATGTTTGGTGTGTGTGAGTAGATTTGTAGGTTGTGCATGAAGTGATCTCTAGCGCCGTAGAGTGTCATCTGTGTCTTCTAAGGATTCGTGGCAATCAGCCATTTGTCCTCGTAGTCTGTCTTCTCATCAAGTATTCTTTGTGCGTGGAGCGCGATTTCTTCGGGGGCCCGGCCGCTGACGAGAATGGTCTCGTCGTCGGCGTAGGCCACTATGTATGTGTGAACGCAGTTTTCTGGTGGGCGTGGGGTGTCGTTTGTGAACATAATGTAGAGTGTGGGTGCCAGAACGCTTCCTTGGGGAACGCCTGAGTGTGGTGTGAAGGGTCTTGAAAGGGTGTTGTTGTATCTGATGTGGCAGCGCCGTCCAGTGAGGTAGTGTGAGAGGAGCCTTCTGGTGCAGAGAGGTAACTCCGTGTTGTTGGTGAGTTTCCAACGGAGTCCCTCGTGCCACACCTTGTCAAAGGCTTTCTCCACGTCCTTACTGATGGAGAGAGTCTTTTGGTGTATCTGTCGTTTCTTCTGTATTCTGTCGTGTACGATGGTCACGGCCGCCTGAGTGGACCTGCCTCTCCTGAACCCGTATTGATGGGGGGAGAACCAGTCCCTCTCTTCCAGGAACTCTTGTAGGTGGCAGTTGACCATTCGTTCGAGTATTTTGCCTAGGTGCTCTAATAGAGCAATAGGCCTGTAATTGTTTGGGTGTTTTGGGTCTTTGTGTTGTTTATGAAGGAGTATATTGTGAGAGACTTTGAATATTTTAGGGAAGTGGCCTGAGGCTAGAGAGGCATTGAATAGATGTGTGAGTGTGGGGTATATGTCTGCGGGGAGGTTATGTATTAGTGTGGCTGGTAGGCCGGAGGGGCCGAAGGCGCGTTTTGATGTCGATTTTATGTAGTGTTTTGTTTCCTCGACGGTGATTGGAGTGGTAAGTGTGGAAGTATAGTCGAGCACCTCCATACGTATCAGGGGGGCAGGCCTCAGCTCGTGAGCATGAGTCCGGCACCATTCCTGAATGTCCTGGAAGTGCTCCTGCGCATGTGGTTTTGGTGGGTTGTGGGTGTGTACTGTGTCCCAGTGGGACCTGAATGCGTCGAGGATGTCATTGGTGTCTGTGAGTGTGTGGTTGTTTATTTTCAGTGTTATTGGTTTGGATGGTTCCGTACCCAGCATCCTTTTCACGTGCCGCCAGAAGAAGGAAGGGTCCATGCAACGGGTGTCGTCCGCGATGCGGACAACCTCATGCCACTGCCGGTTCCTATCTAGCTGCACGCATTGAAGGATGCGGGCACGTAGTTGGTTGATGTTCTGTTGTTGTGGGCCTCTGGTGTAGTGTTTGTTGTACTGTGTGATAAGTCTCTGTGTGTGTATTGAAAATGTGAAGTGTTTTAAGCAGGTGTAGTTTTTGCGTGGTGAGTGTAGATTACGTGCGGTGGTGATGGTGTCCAAGAGTGAGCACCAGTGGTGGTCTATTTGTCCTGGATTGGTGTTCTCCAGGTCGAGGTTATGTGGTGTGTTTGTGGATATGTGGCTCCTGAATTCAGCCCAGTTTGTTTTTTGTAATCGTATATAGGTGATGTGGGGATGAGTATGGGGGATGTGGATATGAGAAGGCATATTGGTATGTGGTCTGATAGTACGTGGGGACCGGGTGCAATGTGAGTGTAGAATCGTGTGGTGTGGTCGTTACGGAAGACCACATCCGGGGATGTGGTGCCCGTCGCGCGGGCCGAAGAACGTGGGGAAGGCAGGGCCGATGTGTTCGCAGCGGAAACGCCGCAAGGCACCGGCCAAGTAACTCCCCGCATCGTTCGTATTGTTGGAAAGGAGTGTCGGGTGAAAAGCGTTGAGGTCCCCCGCAAAGAAGATAGGTAGGTTGTAGTTTGAAAGGGCCCGGAGTGGGACTTCTAAGTTTAGCTGTATTCGTGGTGGTCTGTAATGTGTGGCCACTATTATGGGGCCAGAGCTTGTGTCTATTTTGCAGGCTAGAAAGGAGGTGTCGCGTGTGTTGACGAGGGAGTGGTGTATGTTGCGCTTTACTAGGATCGCAGATCCTAGGTGCCGCGACTGTGGGGATAAGTATGTGTGATAGCCTGCAATGCAAAGTCTGTTGTTGGGAGGGTGTAAGCTGGTGGAGTTTAGAAGTATGATGTCGGGTCTTTGTGTGTTGAGTACCCAGTTGGCGACCGTATGGCGAATACCGTGCCAACTGCGTACGTTTAATTGTATTACACTAATACGACCTATTGTCGTGGTCTTAGTGCGCGGGAGGCTGACTTGCCAGGAATCGTCCCCTTCTCCTTGGTTATTGCCCAGGAGGCGTGAGGGGCGAGTACCTTGACTCGTGTTGATGCGTATTTGTCAGGCACGGCCGTGTTATTGGGTGGGGGAGCCGTAGTGTGTGGAGGAGTGTGTTCTGTAGAGGTGGTGGCTTTGGGTGGGGTGGTGTCTTGGTGGGGGGAGTTCGTGACGAGGGTGGGCGGTGTAGAGCTGGAGGATGAAGGGCTGGAAATGGTTGGGGAGGTACATATTATGAGAGGAGGGGTGTCGGGGGAGAGAGGAGGTAGGGACGGCGGAGGGGTGGTGGAGGGAGAAGGGCAAGGAGTCAGAGGAGAAGGAGTTGAAGGAAGGGGGGTTGGAGGGGTGGTGGAGGGAGAAGGGCAAGGAGTCGGAGGAGAAGGAGTTGAAGGAAGGGGGGTTGGAGGGGAAGGAGTCTTAGGTGAAGGGGAAGAAGGCGGAGGAGGAGGGGAGTGAGAAGGAGTAGAGTGAAAAGGGGTGTGTTGAGAAGGGGAGGATTCAGAAGGAGTGGAGGGGGAAGCAGTAGGGAGCGAGGAAGGAGTGGAGCCAGGAGAGAGGGGGGTTTGTTTGTCCCGTGCCTGTCTACGCGGGTGGGGCTTGGGGGTGGGGCTTGGGGGTGGGGTTTTGGGGGTTGGCACGGGGTGTAGTGGACTGCGAGGGGGTTGAGTGACAGTGGAGGCTGTGGAAGAGGAGGCTGAGATGGGTGCGAGGGGGGTGGTGGCAGTGGGAGGTAGGCGGGGTTTGGATAGAGGGGTGGCAGGAGCGCGAGGAGGATAGGTTGTGTGAATGGGGGATGGAGCAGTGGCTAAGGAAGGTGCAGGAACAGGACAGACGGCGGGGAGAGCGTGGTGAGAGTGGGGGGCGGTGGTTCCCTGCGGGCAGGGGTCTGTACCCGTCGGGGTGGGGAGGAGTGCAGGTCTGGATGTGTGTGCGTCTATTAGAGCGAACACCTTCTCGGGGAAGGTGATTTGTTCTATGCCGTTGGAGGCGAATAGCGTGTTTAGTATTTTCGCGTATAGTCGGGGGTCACCCCTCGACATGTCTTTTGCCACCGCTGAGAGCAGGGTGGCCAGGTGTAGTTTGTTTTTTGTGTTGTCGCAGGGGTAGGGTGGGGGTGGGGGTGGGGGTGTAGAGTGGGCGTGTAGAGTGGTGTGGGGGTGGTAGTGTGGTGTGTGGGTGTTGGTAGTAGTGGGGGTCTCTGAGTGTTATGAGCTGGGGGGGGGATGTGTGGGAGGGGTGGGGTTGCTGCAGGGGGGGGTGCGTCGGGGGTAGGGCAGGGGGAGCCGGCAGCGTAGGGCTGACAGCAGCGACGAATGACATGGTGAGGGGAGGGGGTGAGGGGAGGGGGTGCGGGGGCGGGGTGTGTGGTTGTGCGTGTGTTTGGTTGTGGGTGCCGGATGGCCTCCACGGCGTCGTGGCGTGCCTTGCCTAGGTAAGGGCACCTGGGGTTGACGGCGACGTGGTCGCCGCCACAGTTTGCACAGCGGGCTGTGGTAGAGGTGCAGGTCGTGTAGTGGTGCCCCACTACACTCCACTTTGAGCAGATTAGGTTTGCAGTGCAGGTGTTGGTACTGTGACCGGTTTTATAGCACCGGTGGCATTATGTGGGTCTTATGTTGTGCTGTTCTTCAATGTGTGTGGGGTTTGTGAGGGTGCCGCAGACCTTGATGCCTTGGTCTAGCAGCATGTTTTTGGTGTTGTCACTGGACAGTGTAATTACTGCCCAGTTTTTTGACCTGTTGAAGTACAGGTCCTTGATGACCTCCTTCCCGTACTCCTGACGGAGGTGCGAGCGAAGGTCCTCATTAGTGAAGGCCAACCACAAAGGGTTGGTCCTTGTGCCCCCTATTTGGTATCGTTTCATGATACCGTCAGCGAGTCTCGTCTGCAGGTTGTGTGTGTTTAGTGTAGTGGTGGCATTTTGGTGCAAAGTTAGCGCGTCCTCCTGTGAGCGGAAGACGAGCTTGTGGCCTGTGCGTAGTTTGATTATGTTGGTTATTGGTGTGTCGTGGGTGGAGGCTAGCGTGAGCAATGTGTGGTGGTCGATTGTGTAGGGTGCTGGTTCTGTGGTGCTCGTTAGGATAAGGTGTGAAGTGTTTGCCATTTTTGTGGTCTATACGCTTTTTGCTTAGATGGGAAGGCCCCCGCCCCGCCGATGAGGACCCCGTGAACATGACTCGGATGTGGTGAAGGGTGATGGATGATTTTATGGACCTGGTTGGGCTCCTTAGAGGGTGTAAAAACATGGCGGACTTAATGATGACTGAAGCCAGAATCAACTGACTCCAGTCGGGGTGCCGCCCACTCTATTGAGTTTTGGTTATTTAAAAGTTACGTCCGACTTCTCACAGAGACGGAAGAGTCTCCCTCTGTGGTCCTGGACGCTGGCCGAAGGGTAGGTTGTTATGCCTCCCCACGTTTGTAACTGAATCCCAAACCAGGTCGCTTCTTCCTTTGGGTTCCGCAGCGGGGTAAGCCTCAGACCTCCTTTCCCCAGAGTTTTTCAATTATGCCTTTTCTAAGTAGAACGGCATAGTTGCAACGAAGCTATATGTGTAGAGTCACGTTCACGGAGCCAGACATCACGGCGGAGCAGGGATGGGGGGGGGGTTAGCACGTCATATCAGAATGACGTGCCTAGGAAATAAAGGTATTTTTATTCGGGGGTGGGGGGCAGGGGGTGACTTAAGGTCCTATTTAGGTCCGGGGGTATCTCGTAGATGGTGAAATTTCGTCCTGGAGAAAAATTCGTTGGTGAGCGGGAGTGTCCTGGAGGGGACTGCCCCTCAACGTTACCTCCTTTGCTGGCTAAGACTTCTCTTAGGTTGTAGAGCTTACAGAGAAATTCGATCGCTGTGTAAACGGTCAAATTCAAATTCAAATTAGGTTAAAGTGGTGAAATTGTGTGGTAGGTATATAAAGGTGTGAATAAGTTTTCTAGTTTGCCCTGGTGTTAGGGCATCACTAGCATTCTTCATGTCGTGGTTAACTAAAAAAAATTCCTCCGTCAAAAAAGTAGCTGACTGTCATTGACAGTCAGTTTCCTCCGTATAAATATATATAAATAAATCTCTGTGTGATAAGTATTTCCACCTTCGAAGCATTCAAGCCTTTCAAGGTTGACTTTTCTAGCTGAATGAATCTCAGTGTTGATTATTCTTCAATTCCTTTTAATGTGGGCATTTAGCCCTTGTCTTAGTTTGGTATTTGTTGACAATGGGTATTGGGGAGTTGGGCACTTCGCCTCTTTTAATTCTTGACTTTTGACAAATGGGAATTGGGGAGTTGGGCACTTCGCCTCTTTTAATTCTTGACTTTCAACTAATTAATTGTAACATGGGTGTTGGGGAGTTGGGCACTTCGCCTCTTTTAATTCTTTACTTTTGACTTTTAGGTGTGGGCACTTCGCCTCTTTTATATTTAATTTTGGTATTATTTTATTAATACTTGCTATGTAACTATAGGGGGGGAGGGGACTTTAATGTGGGCACTTCGCCTCTTTTTCAATTGGTTGTTAAAAATTGTAAGAATCGATACCACTGTTGGACTACTTGTCAACTTTTAGGTTCTTGAGTCGTGGACCTATTAGAGGAGTGGACTAACCCTATGTAAACATGGGTAGTACCGCTTCTCTCGCGCAGGTTCTACTGCTCGGGAACAGAGCAGTTCTACCTATAGCGCGTCTCCGGTTGGCACGTATATTGATGTTCAGGTTTAAGTTTGGGAGTATAGTCTGGTCTATCTTGTCCCAAGTTTTTCTCCCTAGCCGTTGGATCTCCGTGTTGATCGGCTTTAGGTCGATTCTCTGGTGTAGAATCGATTGCCGAATACGGTCGATCCTACGCGTGCCTGTTATCAGCAGCGTGGCACTATTCTGTACTCTCTGCATCGTTCTGAGAGATGTACAGCTTGCCATCTGCGTGATCACGGCCGGGTACACCAGGACTGAGCGTACCAAGGCCATGTACAGTTTTTTGATATTAGGCACGCTGAGGCCTCGGAAACGGTAAAGTTTCTTCAGCTCTCGTTTGGCTAGGGAGACTCTGGTTTTCATATGAGTCGAATATCCAGATTTGTAGAGTCGCAATCCCAGGACATTACCTTTATTGGAGTATGGGTAGTGTTCATTGTCGACGATGACGTCATCAACTTTCCGGCGGTTCATCGGAATGATCGTGAACTTCTGGCGGTTGGTTTTGATCTTCCACTTTCTTTCATATCTGTTGATATTATCAATTTCGACAGCTGTCGCCCTCGCCTGACTACCAGAGTTCCGGAATGGACTTAGGACGATTTGGGTGATGTCGTCTGCATATTGCAGATACATCGAATCGAACCTCACTGGAGCAGGTAGGTCTATAGTGTACACTAGGTACAGCAGAGGACTGAGACAGCTGCCTTGTGGAACTCCCGCCTCGAGTTCGAATTCGGGTCCTTTGCAGCCCTCGATTGAAATTCGGGCTCTCCTATCGGAGATATAATTGCAAAGGATCCTTTCCAGTAGTGGGTTAAGCTGGAGGTTAAGGATCTTGTATTGTAGTCCTCTCAGCCAAACCTTATCGAAGGCCTTCTTTACATCACGCAGCACTACGTCTACATACCGCTTCTCAGCTTTACTGCAGGCGAGTTTCTCCGCAAGGAGGGCGAGGGCCGTTTCCGTTCCTCGTCCCTTGCGGAACCCGTGCTGCTGAGGGTTGTGGACTCCCAGCTCGGCAGGTTGTTCTTAGAGCCTGTTAGCTAGGAGTCTCTCGTAGATTTTCGCAACGAATTCCAGCAGGGCGATGGGCCTGTAGTTTACCAGTTGATCAGGGGGTTTACCTCCCTTGGGTATGAAGATCATCTTCGCAATCTTCAAACCTTCCGGGAAGTAGCCCGTATTCAGGGAAGCGTTGTAGACGTTAACGATACCCTGAATGATCTGCTGTGGGGCGTTAACCAAGTTATTTCTGGTGATACCCGTCCAGCCTGGTGCCTTTTGGCGAAAGGCTTTCACAGTGGCCATGACGTCCTCTGATGTTATGGGGCGTCAATGACCCGCCATCTCCCTGCCCTCGTTGGCTTGCTGTAGTGGATGCGTGCGATGTATTTCCTGATTTAGTTGTTCAATCAGTTGACCTTCGAATTCCTGGTCGAACTCAGCGTTTTCCTCGGGGGTAATCCTGAAAACGCTTTTCCAGAATTTCCTGAACCTATCCTCGAGAACCACCGGGTTCTCTATGTAGTCATCGTTCTCCTTTATCCGAGCTTTGGGTCTTGGAGTAAGTCCCTTTAAGTTCCTGACTTGGCGCCAGAACTTAGCCGGGCTAAGCTCGCTGTCGATTTTGGCTATCAAGGTGTTCCATATGTCCTCCTGTTGGAGGTTTATAGCCTCTCTAAGCTCTGAACTTAGGCGTCGAAGCAGCAAGCTCCTTTCCCGGCTGGGACCCTCCCGTCTTACATCCTCATACACTTCCCTGTGAGCACGAGCGATATCTCTCATCTCCTCGGTCCATCTGGGCTGAGGAGGTGTTTTATACCCTGTTACGGGTATGCTCTCGCGGTCCGCGTTTAGTATGGACGTTGTTATCCTTTCCAACTCCCTGTCAATCTCCTCTAACGACGCCGTGCTGAGGTCAGCTGGCGCATAGTCGCTGAGTCGCTGCTTGTAGCGATCCCAGTTGGCCATGGCGTAGTTTTTCCGGAGAGGGGCTGGGAGCTGGATTGGTGCGAGAGATATTGTTGTGAGAATCGCGATGTGATCACTAGGGACTGTTGGGCCTGGCTCGCTATGGTAGTTAAAGGGGAAGCCTTCACTTGTCAAGATTATGTCAGGTTTAGTGGCTGACCGGGAAGTGATATAGGTCGGAAAATCCGGCCCTATCCTTTGGATGTTTTTTCTTCCCATAATCAATTCCAAGTTTCGGCCTCTATCGTTGGTGCTACCATAGCCCGCCGTTCGGCATCTGGCATTGAGGTCTCCCCCTAAGAATGCCATTCTGCGGTGCCCAAACAGTGTATAAAAATTACATAACGGGAGATATGCTCGTCGAGGGGGTTGATATGCCGCAGCTATCACGAGGTCTCCGACCAGGGTGTGAACCTCGATTGTCACAAAGGACTCATCGAGTTCTGGCAGTTGTTTGAAGGAGATGTTCCTCTTGACAGCTATTGCAGCACCATCAAACCTTTCCTGGGAATGATTCTTCATGAGCACTCTGTAGCCCGGTATTTTTATGCGACCAGCTGTTGTGTCGATACCGTGCTCTGTGATGAGAATGATGTCGGGGTCGAGCACACGGAATATGTTACCATATGCCGTGGCCTTCTCCTCCCAACCATTCACATTGAGTGTCAGAATCCTCATTTTATTGCTTACTCTTTCCATCTTGAGTCACCTAGTGTTTTGAGGTGACGTTCTTCTTCCTCCCATTCTTCTTCTTCCTGAATTCAGCGTTAGAGAGTTGCTCGCATGTGTTCTGATGAAGGATCACATTCTGTGCGAGCAGGGCCTCTTCCACTGTACCATGGTCTATCTCAGAGTCGTACTCCCATTTATAGATTTTTGCTTTAATCCCTTGGAAAATACGACTAGGCTCCATTTCCTCTGGGAAGGGGAATTGATTGCAGGCGTAAACCCTCAGGTTGATGTAGTTCGCCCGCAATCTCTTGGATTTCTTCTTTTTACCCTTCTTTTCCAGGGGTTTGGATGCTTCCGCGTCTGAGGAGTCCGAAGACTCTGATGAGCTGCTCGTTTCCGAGCTCGCTTGTTTCGCCGTGCTTGTCATAGATTGGGTGGGAGCAGGAGTTTTCGTCTCGACTGCTTCGTTACTCGTTTTTTCGGGTTGTTGTTTACTTGGGTTAGCTTGCACCTTAGTCTGCTGGGCTTTTGGGGTCATCTGCAAATGCAGTACGTCCCCAGAAGGGGGGTTATCCGGGAACCACATTTGTTCCATCCCGTTTTTGGCCAACATCTGGTTCAACACGGTGGCGAATGTGCCTGGGCGAGCCAGATTCATGACGTGCGCATGAAGTATTCACGTCATGATTTTCGTAGATCCCTCATTTTCAATTTTGAGGTATGTTCTTCTGGCATCCACCTCTGAGATGGCTGCCTTTGCCGCTTGTGCGTAGGACGTGTTCGCCCTACGTGTGACCTCATTCCTCTTTGCCTCCTGTTTATTCCTCATAACTTCTTTTTTGGCGGGACAAGACATGGCCATCGTTCGGTGGCCCTGCCAGCAACTCACGCATTTTTCAGTTGTGCTGACACAATTCCGCCAATTGTGGCCAAGCTGGCTGCATTTGGAGCAGGTCTCCTGTGGCTCCTTGCAGTCCTTGGTGGCGTGGGTCAGATAATATTGAGTTAGAAATGTTTCATCGCATACAAATGCGCTTTGTATGGTAACACAAGTTTAGAGAGCAGTGAAAGAACCAGCACACGAGAACAAGGGCGACTGCGAGCAAATCAAAAACTCTTAGTCCACCCATGGAGAATGAGAAGCCTGGAAACTGGAAACTCAAGAGACGTTCAACAGGCAAATAAAAAGAAGATAAAACAACAGTAGTTAACACAGACTCATGAAACGAAGCATATTAAGGATATTAGAAATAAACACCCTTGGCCGGACAATGAAGAGGACTCTTTACGAAATATATTCAGATAAATTGATTCAAATGTCATCCTGATTGCAGAAGACGGGATCGAGATGCGTCATTAACAGATGAAAATTTGAAATTACGAATTTTTTATCACCAACTACTATAATCATAAAATTGATACGATGGTGCTCATATTGGGATCCTTATGTAGGACCTAAATGCTTTGTGTCAGGAGTCCAGTTATAAAACCTTCATTCGGATCAGAAAGACCTTTGATACTTTGCTGGACAGAAACATCGTCAAGCGAACTGGCCCCAACCTACGCACCTATCTTAGAGCGGAAGCTGCTACAAAACCTGCCATCTGTCTAGCCAATTGTCAACTACCATTCAACTTCTACATGAAAAAAGTCCAGGCACCATCTAGTGGCCAAATAGGGATCCTACTCACGATCAATAGAAACTATACATATCATAGCGGTAGAAAGAAAAACTACAAAACGGAAGTCTGGGCACGGTATGCACAACTCTTCAAGAGCTATTATCCCTCCACTTACGATGAGAAAATTCCATATGAGATTAACGAAGCACTTGGCGGTCTAATTAACCACCTAATCATCGCAGATAAAGCTTGTATCCCAAAATTCGCGTATAGGTCCATCTCAAAATATAGATGGGGTGAATACCTCAAGGATTTTTACCGTGATCTGAAATTAATATATGTGCTTGACATCAGGAACGCATCGTTTAACTCGATATAGAGACATAAAAAGATCAAAGAAGAACTCAACCAGTTGATTCTCGAACAAAAGGGCAAAATATGGGATTATGCGATAAAAAGCCGTGATCAAGAGGCCTCTCAAAGATTTTTGGTAAAAAATAAGGCATCTGAAAGGATCAAATGGAGGAGCGAAGAAAATGGAAACTAGAAACGAAGACGCAAACATCGAAACGGAAAAAAAAAAATATAAAAGCAATATTTCGAAGTTATTGTGAAACATATTCTGTATAACTGAAGAAAAGAATGAAGAATAAGACATAGCGTTCGAACACAAAATCATAACGAGCTAAACACCCAGATCAATAGGACGCGCCCGTTCCAATAGGTGGATAGACAACGCAATGGAGGTTCTGAGATAACCGAAAAATAACTACTTGGCCAGCTTCGCTCCGTCCACAAGAAAGCCACAGAACAATAGAGGCTAATAACAATTAATTTTAATAAGGCACCAGCCAATATAATCGAAGTAATGAGGAAACCATTTAAAGTTCGTCTAAATACATAATATTTTTCCGATGCTTTCAAAACCGCTAAGATAATCTTGTTTTCTAGTTACAGTAAGGCACCAACAAGGAAAGAGCGCTATAGACCAATTTTACTATTGGAGTTTGGCGAGAAGCTCTTCGAGAAGATCCTCAGCAGAAGGCTGGTTTCTAACCTGGAAGAGAACTACCTGTACAATCCGTACCAGTTTGTCTCCGGATAAAGTGAGGCCAAAAGGGAGGGGAGTCACGTGGATATTGTATGTTGGGATGTATCAAAAACATTAAATGAGGTTTGGAAAAGGGAGATGCAAGCTAAGATACTGCCTCTGAGCCTAAGTAAAAACTTAGAAATAACTCTATGTGACTATTCCACGGAGACAGCGGCGTATATCAGTTTGAGGAGCATTGACGGACCTAAGATTAGGCTTAAAGCCGTCCTCGGCAGGGGGGTGTCTGTCCGCCATTCTTCACTCGATTAACACGGCAAGTGTCCCAGCGCTGGGCAACCCTACTTGCCTCAAGGTTGAATTTGCGGATGATTTCAGCTTGATAATCCAAGGCCTTTTTGAGAAGATGTTTATGCAAGCTAAAATGACAGCGGTAGAATTCCATAGATTGAACATCTACGAAGCAAAATGGAAACTAAGAAAAAAACAGGAGAAAGTATGGGAGGAGTCCCAATTGGAAGGAAGCTACTCTCATGTTTCGATGTGGGATAGGTGCTATCCCTACACTACAGATGGCAATGTACGCGGAATGAAAATTATTTCATCCCTGTACAGAAAACACGCCAAAGTTTTAAATTTTGAGAGCCTCGGACACAATTCAAAATATATTCATGTTCAGAAAACTCCGGGAGAGCAATATGAAGATATACAATGCACTTGTAGGATTTATGCTGCTTTACCCAGCTTCCGCCCTCTCTTGTGTCTCGACGAAGCAAAAAAGGAGACTACAGGTCGTGCAGAACAAAGAAAACAGCTGCACAGGGTGCCGGGAAAAAAACCCATTGAAACAGTCATAGAATAATGGACTAGGAAAATTCAAATGATGGTTAATCAAAAATGAACGAAGAGATCATGGAAATGATTAAATAGAACAGAATAGCCAAATGCCATTCAATATTTCCAAGTTCCGCTAGCCTTATTGGTCGGTGGAGATGAAGTTCGTTCTCCGCATGACGAAATGTCTGAAAACTTTACCAATTTTGACTCGAGAAGAAGGAACTGAAGAATAAAAAATAACATTAAAACGACATAGCTAGAGAATATAACTCGAAAAACACTATCAATAGTAATAATAAAGTAATTTATCCATAAAACAAAAACAAATGCAAATAAAAGAAACAAGTATCATTAAATTTTTAATAGCAAAAGTTTGAATCCCGTTTAAAACAATATAAACAATCAAAGATATACACGAAAAGTAAGATAAATTGAAGCCATAAGCCTCATCACAAGGCGCCTTGCATCACTTTGCAAATCTCCTACATTACCTTCTCTTTTTACCACTTTTATTTCTTTCTATATATCCCACACATGCTCTGTCCCCCTCTAAACACGCACACAATCTACATTAATTCAGAATTCAGTCAGTTTTCTAGAAACGAGCTCCGAACGACGAGCCGAGCGCCTGAAAATGGAAACAAAGCCAAAGGGAAATAAGCTCAAGAAACGCCGAAATCTTTTCGAATTTGAAGAAATAAAATGGCCAGAAAGAAAAAAGATATGCGCCCACTGGACTAAGAGAGGATTCTTCCTGTTTCAAATGTGTAGCCGAAAGATCTTATACGGGGATCTTTCCTTAATTTTCGCCTTTTTTCTGCCTAATCTTCTATACTTTTTTCACACCCAATAATCAGTACAACTCCACCATTCAGAGCTCAGAACCACTAAAGAGTATGGCGTAGTAAATCCCGGAAGAAAAACTCTTTAAGGAGTGGGGGGAACCAGGAGCCTAATTTCAGTATATCTATTTTAGTAGTGTGGTCGAGGAGTGCTTCTAAAATATAGAAGTACGAGTATTTAGGGAACCATAGGTGGTACAAAAGAAATAAAAGAACTGTCCTGACACAATCTCTATTCCAGATTGCACGGAAGATTAAACCACAAATCTTGAGTGAGGGGTGAGTCTCAAAGACACGAAGAGCCTGTGGCGCTTGTTAATGTTAGCAAAATGGCGAGAATGCATCCCTGATAGGGAAAAAGAGTTAGATTTAAATGCCACCATGTACCTTTTAGGACACTCAAGAAGACAAACAGACATAAAAAAATGGAAGCTAAGAGAAAAACCTTACGAATACCTCAAAGTTGCTCTAATTCGAATCTTAGAACTGTCAAATGGATGAATCGCAATCTGCTACACAGAGAGTGAATTGAGGACAAGCCATGCGAAGCGCTCCAAGAAACAAAGCGATTTCAACGGACATTTTTAACTTTTATATGATTAATAAGGTAAAAATGAATATACGAAGAAAATATATTGTGCTTACGGTAGAGCAAGTGTAAAATCAGCATATTTTAAACAAACAACTCTCTTATTACTTGTTTGAATTTATTCTCAAACTAGTAAAGAGCACAACAGTGCCTTCCTTTGATTTGTTAATACAGCGCACTTGCTCTGGCTTCAAATGTTCTGTCTCCCGTAAGCCGACGAAGTTTTCTTTCAGTATTCTTTTTACTCATCTTGTCATATTAAAGTTAGAAGTCCTGAATTTATCTCCATGTTTCTTCGAGCGCTTCACGTGGATCATCTTGAATTTCTTGACATAAAAATTTATAAAAGGTTAGCCATTAGACTCAAACATTGCAATCATCTCCACTTCATTGATAAATGTACATTAGTTAGTGAAAAACACTTAATACCGTGGTACACCCACACTCCTTTTATTAACAAGAATACTCTCGTAATACCTTTTAATCCAGCCGTGATACTCTCCTTCATATTTTAAAAATATTTACACATTTAAATGAGCTATTCAATATACATATGTTCGAGACTTTAAATACTAATAGTAATCCTACAACTAACGCACTTTGCTATGTGTTAATAAAGAAAATAAAAAATTTGATACTCGTGATTACTTCATATTTTATTGTCAAAATGAGAAAATAAGGGGATAAAAAAGTATTTAGACATATGCAGACTTTCATGGTCTAGGATATTATATAAAGTTCATGAATAATCTGATATGTGTATTAATAGATTAATTAGGTAAGTATTTTGTATAACCTTATTTAATTCTGACCATCATAATGAAAGATCATCCAATTATGGTTAAAAGTAAAAAATTCTAGAGCGTATTTAAAAAGGAATATAACTGTGAACTATAGGGAAGGTAAAAGTTATAGATTATTTCTAGACCCTAGCCTGTTCCTCGCAGCACTTCTAGGCTGGACTAGGAAAAAAAATGGAAGACCTCCAGAACCACTGCAAACCTTGCATTAAGTGAATCTCCGAGAAAAATATCTCAAGCTCGTTGACAGATGCTGAGAGTCGTATATAAGACCTTAAAATAAATAGGAGATAATGGCAAGATGATCTGCGTACGCAGAGGGCATTAATTATTAAAATAACAATTAGTAATGAGACTAAAAGACAATCTCACAGTTCTCAATCACCATGCAAGACCCTTTTTTGAAGAAGAGTCATTTGTTAACATGGTGGAAATGTGCTCAGGAGCACAGAGATGATCCAGAACAATTTTGGATGGATATGATTTGGTATGCTAAGACAAAATTGAACTTTTTCTATACTTGATGAATCAATGAAAAGCCAAATATCGACCCATATTGGCTAATATCTTAATTCAACTTTTGAAATATTAGGGATGCAGGAGGATTGGATATTCCAGCACGACAGTGATCCGATGCACACTGAGAAAGCAATACGTGACTATCACGTGCCTGGGAATATTAATGATCTACCGTAGCCTAATCAACTCCCTGACTTGACTCTAATTGAAAATGTTTAGTAAATATTGAAGAAATGTCTCCAAGAGGAAAGCTTAATACCTTGCCTAAATTATAATAATATTTAAGTAGGATAGGAAGATAATTCAATAAAAGGTTTCTAGGACAATGGTGGTGCAAAGATATTTGGGGATTTTTCTATGTAGTGTCTACTTCCATACATATATTAGCCTTTTTTGTAGAATGTTTTATACGCATGAATAACGTCTTTAGCATCTCTCAAATGAAGTCAAGAACTGTTATTTACTAATATAGATGTATTGTATAAAAACAATTGTAGTTGGAAATAATTTAAGTAAACTTTGTTGAGCGTCTAAATATTTTTTGTATATTAGAATAAATAGGGCGGAGATAGGTTTCACTATAGGAAAGTTTTGCTATTTGGTGAATTAAATAAAGTTATGATAAAAAGGTCCAAGAAAAAAATGGATTAATATGAAAATTCGGGAGGAAATCTATACAAACAGCTTCAAGGATGTTCTAGAGATATAATTAATTGAATGAAAAATCAATAAGGTACTATCATACCTGATAGTTTTTTAGAAAGAGCAATATGTTGAAATAAAACAATTGTTCGCTAGAACGATATATATTCTATTCATGCAGTTTCGTCCTTGCACTAAATTATTTGTGCCTGTCCAATATAAATTTGAACTCTCTTCTTCTAAAAACTTTTATAGTGAATCGTTTGTTGTCTGACTTTATATAAGAATTTTAGGTAAATGCGAGATTTATTTCAATTTATTTATATGTCCAAATTGTATTAGAACTTGGAACTATTAAAAAGACTCCTTGTGACTGGAGTATTTACTATTAATATTTAAATTTAGTTCTGTTTCAGAGAAATCTTTAAATTTCAAATTCCAAGTTCCACTCTTATTTATCAAACAAATCCCAAGCTAAATTATTATGTTGCAACCTTATTTGAATAAACATATTCTTCATTGATATTTAATATGAGATAACTTTAAAATTAGAAAATTGACCTGCGCATATATGTACATAAGTAAAAAAAAGACAGTTGATATATAAATTTACATAAACATTTTAAAAAATAAATCTCTATGTGTATTTTATTTACTTTGTGGCTAATATATAGTTTATTTTTTACATCGATCCTATTAGATAAGTACAATTTCTATATTTTCCCTCTCTAAATTTTACTTTTCTACTTTTTACTATGAATGTAGGGGAATGGTCACTCCCCCCCCCCCGTTCACTCGTGATGCAGTCCCAAGGCGGTTACCGCAAGGACATCCGCCCCAGGCATCGTCGACTCAAAAGCGTAACCACAACGTGGCACAACTTGGTGCCATGAAAGACCCTGAAGGTCAAAAAGGTAAGATCTTCCCCAGGAGAGTGAGATCCAGTTTCACGTTGAACAAGAAATTGGAGACGGGTTTCTCCCAATCTCGATGGCTAACGAGGAGCCGATGTTTGACTTCGTGGAAAAGCCTGTTGGGAAAAAGAACTATCCTGGGGCCGTCCTCAAGTCCCTCTCCCCCTTACCACTCCCCCAGTGGGGGTGCGAGGTATAAATGAGGAACTCTGAGGAAAATCGCGGTAGTATACGTCAGTCTCTAGGTGACGAAGTCTTCGGATCAAACCGAACTACCGAGACTAGAGAGGTAGTTTACTTGGGTCGCCAGACCAAGAAGTACCCTGCAAGAGAGGCAGGGCTACCTAACTTAAGGGGCTAAGAAAAAGCTTATCCTTGAGCTAAGTCCCTGGTTATCAAACCAAACGATAAGTGAACTTTGGTAAGTTCGACTTACTCTCGCCAGAGAGACTCCTCATATCCTGGTGCACCTTAAACACCAGGGGTATTCCTCGTCCTTGAGGAATTAAGAAAAGAAGAAGGAGGTAGTATACGTCAGTCTCTTAGTGACGAAGTCCTCAAATCCACAACCGAGCTACCGAGACTGGAGAGGTAGAATACTTGGCTCGCCAGACCAAGAAGTACCCTGCAAGAGAGGCAGGGCTACCTACCTTAAGGGGCTAAGAAGAAGCTCATCCTCGAGCTAAGTCCCTGGTTATCAAATCAAACGATAAGTTAACTTTGGTAAGTCAACTTACTCTCGCCAGAGAGACTCCTCATATCCTGGTGCACCTTAAACACCAGAGGTATTCCTCGTCCTTGAGGAATTAAGAAGAAGAAGGAAAAGGCTCCCCCTCAAGCCCGTTATTCGGTGGCCACACAAAGTTTAAGTAACTTATTCTCTCTAGAGAAACCTCCCTCCGTTATCCTCGCCCTTAAAGAAGACCCTCCCCGAGTTCAGTCCTCGTCCATAAGGAAATAAGTAACGAAGGAGAAAAGCTCCTCCTCGAGCTCTTACTCGGTGATCACACCGCACTCCAAGTTAACTTGATTTAAGAAACAAGTTCGACTCACTCTCGCCAGAGAGACCACGACTGCCTAGGTGTTGCATAAAGCACCGTCTTGGTTCTCGTCCTTAAAGGACGCTTCCCCCCCGGAAGAACGTGTGCACCCCCCAGCTGCTACTCTCGCCAAAACGACCGTGGAATTTCGCCCATCTACAACTGGACACACGGCTCGCGTCGTGAGTCAATAACATTTCTGAGGCCCTTTAAACTCCACATGAGTCCGTAAGCCTAATTTTTATATTATTGTTTTGTGTAGAGAAAACGTTAACCAAATTTTGGAGTGTAAACTAATTTAATTCATTCTTGTTTATAATAATATTCAGAGTATTGCTGTAGTTAATGTATAAAGGTTGTGTATTCAATGGTTAAAGATAAAATATAAGTTTATTTTGTGAATTAGTGGGCGTTTCTTTTATATCCTTACGTGTTTGGTAACGGCTATGTTCTTTAAGATATTCTTATAATATCAATATATATTAGACACTCTTAGCACTCTTAGAATAGAACAAAAAAGGGGGGGCATTCTACGACACTAAATAAAAGTGGTGTCAGGTAAGTAGGGTTTTTATCAGAAAGAATTCTACGACAATGAATATTCGCATTTTTATATTCAGGTTTTTGTATACTATTTTAATTCAGTATATTTTTCTTTTTGCTCATTTTGACCATTACAATTACTATGCTTACTATATTTTTGATATTGTTGGTATGTAGAATTGGCTTCAACTTCAATTCCACTTATTTCACTTTTTAGTCGCGTGTGCGTGACTGTATAATTTACTATATAGGTCCAAAGTTCGACAGTCGATTTGATTTGATTTGATGGAATAAGTGGTGAAAATGTGTAGTAGTTGTAGATGGTGTTGAAGGAGATTTGTTATTGCCCTGGAGCAGAGGGCATCCCAGGCATGTTTTTTTTTCAAGTTTTGTTTTTTTCCTCCATTTTCGTTGGGTCAGCGTTAGCTGACTTTCCTGTAGTAGTTAACCACTCTTGCCTTGTTTTGTTTTGTTTTTGCTTTTCTTATATATATATAAATATATATATATATATATATATATATATATATATATATATATATATATATATATCTTTATATTTTGTTTTCGCCTTTGTGGGCATTTCGCCCCATTTGCTTGCCTTATTTTATTTAATTTCTTTTTATTATGTTTCGTTGGGCACTACGCCTCTTTTTGTATTCTTGATTAATTTATGTTTGTGTTTTTAGGCACTTCGCCTCTTTTGTCTTTTTTCTTGGTCATAGATTGTTTGTTTGGTTTAGGGCACTTCGCCCCCTTTTTTATTCATAATTAATTGGAGTTTTAGGCACTTTGCCTCTTTTTTCTTCTTTCTTGGTCTTCATTTAATTGTTTGGAATTGGGCACTACGCCTCTTTTATTTGAATGTATTTAATATCTGTAGTTGGGCACTTCGCCTCTATTATATTTTCTATTTCATAACTTAGCTTATTTGTGGGGTCAAATTGAGTAATGGTCTGGCAAACTGTATCTTGCGGCCGGTTAGGTAAATACTTCTCGCTATCTGAACAAGGCTACTTGGTTTTCCTGGGAGCACATTCTTTCGCTGGGGAATAGTGCTCTTCTTGTAGCTCGTCCAATAGCTTGCTGCGGTATTTCAAGGTCGGCATCTATCTGTGGGAGAATAACGCGTTCAATTTTTTCCCAGGTCTTTCTCCCTAGCCTCTGGAGGACTATATTCAGTGGCTCGAGTCCTGCTCTTGTGTGCAGTTCCGTCTGCCGAATATAGTCCAATCTCCTCGCGCCGGTTATAAGCAGGGTAGCCTTGGTCTGGACTCTCTGCATAAGTTTGAGAGAGGTTGAACAGGCTGCCTGCATAACCACTGCAGGTTACACCAGAACTGGTCGCACTAGAATGTTGTACAGTTTCAGGATGTTTTTGGAGCTGAGTTTATGAACCTGTACAATTTACCAAGTTCTCTTTTAGCTAGGGAGATTCGGCTGTTGATATGCGCCTAATACCCCGTTGAGGTTAGACGCAGACCCAGGACTTTACCCTCGTTGGAGTACGGGTAAAGCTCGTCGCTGACAATGACGTCGTCCCTTTTCCGGCGGTTCATTGGGAGGATTTGAAACTTTCGGCGGTTTGTTTTGATTTTCCACATTCTTTCGAATCGGTTGATGTTTTCGATTTCGGTAGCTGTCTTCCTTGCTTGAACTCCAGCGTTTCTATAGGAACCGGGGATGATTTGAGTCATGTCGTCTTCAAACTGCAGATACATCACATCCTCCCCTACTGGAGCAGGTAAGTCCAACGTGTAGGCAAGGTACAGCAGCGGACTCAGACAGCTACTTTGTGGAAACCCCGCCTCTAGTTCAAACATGGGTCCTCTATTGCCTTTGATCGAGATTCGGGCTTTCCTCTCCATGATGTAGTCACAGAGGACCCTTTCCAGGACCGGGTTTAGCTGGAGGCCTAAGATTGTAGACCTCTTAGCCAAACCTTATCGAAGGCTTTCTGTACATCACGCAACACCACATCTACGTACTTCCCATCAGCTTTACAGCGAGCTAGCTTTTCTGTTATGAGGGCAAGGGCTGTATCAGTACCCCCGCCTCCTGTGAAACCCGTGTTGATAAGGGTTGTGAGCTTCCAGCTCGGTCAGCTGATTTTTGTAGCCTATTGGCTAGAAGTTTCTCGTAGATTTTGCCTACAAACTCCAGGAGGGATATTGGCCTGTAGTCCACCAGTTGATCTGGAAGTTTGTTCCCTTTAGGGGTATAAATGATTTTAGCCATTTTTAGCCTATCAAGGAAGTAGCCCGTATTCAGGGAAGCATTAAAGATGATAGTGATTCCCTGAATGATCTGCCGGGGGGCATGCACCAGATTGTTCTTAGTGATGCCCATCCAGCCTGACGCCTTTTGTTTAAAGGTTTTAATGACTTCCATGACCTCTACCGTTGTTATTGTTGGGCCATGGTCCGCCATTTTCCTCCCTTCGTCGACGTAGGCTTGTGGGTGCGTTTGATGTATGATATGGTTGAGCTCTTCAATCAGATGGTCTTCGAATTCCTGGTCAAATTCCGCATCGTCCTCTGGTGTTATTGAGAAGATTTCCTTCCAGAACGTGCGGAATCTTTCCTCTAGGACCACCGGATCCTCCAAGTAGTCATCACTCTCCTTGATGCGGGTCTTTTTCTCTACTTGGTAGGCTTTTTAGCTTTTTCACCAGGCGCCAGAATTTATAGGGGGCCACCTCGCTGTCCAACCTGGCTATTAGGCTGTTCCAGATCTTAGCCTGTTGTTGGTTAATAGCCAGCTTTAGTTCGTCGCGTATGCGACGGAGTAACGAGCTTCGCTTCCGATTTGCACCCGCTCTTCTTATTACCTCATACACCTCCCTGTGCTCCATGGCAATCTCTTTCATCTCTTTGGTACAACGAGGTTGTGGAAGAGTCTTGTACCCAGTCATGGGTACGCACTCGTGGTCAGCTTCGATGATGAGGGCTGTTATCCTCTCCAGCTCCCCGTCAATCTCTGCTAGAGTGGCCTCGCCTAGGTTGCCTGGTTCGTAAACGCCTAGGATTTCTCCATAGCGTTCCTAGTCGGCCGAGGCGTAGCTTTTGCGAAGAGGGACCAGAATCTGGATGGGAGCAAGTGAGATCGTTGTTAAGATTGCAATATGGTCGCTGGGCACTGCTGGTCCTGGCTCACTATAGTAATTGAATAAGAAGCCATTGCTTGTCATGATTATGTCAGGCTTGGTTGCTGCCCGTGAGGTGATATAGGCCGGAAATTCCGGTCCTATCCTCTGGATGTTTTTGCGTCTTATAATCATTTCCAAGTTATGGCCTCTGTTATTCGTGTTACCATTGCCAGCCTTTCGGCATCTGGCATTGAGGTCGCCCCCAAGGAATACCATTCTGCCGTGACCGAACAAGGTGTAAAAGTTTGTGAGGAGCAGGTACGCTCTACGAGGGGGTTAATACGCCGCCTCAATCACGAGGTTGCCCACTAAGGTAGGCATCTCTATCGCCACGAATGACTCATCCAGTTCCTCGACAGTCGGATGGTAATCGTTTTACTTTTCAATGAGTTCTTTGGCAATAACACCGTAACTTTTCGTCTGATTCAAAGGCAATTTAAACCGCTTATGTTGCTTTACGTTCTACTTTGAATTATATAATATCCAAGGTTCTCCCAAGGTTAGTCCGAGAATTATTAAAATAATACGCACTATGAGTTGGATTGCTTACTTGTTGAAAGTTTTGAAGGTCCTGTGGTCATACGGTCATTATTCAGAATAGGTTTACCCCAATAATTACTCGGCCCATTTAAACAGAAACACTTTGATTGTCTTGAGCTTTGCTCGTAAATGCAGGGCTTTGGATGCGTTGAATTTCCTACTTCTCGTGGTGGGATAATGTTAAAAGCCTTGTTTTTGATTGTATGGAGGTGCATTAAATTGCATTCTGGTTCCTATGAATTGGGTCGGTATGTTTCAGTATGTTTGTTTTGACTCGAAATATAAATTGCAAAGCCAACGATGGTTTATTAAAGAAAAAAGGCATTCGCGAGAGATCATTAAATAAATGAGTAAAGGTAGACGAAGTGATGATAGTAAAAGATATCTAGCCACAGGTCTTCCGTAAGGCTTTTGTTTCGTAAAGGAGCATAACTTCGGGCACTAGGGCTAGTAAGGCGTGCAATTTCTCCAGGTTTTACTTGTAGCTGGTACACCTTAAAGTGGATAGGGAAATGCAGAGGAAGCATTAAAATGTAATGGGAGATTTAAAATAGATTTAAAGACGGAGCCGAAAGAGAGCACCATTTTCTCTTGGAGCACTTCGGGAGGAGGGTGAGACACCCCTCAAGGTCAGGACATATTAAATGACCTTGTAGGATAAATTATTATATCTTTCTGACTTTCGTTAATGAGAGATTGTAGAAGTCAAAAGCGGCGGTGAGGTGTCTCTTTGCAACTTTGCTTTTTCACTTTACCTAGCGCTTGTATCTCGACGCTGGAGTATCAGGTTATCTAACTTAGACTCATTTTGATAATAATTTTTACTTTTTCCACCATGTGGTGTTTGCTTCTTCTTTTAATGAGACCTCCTAGATAGGTTTGTGTTAGCATCTATTTTCCGCCTTCTTTCCTAGAAGGAATGTTTGCTCTGTGAAGATCGGAGGAAATAAGAAAATAAAAATTTCTAGGAAAGAAGGCGGAAAATAGATACTAACACAAACCTATCTACACGTCCTCATTATAACAATCTGGGTAACGTCATATTATGACTGAAAAAAAGCGCCTATTTTATAGCCAATTTGCAGCTAGTAAAATGACATCATGGTCAGAGACCTTCTCTGACAGGTGATGGGTGGGTAAAAACGACAAGGTTGAAGGATTGTGATTAAACGTCAGGAAAGAACTTAGTCTAGATCCGAATGCTTAGCATAAATGCTGTTTAGCACAGTTGGACTTACCTTACTTTAATACATTTATATATATCTCAGCAAAATCTCTCAGATCCTTTCCGATTCTACTAAATTTAGAAGAAACTACTAATATTCTAAAGTTTTACACACTTAAAATTGAAGACAAATTTAATAGGTTTCTTAGGAAATTAGAGAATTCTAATGCTCTCCCAGAAGATGTGTATAACAGTTTGTTTTGTTCTGGATCTTCACCTGGAGTTCTTTATGGACTTTTTAAGACCCATAAAATGTTTTGCCCCTAAGGCTTAATTTTGCAGCAGGCAAGACCCATTCATATGCACTAGGCAAGTTTCTAGTCCCCGTTTTAGCCACTCTAATTTCTAATGAGTTTACTCTTAATAATTCGCATTTGGTGTGAAATAAGTTACGAACATTCCTCATGCAGACAGATACTTCATGGCGAGCTTGGATGTTAAGAGTTTATTCACTAATATTCCTCTTGCTAAAACGAAACAAATTGGTGTAAATTCCCTCTCCCGTAACTCTACCTGCGTAATAGGTTTAACTAAAACCTTATTCAAAACTATCCTTGAACTTGCTGTTTGTAATTCATTCTTTTTGTCAAGTGGGATTTTGTATGAACAACTTGATTGGATTAAAATGGGACTTCCTCTAGACCCCTCGTTGGCAAATGTTCTTATGAAACCATATGGCTTGATGATTGCCCCATTAATTTTCGTCCGGTTTTATATAGGCGCTATGTAGACGAAACTTTTCTATTATTTAGACCTAAGTCACATTGTACACTTTTCCTAGATTATTTAAATTCTAAACATGCAAATATTAAATTTTCCTGTGAGCTCGAAAAAAAATAATATCATATCGTTTCTTGACGTAAAGATTACCCGAATAGACAATCAATTCACTTCAAATGTTCACCGAAAACGCACTTTTTCGAAGCTCGGTTTAAGTTTTTTTAGCTTCTGTGATTTTAAATTCAAAAATAATGCCATTCCTACCCTCCTCCATATAGCATATAACTTGTCATCAACATTTTCAGCCCTACATTTAGAATTCGAATTCTTAACAAAATTCTTTACCTCCAATGGTAACCCAAAATCACTATTTCTGAGACAAATTATCTGTTTCTCAATAAAAAATACTCAAATTTGCCTCCACTTCAAAATGTCAATATATTTAAGATGTTCTTTTCCATATCATACTTTGGTTAAACAATCCGAAAAACTTAAAAAAAGAGTTGTTAAAACTGTTAAATTCAGCCTATCTTCAATTATTACTATTTATTGTTCTCATTAATATGCGACTTCAGACTAGGGTCATTATTTAAGATCAAAGATCAACCACCCACCAATATGCAATCTAAAATTAAAAAACGTTTTTCGTTGTACGTGCAGTAGCACTGTATCATATGTGGGGGCAACAAGGTGTACGCTTTACTCTCGCTTCATGCAGCATATGGGTGAAACTGAAAGAACTGGACCACACCTTTCAAAACCTGATCCATCCCCAATTCGAAACCATCTGTTACAGTGTGGCTCTAGGGCTACACTCAATAACTTCACGATACTTAATGCGGTAAGAAACATCTCGGAACTTTACCTGCTAGAGTCAATTTAAATTATAAATTTCCCCCCAGTCTAAATAATAACTCATTATCTGTCCCATTAAATATAGGGATTCATTAAAAACATACTAATTTGTTAAATTTAACGGTTTTTTGGAGGGGGGAGAGTTGCAAGAATAAAATCCACTGTCAATTATTTTTCTTCCTATTTTTTAAAACTCCTCTCGTTGGTTATGTTGTTTCTTTCCTCCGTATTTCTAATATAATCAATTCGTCTAAAATTTAATATTCATCTTTCACAATTTTATTGCATTAGTTCACTTATTATGTATATATTTAAGTCTGTATTTTGTATTCTTTCTTTAGCACTAATGATGGGATTAGTTATAATCCTGAAACGTTTGAAGTAAATGTTACGACGCATTTATGGGTCTGTCCTGGTCATCCTGTTTATTTATATATGAATCCATTAAACCACATTGAAAGAGAAAACGGAATAATTTTTCCTTGCAGTAATATTTTTATTACCTTTTTTCGAAAAAGTATGCCGTAGTGTAGTGTACTAACGGCATACTTTGAACTGTGATCAAAGCGGTGCTCGCTGCCTCATTGTGCCTGGTTCGATTCGCTTCGCTGCACGAATTTTTTCGAAAAAAGGTAATAAAAATATTACTGCAAGGAAAAATTATTCCGTTTTCTCTTTCAATATGGTTTAATGGATTCCTTTTCATCATTCTCTCGTGCTACTTTGAGAGATATATACATAAATATATATATATATATATATATATATATATATATATATATATATATATATATATATATTAGGGTGTTTCTCAGGTATAAGGGTGTAAAATTAAAAGTTGGAACAGTACAAGCTCTAACCACCCAGAATTGTTTTAATACCCACAGAAACACTTCTTGTAAAATTTGGTGTAATTAAAATAGTATTTAGGGGTGCCCCTGCAAGGTTGAACAATGGACCATTTTCCTTAATATTCGATTTAAGCTATTTAAGGAAGTCGTCTATACAATAACACACCCAAAGAGGACAGTTGTGAAGACATTATTGAAACCATTCTCTTGAACCCACCATTAAAGCCATTTGATGCTTATGAACGCACCATTCCCTTACCCTACCCCTGCCTAGCACTTGGAAGGGGTAGGACAAGGGAATGGGGTAGAGGTGGCTGCACTGCGGCTAGCGAAGGTAGTTTGCTCTCAGCGTTGATGGTGTGCCGTTGTGCTACGGTCGTTCTCAAAAACCCCCAGTAAGTCTATGCACTTGTTTAATATCACGGTGTCTAATTCTATGCACTTGTATGTTCACTATAACATTGTATATTTATAATTTAGTTGTTTATCTTCTGTTTGAAAGTATTTAAACCTGTTCAAATTGAAATACTTACTATCTTTATGATTTTTTCGTGTATCTGTTTGCAGATGGCGAGCTCTACTAGAAGCAAAACCGAGTTTTATTTGATAGGTCACAACGAGCCCATGATTGGCGGAGCAAAGCTTCCTAAGACGAGACAAGTGATTGCATACTTTTTTCATCGGCATTAGCGTTTTCTAAAAACCGTTATTTTGCAGGAGGCGATTTAACCCCTCCGCAAATGAACCGGGGTTAGCTAGATTCGCCAAGTGAGCAAAGGCAATCATGGTTATAATCTCCTTGGAATCACCTGGCATTACCAGCTTTAGGGGAGAGTTTTCTGTGCTGCTGGTGTTGGTTGTTGCCACTCGCTCGACGTAGGTCTTGGATTTTTCCTCCTTTACCTGCTTCATCACTTCGCGTTCTGAATGGCTTCCCTGCGGATGGGACACCTCATGGCCCACGGCCTTGTGGTCTCCCCCGTAGTTAGCGCATCTTTGTTTCTCGGAAGTGCACTCTTTCCATTCGTGAACGAGTCTGGAGCAAGATGGAGCAAGTGACGTCAGCCGCCATACATTTTTTAGTGGGATGTTGTTCTACGGCCAGGCAGCGTTGGCAGAACTCGAGTGGGATAAACTTCTTCGCTTCAACTTGTTCTGGGGCGATACGAAGGAAGAATTCCAGGAGTCCATCCCTTATGGCCCTCTGAGCCATTTCGATGTTTGCAAAGATTACTTTGATTATGTTTTTCCCGAATTTTTCGAGTTAAAAGAGGAAACTCGGACATCGACAAAAGCCACCTGCGAGGCCGTTCTTGAGTTTTGGGCAAAAGCGAATATTCCAGTACAGTCAAAGTAACATGTAATAAAAATTAGAAAAAGTGTTTGCTAACTGGAAAGCGCTCCCAAAAACACTTAAGAAGGACAACCGCAGCACATAAGGCAAAGGAAAGTGAATTTTTTAAAAGTCTCGACACTCTCTTTGACATCGCCCATCAAAAAAATGCTATGAACATTATGCAGATCCAAGAGGATAAGGATTTTCTCCTCGCACAAAGGGAAAACTGTCGGCGAGTCTTCCTTGGATCAGTTGACAAAATATTGGTGCAGAAGTAGAAGAAGGCGGAAGCACGTTCTATTGCTGCAGAAAGTCTTCGTAAACGAGCAACAGTTGAAAAGAATGCGTTAATAAGCAAAGGGGTTCTCACTAGTTCGTCCTCATCAGGTAATGAGTCTAATGCCACAGAGAGTGATCAATAGCAGGGCGTCGGCAAGCCTTCGGAAGCTGTTGTGCCAGTTCCGCATCCGTCTAAGCGCGCACGCGTAGTGAATATTGTGACGATGACATTAGCTGCTGCCCTTGATCAGACTAAAACGTCATCAAGAGCTGCAACATTCATTCTTGCAGAGACAGCTTCCAGCTTAAGTTATAATGTTGAAGACTTAAAAATAAATCAGACTTCCGTTCACAGAAAGAGAATAGAACACCGTACCAAAGCCCATGCTACACCCAGACTTAAAGACGAGCTTTAAGATGTTCCACTCATTGTGCACTGGGATGGGAAGTTGATGAAAGATCTCACTGGAAATCAGCATGTGGAGAGGCTTTTGGTTCTGATAACCGGTATTGGTACCAGTTAGTTCTTGTGTGTTGCCAAAGCTCCGGAGAGGAACAGATAGCGAGCAAGCAAATGCTGTCTTATCAGCATTGAGAGACTGGCGCCTGGAGGATCAAATTGTAGACATGGGATTCGACACCACAGCCACCAATGCAGGGAAGTTTTCCGGAACCTGTGTCATCCTGCAACAGCAGTTGAAGAAAGATCTCTTGCATCTGGCCTGCCGCCACCATGTTCTTGAGCTCGTCCTTGGAGCAGCGTTCAACGCCTTGATGTGTCCAACGTCTGGCCCTGAAATACTTCTTTACAAGAAGTTTAAAACACATTGGCACTCCATTGATCATGGCCCAGGTTCAATAAGCATCGAAGCCAACAGTGCCGAGGTGGAACAGTTTCTGATTAATAGTAAAGACAACCTAACAGCTTTCTTTGAAGATATTCTCAAGAATAAGAATCTTAGTCTTCGATATGACTACGGTGAGTTGGTAGAGTTGTCTCTGATCTTCCTGGGAGGCACTCCTCCACGAGGGCTTCGTTTGTTAACTCCTGGGCCAATGCACCATGCCATATGGATGAGTAAAGCAATTTACTGATTGAAAGTGTGGATGGTGCGAACACAGTTCAAGTTGACTCGTCGTGAAGAGAAAAGACTTCGTTGTACTTCTGTATGTCAAGGCATGGATACGGGTTCCTTTCGCAGCAGTTGGTCCACATCAAGACCTTGAGATGCTGAAAGCTATGGCTGGTTACCACAACAAGACCATAGCTAAAGCCACTGCATTAAAGTTAAGTCAATACCTCTGGTATCTCTCAGAGGAAATTGTGGAAATAGCTTTATTTGATCCTCTGGTTTCAACAAATACAAAGAGAGCCATGGTTGAAGCCATATCAAATAAGAAAGGTGCAAAGAAACCTCTAAATCGGATCAATTTGAAAGAGGACTCTTTTTCATTATCCAAGCTAGAATATTTCTGTAGCATGAACTCAATGTCCCTTTTCACAAAGCTGGGAATGCCACATTCCTTCTTATGCTCTAACCAAGAAACATGGGTAGCAACTTTGATTTTAAGACAGTCTCGTCTGTCATTTCTAAACTCAAGGTTGTCAATGACAATGCAGAAGGGGGGATCACATTGATCCAGGAATACAATTGCCATTTATCACGAGATGAAGATCAGATTCAGTTTTTGCTTGAGGTAGTTTTATATGTGTTAAAATATTTATATTAAATATATAAGTCATCAAACAGACTTGTGAAATAATTGATGTACCATACAATTGTATAGAATCTGCCAAAAAATCATCACGTCATTGCTTGAGCGATTTCTGTAGAGTTCCAAAATTTTCTTCAGCCATTTCGCGTGCGGTAAATAAGCGAGATATTTAAAGCGGGTAGTTACTAGTTTAGTTTTAACGGCGTTGATATTATTATTGCCTTATTATAATTGTTGTTTATTCTCCAGCGTTTATTGTAAAGAGATCCTGGTATTATTTGGTAAGCTACATTTAACTCTCTCGCTAATTATATAATATAATAGCATATAATATTTTATAATTGTAATTTCCTTGTTTTTTAATAAAATATATAAAAGCTCAATAAAAGTTTCTTTAATTTGTTACTTATTTAATATTTAGGTTTATTTTCTATTTCAGTTGCTGAGTACAAAACATGTCGTTCAAGAAGAGCTTTTTTAACACAGAGGAGAACAAGAAAAGCTGGACAAATAACTTAATCCAGTTTCAAGCACAATCAAGAAGAGGCAACGTGGCAGTTTATGAAGCACCCTTAAGTGAAAGGAGTCGCATGCAGCTGAAAATCCACGTCGTTGGACGCTTCAAATTTCTTGAATCCATCGCCAAGAACGGAATAAGAGGATCCGCCTAATTGTTGAGGAGTTAAAAGCCCTATGGAGCAAAACATTGAACTTCCCGCATGTATCTGATCAAGCCATTTGTGAAAAACTAGAAAACCTTCTGAAATACTATGAGTACTGCAGAAAGAAACAAAACGTTAATTGTTTGAATGAACTGTTTGACGTGACCAAAGTGAAAGGCAACTGGCTGTGCAAAGAAGATGAGAACCCTTATAAACAGCAAATTTTGACCAAAGGCCAGCTTGGTTATTCCACTGGTAAACCTGCTAGTGCCAAGACCATCCACCCACCCAAGCGAAAGATGGCAATGGAAGCGACTGTGTCCCCACTTTCCAGCTCAGCACCACCTGATTGTTCCGAAACTAGCACGGACTCATTCAATAACAGCGAAGACAGTTCTTGGGAGGATGAGAATGCAGCATCAACGAGGAAAAGGAAGCATAAACCAACAGGCTTAGCAAGACTCCTTGTTACAAGCTCAAAGCTGTTGTCCCACAGAGCAGCAAAGGTATGTCGCCAGCTTTCTGGCGAAGGTATTGAAATCTCAACACATGTCAGTCAGCAATCGACAAGGCTATCTACACGAGAGCTGCTCAGGTGAAGAAGCACTTGGTCAACACGCTTCATCTGGAAAAGTGGAGCTTACACTTTGACGGCAAACGCATTAAGGACTTTGAATATCAGGTCGTGGTCCTCAAGAATGAAGCGAAAGAAATAAAGTTGGCTGCGCTCATATTGTAGGATGAGAAAGCTGTAACAATTGTAAAAGGGCTCTAGGATGTGTTAGAGGAGTTCAACCTGTGTGGATCAATTGTTATGCTTTCCGCCGACACAACAAGCGTGAATGCCGGCCAAAAGACAGGAGTTGTTCGAATGCAGCAAATTTTCGAAAATAAAGGTCACCCCAAACCCAAGTTCATCACTTTCCAGCACCATGTCCTGAATCGGATTCTTCGCGTTGACATGGACGATGAGCTCCATGGGTCGACTAAATCACCAAACATAGAGTACTTCCTTCTGCAGGATTTGATGAGCAATTATGATAAATTGAAAGCAGCCTTCAGCAACAGTAAACCTGAGATTAAGGAAACAGGCGGCTGGAGAGACGACATGAAGTTTCTCTATCACCTCACGCGTGTCTTCCGTAACTTCACTTAGATGAATGAGGTCGCCCTTTGTACAGTTTTAAAAGATCCCAAACATCAGCAATGCACGTTGAAACTCTCGTGCCATTCTAGCCCTTCTTGCGTTCATTCTGATGCCTGACACACGGAGCAGGCTGCGTAAAATGTGTTCATTCATTTCTTACCCATGGGCTGACCATTGGTTCAGCACCCACTTGTTCCGCGCTAAATATTTTTATGAACTATCTGCAGCTCTGAATGAATACCTGACAGGTCTCAAACGCTTGAAGACCCACTGAAAAACAGATGAATCTCCAATCATTATTGCCCGAAACAACCAGTGCTTTGAGCGTGCAGTCAAAGTTATGCAAGACTTGCACGGGTCCTGCCGCAACAAGGACAACCTATCACTGAGATTCATCCTGTCCAATGACATTATTGTAACTAATTTACATCCTTGTGTGTTTGATGACCCTATATAATGTTATATGTGTATATATATATATATATATATATATATATATATATATATATATATATATATATATATATATATATATACATATATATATATATATATATATATATATATATATATATATATATATATATATATATATATATATATATATATATATATGTAACTCATAAGCTTGTGTTCAATCTTGTATATGCTGCCAGTGACTTCAAAAACTGGACTGACAAATAAAATTTTTAAAATCATTTTGTGCGTGAGTATTTTTTATCAAATCACCTTGAAAGTAAGATTTTATAAAATCTTCAATTAAAGTTCAGCAAATTATGACACAGGGATATGAGGTTGTAAAAAAGTCATCACCCTAGTGGGCATATATTTTTTATTATAGCATATTTTATTAAAAGCGACCGCTAGTTTCAAATTAATAATTCTTTTTTCAATCTTCTCGATTTGTCTTATATTCGCCTTTTCTTCCTTGTTTAACCTTTGGATAAGCGTACCGAAGTTCATCCGGTACCGATGCTTGTTATTTTGCCAAAGGTAGAAGTAAATTAATGTAATTTAGCACTTTCTTTAATTTAAATGACGCGTTTGGATACATCGAGTATCATATTTAGAGTTACAATGGGGAATTATTACAAAGTATTCAGTTTATATATGTTACCTAATGTATTAACAAAATTACGAACGAAGCTATACACGTATAGGCAGATTGGATCCAGGTGATAAAAGGTCAGAGGGGTAGGTAGCCAGAGAGGACAGGGAGGGGAATTAAGCTGATTGCCAGAGGGGATTGGTGGCTAGGGGCAGCTCTGAGTACACCCGTCCCCCTGTTTGCTTTTCTTGCGCTGGCCAGGATTTCATTTGAGTTAGACTGTATGTTTAGACTCGGTTGTTTCTATTAGATATATATAGCTTCAAGGAAGAGCAGTTGACTCCTATTGGGACTATAGTCTAAAGTTTTGGTGTTTTCTTCTAGCATTTTTCGACTGAGGCATGTTCCATGTACTTCCTGTGTATGTTTTTAGGTGCACCTTTATTCAGATAGTTTGACAGTCTTCTTGAGAGAGTGGTTTGGGTCATGCTGATATACGAATTAGGTAGGAGCTCACAGTCTCCTTGTTTACATGTGTACTCGTAGTATATCAGATGAATCCTTTGTTTCGGTTGTATATCGAGGAATAGGTCACCTCCCCAGACAATACGTCTATATATATACGTCTATATATCTATTGGTTGGGAGGAAAGAGATAAAAGTGAGGAGAATATGTATATATACAGTTATATACACATATATCTTCTAATGTACGTACGCATCCTTCGCTACGTACAAGTACGTTCACTTTGTAAAAGTAATCCGTTGATTACAAGGTATAAGAGTGCGATTTTGCTCCAGGGGTCGATAGCGTTTGATGAATTAACCAAGTAGCATTTCAAGGATATATTTAAGGAGTAAAAACCAAAAATATAATTTTAATAAGTCACTAGTTAACATATATATACATACAGGAAATATAGAAAACGTAAATAAGGATAATACTGACAGAATATAGATAATTGGCAATTTGGTAACGTTAATTACTTATAAATTGGATTTTAAATTGTATACTATAAATCAGTTATACAGAAGGAATATTTAAAAGTCAGAAAGTGTGTAGATTAACGGGAAATACAAGCGAGAGTCGTTTTCCCTTAAAGGGGTCACCTCCAGTAAGGGGGATCCTTTAGCCAGTCAGTGCGGGGAAATGAAAACGGAAAATGTTCGTGATTCCCGGCCGAATATCCTGGTGGTGACGAGGATGAAGGGAGGGAAGACCAGAAGACGACTTCACAATCCTCCTTGAAGACGGACAATGGCACCTTTGCCATCGTCGGCTTCAAATCCCACAGGGGAAACTGGAGATCCTTGAGGGAAGGGCGGATCCAAATGAGACGAGAGGAATTCCGGCCAATCCTTCGGGGATGAAACGATTCGAGGCTTACTCTGAACAGAGTAAGCCTTCACAAAAGCGATCGATCTGCTCGGTGAGATTCAACCTCGATGATATAAGCGAATACCAGTGACTTGGGGGAATCAGACTCACGATCTGAATCGAATGCGACGAGATCTCAAACTCAATCTGCCGATCTTCGAAAAACCCAGGGTATTTATATGACGGCCATTTTTTTGGTGTTCAATCGTTGGAAGGCACATACGTCTGGGAGAAGGCTTCTGGCGCCTAGAGGGATTAGCTTTTGTCGCCCGACACAGGTCTTGATGGTCTCGAATGATGTGGGGGGAAACTTTCTGCTAGCAGTTTCCTTGACTACGGGAATTAGCGTTTCATCGGCGAGGGGAAAACTTTTAGTGCCCAACTTAATTAACTGCACCTGTAAGGCGCTGACAGACATTCAAATTATTTCTCTTTTATTATTCTCTTTTGATTCAGAGTTTACTCCACGTGGACTTATACGTAAGAGACATAGGGAGGGAAGGAATTCAAGAAACAAATGAAGGGGGTATTCTTCTTGGCGTCCTTTTCCCTTACACTATATAAGCTCAACGGACAAAAGATTAGTCACTTGTTACCATAGTAAGGGCCTTTTGCACGCCACTTTGCTCCATATGTTCATGCCATGGAGTTCCCTGTGTAATGTTTTTTTTCAGAAATGGCTGGTGAAGGACCAGAATTGACGTTTTGTAGCAATTCCTTCCTGGGAGCAAATCGAATTGCAGTTACAAGCCTGAAGATTCTACGACGGTCCTTGTTTGTCAACACCTTCTTCCGTCCGCAATTCTGGCGAGGGGTTTTCGCATTAACATAATTACATAACATAAATACACGGATGACAAAAGCCACAAGGGCCTATCAAAGGTCATCCGCCTCCGTCAAAACCCAACCACAAAAAGCACCATCACCAGGGGAAGACAAAATCAAAGTCCCCCACAATATAATATAACAGATGACAAAAGCCACAAGGGCTCATCATAGGTCATCCGAGTCAAACAGCCTCTTTTTTAAGGCACCCACACTCCCAGGAAAACTACATCCAGAGGATTGCATCCAAGAACAAGGGTATCACCAATCAAGGCTTGTCAAGAACTGAATCATTCAGCTATAGATATATACAAACAATATTAATATATACAAAACTTAGGAACCATCACAACCTTCCCTTCCCATAAACTCATCCAACCTACTCTTAAATACATTTAGATTTGGACTACCTACTACCCTCTGCGGCAATTTGTTCCAGAAGTCTACCACTCTATTGGTGAAAAAATATTTTCTTAAATCCAAACCACACCCTTGCTTTTTAATTTTCAAGTGGTAACCTCTAGTCCGATTTCCATCATCTAACTAAAAAAAACTTGCTAACATCCAATTTATCTATCCCTGAAAAATTTTTAAAGAGCTCAATCATATCCCCTCTCACACACCTCCTTTCGAACGAGAACATATTTAATACCCTCAGTCTATCTTCATATTCAAGGTGCCTCAGGGAAGGAATAATCTTTGTTGCCCTCCGTTGCACTGACTCAAGAAGGTTAATATCGTGTCTAAAATGTGGGGACCATGCCTGTATACAGTACTCTAGATGTGGCCTAACATAAGAGTTATAAAGTTTAAGAATAACCTCCTTACTTTTGTAACTGACATTTCTCTTAATAAAACCCAGCACTCTATTTGCCCTATTTCTTGCTTCAATACACTGCTTAGAAAACCTTAATGACTTATCTATTACTACTCCAAGATCTTTCTCATCCTCTACTGAGCTGAGCCAATGCCCATCCATTTCATAGTTAGTTCTCTATTATCTTTTCCCATGTTAATAACTTTGCACTTATCAAGGTTGAAATTCATTTGCCACTTATGTGCCCAGGATAACAATTTATTTAAGTCCCCCTGCACTTTAAAATTATCATCAATATCTTTAACTACATCTGCTAATTTGGTATCATCGGCAAAAATTGACACTTTATTATTAACTGCCTCCCCAAGATCATTTATATAGATGACAAATAATAATGGACCGAGAACTGATCCCTGAGGAACCCCACTGATAACATCCCTCCACTCTGACTTTACACCATTTAGCACTACCCTTTGCTTCCTGTCTTTCAGCCACTCAGCTATCCAATTTGAAACCCCCCCACATATCCCAATCATTTTTAATTTATGAACTAGTCTCTTGTGTGGTACCTTATCAAATGCTTTACTAAAATCTAAGTAAATTATATCTACATTCTCTCCCTTATCTACTTGATCTGTTACAAACTCCAGAAAGTCTAGTAAGTTAGTCAAACATGATCTACATGATCTAAACCCAGGTAGATCATGTTTGACTAACTTACTAGACTTTCTGGAGTTTGTAACAGATCAAGTAGATAAGGCATTTTGGGAGTTCAGCCATTGGTTGCAAATCCGGATGACCGTCTTCTTTTAAATGATGACTTTTGGCCCGGACAAATGCAATCACACCTTTTTGACATTCCATGACGTCGCTTGCTGGTCCATTTTAAGTAGAGCTGATTTGCTATCTACAGATCTTCACTCTGTCCGCAACACAAATAAAGCCTAACTAACGTTTCGACGTAAACTAAGCTACGCCTCTCGGCTGCCTAAGGTTCCTATACGCTTCAGATGTTAAATTATGCTTTTTCTGCCTATGTGACTAATTTTCTGGTAGGAACCCATTCTCAAGGATATGACATTATAAATAGTTATCAGATATTTATAAATTAATTATATGGGAAATAGGAAGAAGTAAAAATGGTAATATTCAAATTATAAAAATGCAGGGCTTTTATCTATTAGGGAATGGGAAATAAATATTGTTTTTAAAATAAAACTGAGATTAGTTAGTTTTGTGTGTCTTAGTTGAAAAATATAGGTTGTTTTGGGGGGAGTGGGTTTGGCGTGTTTAATTCAGGGGTGATTATAGTTGTAGTAAAAGTTGAAATGAGCTTGTGTCGGAGTTTAAAGTCGGGTTTGTAAATATAGTATAAAGAAATTCCAGTGTACATAGTTGGTTTTCGGTGTTTGCTGCATATTTAATTGAAAAATTATTTAAGTTGGGTTTATGGTGTGGATGTCTCTTTGCGTAGTGTATTCTGTTGGTGATGTCTAAATTTGGTGATGTCTAAATGCGGGTATGTAGTGTTCGCTGTGTCGATCCCAAATACACCTAGGAATTTCATCTCGAGTAGGTGAATTTATATATAATGGAGGATCGAAGCAGCGTTTGTCATTAATGTTGAAAAGATGTTGTACTTTGCGTGTGTTTTGAAAAATTGGTATAGAATGTGTTGCAGTAAATGAATTTTAAGAAAGGGTGAGAGTTTGGCCCAGAGAAGTGAATTGAAGGGTCCTTTATTTGAGAAAGGTATAAAAACCTTCTCTTTAGGGACGTTGTATAAGAGATCTTTCGGGTTAAATATTTTATTGATAAAATTTCAAGGAGTTTGTCGTATAAGTTTGAAGGATATACATTTTGTTGGCAATAGTTAGTGAGGAAAGTGACTCTGTTGTGGAAATTGAGGTTAGATGTGGCGAAATTTTAAGTGCGGAAAAGTAATGTTTTGTTAGTTTAATTTGATTTTGGTAGCACAGTGACTAAGAAAATGGAGTCCAGAACCCGTATGTGTAGGTTTTTGGTAAATGGAAGTGGAGAAGCCGTCGGTTGTGCGTGTTATTACTCGTAGTAGGTCTAAGAAAGGAATGGAGTCGTTGTCTTCATTTTCTTGAGTTAATTTAATATTTGGATGTAACTGGTTTATGTATGAATTTATCAGATGAACTTTTAGAGTGGAAAAGGGCGATGGTGTCGTCTACGTATCTCCTGTAGAAGATAGGACGGAATTGTAAGGGGCATTTGTCAAGTGCTTCTTCTTCTAAGTTACACATGAAGAGATTTGCGAGAGTGTCGGCAAGAGGCCATCTATTTGATGAAAAAAGCTTTCATTAAATGAGAAATGGTTTTTATGAGAAAGTCTAAGTAGTATAATTTTTTTATTTGTTTGCTATTAATACAGTGAAATTAAGAATTGGAAGAAAAGAATGCACAAGAAGAAAAAATATTAATTGTTTGTAAAATGAGACACTGGTGTATAATGAGGATACGTCAAAACTATCCATATATAAGGTGGAATTTTGTTTTGTAATTTCTTCTTTTTGTTGTATAGGATTTTTGACAGTGTATGGTTTGTGACAAGGGGGTAAGAAGTGGGGCAATGAATTAGGCGGTTTCATAATTAGAGAAGTTATAAGTTGCTAGAATAGGTCCAAGGGAACATTAGGTTTATGGATTTTATGAAGATCGAAGAGTTTGCCGTAGGTGGAGCCTGTAGAGTGGAGCTGTTTGTGTATCTCTTTATCAAGAGTGTGCGATTATTTGAGTGAAAGAAGAAACCTATTGACTTGATCGTCAGGTCGGAGGGAGAGTTTCAGCGAGTCTTCTTGGACGGGAGCCAATTTGGATCGGTCTTCAAAAATCATGTGCATTTTTCGTGTATATTTTTCTTTCTTCATTACAACTACTCCTCTACCTTGGTCAGGGCAGGTAGTGATAAGGTTATCTTTTGAAGATAGTTATCATAACAGGATCATATCCTCTTTATGGAAATATACAGGAATTGTATGAAAACGTTTCAGCTTATGAAAAAATTCATGAGCGAAATTAAAACTCTTCAGTTGTGCGGTTTTAAATAGGCCTCGTATGGGTAAGGATTTGATTCGTTGCAATAGCGTCTCCAAGGTGAAGAGAAATTTATTCATTTTCAAGGAATTGGGGGGTAGACAAAAGTCTAGTTCGAATGCTAGTGGTCATTTCTCTCGTGAAGTTAACTGGTGGTCAAATAGGTTAAGCACTATCTTTTCTGGATCTGATAGAGTTGAAGAAGAGAGGTGCATTCGTTCTAGTTTGCATGGGTGAGTCCGTTTGATTTTGGATATGTTGGCTTTTACCGTACGTTGGGCGAGAGTAAGGAATAAAATATAGTCAATCAGGGATACTTGATTTTTCAATTGAGAAGTAAGCTGAGTTAGAGATTCTTGATGACCTTCCTTTAGTTTTGCTTCGAAGTTGATTTCATTGGCTAAAAGGTAGGTGAGTCAGTCTTTATAGAAATGAGAATGGTAGAAGGATTTTCAATAAAGCTTAAAGTATATGAAGTTGGGGAACGTTTCGTTGTTGCGACAGATTTAAAAGAATTGAAGCTCTGCTTCAGCTTTATCACGTTTGCGGGGAGTTGATTAATTTATTATACATTCTTCTGTTGTTCTAGGTAACCATAAAGGCACAGCGCTTCAGGCTCCCCCAGTTCAGAGAGTCTATACTCTATAGGTCAAAATGTTGTTGCATTTTCCTTTACTCTGTATCGTTTCATTTTAAGTTTCTCAACAACTTAAAGACATTATTCTGGAGAGAGATGATTTGAATTGCAACTCATATCTTTTTGGTATTCGAGTACATCTAGTAGTATATATTTTGTCAAATAAAAAGTATAAATGTAGGAGTTCCGAGGATACCTATTAATGTATTCTATTATTTAGGCACCTAAATGGCAACCGTTCCATGGGATGTATCGTGGTGAGCCTCATGAGTCACTGTCATTTCATGACTAACCTCTGTAATATTAAATATATATTTATCATGGTTGGATATATATATATATATATATATATATATATATATATATATAGTATCTCTATCAAATGTTCCCTTTTTCTATGTTGTTGTGCTATAGGGAGGGTGGAGAAGGAATATGCAAACGTGGAAGAGCGCCAATGATAGAATTTCCTGAAGGCTCATTTGCATATGGAGCAGCAGATTCTTCTCAAATATGACTACTTAAGGAGATCTCGGGAGAATTTATTAAAGCTATCTTGATCGCGGCCTTTTCGATGTTTTATGCTACTATGCGAATATATGTGCATAAATATGCTGGATTATGAGTCATAAATTTCTCAAAAGAAGCCATAAAACAGCATTCTGTTTATAAACTCATGCATGTGTTCTCGATCGCTTTCTAGATCAGAGCGATTTTGGTGGTTAAGAAGTAGACTTGATAAAAGGTTGTGATACATACGTTAAATTCATATGGCGCAACTTCATAAGCTTTATAATTTTTTGTATTTACTTTGAAATAAACCTTTTTCTGCTTTAGGGAATGATATGATAGATATGGCTTAATTCATGAATTTAGTAAGGATGTTAAAGCAGTAGTATCTGCTCTAAAGCATCCCCTGGATTCAGAAGCCTTTGTTTTTCAGCATTATTTGGCTTACGGAACAAAGTTTGTAACTACTTTTGGATCGTTTATCTGATTGGAATATCAAGGAAACAACTTGTGTGCGTGGGGAAGTACCCTCTTACATTCAAAGATCAAATTCCCCAAAGTTAGCCAATGTCATCTTCTAAAGTTCAGTAAACCAATTGTGTAGCAAAGTTATAGGCTCAGCAAGACGACAGTGGTAACTTGGAAGGAGATTCGAATTAATACTAATAGCGGACGTTGGAAGTAAACATGAGATGGCTGCAAAACTTTATAAGTGAGAGCATGATAACCTTTGGCAAGTAGCTCTTGCGATTAACAATAGGTCTTAGTTGAGTTTTATGGAAGTGTCTTTAGTCTTTTAAATAAGATACAAACATTGAAGATATACTAATAAAACAGTACTAAGAGCGAATAAATATAAGACAAAAATAATGGAAAAAGATTGAGAATGAACAGAAAGATTTATCATACCTTTTTAATCTTATATATTAAAGGAGGAACATAACACTCACATTTTCCAGAAAGAAATTGCTACAAAGAAAAATAGAAACTAAAAAATAGGTAAAGAAATTAAGCTAATTTAGTGCCCTCCCAAAATAAACCCGAAAAGTGTAGGAATAACATCAAGAAGATAAACTTCTGGTAGCGTACAGAAATTTACGTTATATTATATGAAATTTATAGAAATTTGAGATGACGATTAAATGTAATCTTTAGACCTATATTTAAATAAAATATCAAAATGGATTGCTTCTAATGCCAAAAAACTCAGAAAGCACCCGTATTATTTTACTCTAGGTATGCTTGGTTGGCACAAATTCCTTGAGGTCTACTGCTGTCATTCCTTAAGGACAATTTGAGTTGGCACTCATGGTCCAATCAACTGTGCTATATTTTGAAGATTCATTCATATGCGCAAGTTCTTCAAGGTCCATCGATTAGCAATGGTTGGTTATAGTTTACTCATTTGTAGTTGTTTTTCAAGGAATATCCAGTTATTGCTCCTTAATTGGCATTCAATGTCCCTCCTTCATCTATCCATTCCACTACTTCTTTTTATATGAAGAGAAGATTGCGCTTCAAATTCTCCTTACCTAGTTTGCTATACTACTTCTAAACTTAACATTAAAGTGATATCTTAAAATTTCTTATTTCGCAAAATACGGGTAAACAAAGTTCCTTGATCGATAAATTATTAATCTTTCGTGTAAGCGATGCTTAAACCACAATATAGAGACTTATGTATCCAGTAAAGGGAAATAATCCTGATGGAAACATATTTGAGGTTATAAGACTCAAAGAAACTTAAAAAATGGTCACTAGGCATTTGTATGAAAACGTATAATGAAGTCATGTCGAATTAAAATAACATTTGATTTAAGGGAATGTATCAAGTCTGTGTGTTTTTTTTGTTCCGTAAGTAGGCTGAATTTGTGCAAGCCATACAATAGGACAATTAATTATACAAAACTAATGACTAGCGCCTAGAGATACTGCTTGGCTGCTTAAAGAAATGAGGACAGCTTGTTCTGAGTACTTATGAGCAAAAAGCTGTGAAACTAAGACCATCAACTTCCCTGAATTTCACCCTTCGCTCCCAAAAGAAAATAGTCAATTTCATAACAGTAAATATGGTCAACTTTAAAATTTTTATATCTCATAACGTTAAAAAAATAAAATATAATAACTTTGGTTAAATAATTACAAAACTCTGCACAAAAGACTAGGTAATAATTACAATCATATTTATTCTATATATTTGATTTAAATCAAATTTAAGCGATGATTCGATAGAGAAATTTGAATTTTAAGCAAGAAAATAAGAAATCTCGTGGCATTTGACAACGAATAAAGCAATGTTTTCCAGACATCAGTATGTCAGCTAATTAAATGTTAAAATTTAGCCCTTAAATGAGTTTAATCTTATGAAAAACAGTTAATATAAATAATGGCTTTGTTTTATTTCTGTAAAAATGAATATATCTTAAATTTAAAAAACACCTTATATAATAAATTTAATTCCCCCAAACTTCCATTTGGATGTATTAAACACTATCAATTAAAATTGATTTTAGTGAAGAACTATGAAAAAAGTATCTTATTAATTATTTATGAGTAATTAAATAAAACTTCAATAAAAGCTTCAAATACACCAAATAAATCAACCATGCCTCAATTTTACTAAATTTTATGATTTTTTTAGCTGAATTTCCCCAATTTTAATTATTTTTGTTTGAAAATAATTTAAAATATTCGATTATATTAATTCGGAAAAAGTTTCATTTTCTTTAAAAAAATGAATAGTTAAAGTAACAAACATGGCCATTCCCCAAATTTCAAAAAGTCAGGAAATATCCCGAAAACTTTACAAATTAAAATCTAGTGTTGTAGAAAAGTGTTATTTTGTAGCATACTTAACTTTATTTATTTCATTTATTTTGTAAATGAAATAAATAAAATAGCAAAACAAATGTTCAGCAACATATTTTATAAAAGTCAGTATAAAAAAGTGGTTTACTTGGATGGATTTCTTTCGCGTATCACATTTATTAGTCTATCATATTTACACGGATTTGGCAATAATAGTGATGATGATGCTAATAATAATATTATTAATACAGGTTAATTATTTCTTTATATCTAGAGGGTATTTCAAATTTGTTACAAGGGAAAAGGAAGTTATTATTATGATGGATATCAGTCTATTTTTCATATACTCTTATTGTTAACACTCTCTATCGATCTTATATAATTTTTTGCCTATAACCCTTACTACGTCTAGTCGACTTCTTCAACCTCTATTTCTATCTGTACAGATCTTAAGTTCTGCTTTTCACACCAGCAAACTCCTTCTATGACATTGTTATTCAAACATTTAAGCCTGATAACGTTTCGGTAATGCCCATAAATCTATTCACACCGATTCTTTTCCCCTGACTCAATGCCTTATGTGTCGGTATTTTTGAATTTCACCTTCAACTATCTCACGATGTTTTAGAGTTAGCCCTTCCGTAGTATAAAGAGAGGCTCTTTTCGCCTTAAATTAAGAATACAGAAGACAAGAGAACTCCATCAAAGATCACCAGAGATCCCCATAAAGAGGAATTCAAACCTCATTTTTTAGCAATTTTCATCCACATTTTGAACCCTCATTGCAAGCAGAAAGGTTAATGTCTCGTTTGATTATGTCTTAAAGAACCTTGATTTGTCAAGGTTAAAACTAAAAGGTGACTTAAGTAAATTCATTCAACGTCAAACTCAAACGTTGCTTATGTACCTTCATTTATCTTCAAATTAAACGTTTCAAATCTTATTTCACTCATCTTCAAACTTCAAACTCATATCGTTAACCTTTTTTTTATATTCACTTAGAAAATCGCTTCACATGTATTCTTGTGCAATGATACAGAATTTATTTAAGCTCCAATATATAAAATAGCCTTTTACTGAAATCCTACTCTATCTTTACTTAAACAAACGAGAAAATCGGAGAGCTAAAACATATTTTGGACTACTCTACTAAGGAAATGATCATTATAAAAACTGATATTAATTGATTTGTATAGTTTTATACCTTTGCCCACCACTGCAAGTAATTCCTCACAGGTAAACCTTAATCAGTATATTATTTGATAAGAAATAAAGATTTACTGATAAATCGTTTGTCGATGAATTACCAGTGTGAGGATGTAAATATTGGTACAGAACTAATACTTTTCTTTAAAGAGTAGCATTATCATATGCGAAGGGATGCCCCTCGAAGGAGCAGCCTGAAAGGAATTCCCCGACAATACCCCCTTCAGTCCCTTCGCTCCAAACCACGTGCTCCTTGGCGTGAGAATTTTAGAATCATCGAAAAGAAAGCAGTCCAGCGCTGAGTCGCTCGACTCGGCTGTATTTGCTTATGCAGGACACCCCTCGCTCTTCCTCCCTAGCGATAACGCTGAATTCTCGCCCACATGCCTCATAGGCATGTCCTTCCACCGCGAGCGCGGCAGTACAAACCCAAACTCATATGCTGAGGAAAACTTCGCTGTCCGATCCAACTCGTTATCTCGAAGTAAATTTGCATAGACTGACGTCGAAAATCCTCTGGGGACAGCCATACCCTGAGCTATCTAACGGACTATTCTTCGATGAATGGCGTGCTTGCGAGACTCTCCGTTCAGACCGTTTTGTATGTTCACCCGCGAGGACACGTAACCTCTGTTCGAGTCACACCTCATCGTTAAGATCTCACCAGCAGATCGCCTTTCGTGAAGCTTTGGCTCCTGTTCAGAGGAAAACTTATCGAGCCACCTTCTCCCTGGAGAACTGGGCGGCCTCCCCTCATCTCGCACCTCCCTTCAAGACTCCCGTTCCTCGTGTCCGATATTCCTTGCCGAGCCGCAGAACTGTCTCGTGTTTGAGATTTCATCTCTCTCGAGCAGAGAAAATCGCGTTCTTCAACAAGAAGTACTACGAGTCTTCCTCATCAGGGCTCACAGAAGTATCTCCTCGAAGACCTGTGCCGTTTGTCTTTCCCCTCAACACCTCTAAGCTTTAAGGTAAAGCGATTTTGCGTTGTAATCTCCCTGATTATAGCCCCCGTCAAACGTCACCTGCATCCCTTTTTAAATTCAATTCCCGCTCCAACTTAAATAATATCCATTGGTCGAATTAACGATAATATTTCCCTTCCCGCTGAGCTATGTCTTATTGTAAACCGTCACGATCAAATTAACTATCCTTATTGAGTAATTTGTTCCCCTTTTTGTGTATATATATATATATATATATATATATATATATATATATATATATATAAAATGCCCCGTTTATTATATAAATTAAAATTATATTTTGGTGTTTTGATCTTTATATATCCTTTAAACTGCAACATGGCAAGTCATTAGATAAATCCCTGTCAATCATAAAAGCACTCTAAAAATCAAAGAGGCGGCCTTCCACTCCTTTAAGTGCTCCAAAGCATATTTCAGACGGCCTTGGGTCGGCTATCTGCCCCTACTTGTGTATGCGCCCGTGCTCCGAGCGGGTCTTCACAGGCATACCTCAAAACATACCACAAAATCAAAAATAAAATTTAAATTTTTTTGCACTAAGGCTTTTAGTTTATATTAGTATGGGTAAAAAATGCAAACAAAAGCAGTATATGGGGTAGTAATTATGTTTAAATGGGAATAATTTGAAACCGCAATATTTCAAAATATTGCCTTTTTCGATAATTTATCAATGAATTTCTATCAATGATTGTATCTTTGTGGTAATATGATAATCTCCTGAATTTAAAAATTAGTTAGAAAAGGATTAAGGATGAATTGTAAAATTGTAAACAGTTAATGATGATTATGATAAAATCAAAATTATCATAACATGAGACATGTTCTAGTCAAATGCAGTGCTAAATGTGGTCAAATGCAACTCCTTATAAAACGCCTTATAAATCAGCCAGACACCAAACTACACACATAGGAGTCACTATCTTCCAACCTACGAACAAAGAAACTCTACTCGTACTTCGTCAGACCCCCATAGCAGAAAGGAATGTATGAAATTTGTTTTGTCAACGTGGAATTAAATCTTTATCAATCAAGTCGTGCTGTGGAATTACTCTTGAACTCCTACAGGCAGCCCCCAAGTAGGCAGTTGCCAGATAAGCTCTTAATAAAAAAAAAAATAAAAAAATCCTACAGGCAGCTAAAAGAAATTACCAAACACTTCGTTCCTTCCATGCACCACCGTGTAACTTTTTCTGGCAAGCCCTAATCTCCGTCCGTGATTATCATTTTAGTGGTGAAAAATATTTGGCCAATTAAATCAACTATTAATTTTGCTAAGTAAAGAAGAGGAAAGTTCGAATCTGCACAAGGGAGCTGTTTTGCATTGGCGACCGTGAAGTGTTTTTACCCTCAATCTTAATCAATGGGAAGAGTAGCAGACAATTAGAAAGCTTTGAAAAAGCTTTCTAATTGTCTGCTACTGTGCAAAACAGTAGCAAAACAAGAAAAGAGAATTTTTAAGAATATACCTAGAGTAGTTGAAGTAGAATTTTGTTCAATTTAGTTTGTTTTTTGTAACACTTTAGTTTTCTTAACGAGATTTCTTTAAGAATATATTACTTTTCGTGTTTATACTAAAATACCAGTCAAAACTAAGTTTAAAGTTATTCGTGAGTAATTTAAATAATAAGTTACCTTATGATACTAAATTTCATAAAGTGACTCATATTTCTTCCACTTCTAATTACCCCGCCCATGAAAACATTCACTCTTACAGGAAGTTAAACAGATTGATAAATATAGGTAATAAAATTGTTTGATTGGAAGGAGTGGAAATGAAGACATTGGTCCCAACCTGCGTAAACGATTTGTTTGAATCTTTATAGGAATACTTTCCTAAGATCACACTAGTGATGATGTAACAAAGATAACGTAACCTTGACGTTTCTTCCACGCATCAATCTACGAATTACAATATTAATGAAATAATTATTAGTACTGTAAATAACTCCCCCCAAAATCCAACAGCCATACATAGCCATGAAAGCTATTTTCCTATTAGAGTGAGAAACAGGTAAAGACCTATTGAAAGCAGTAGTAGATGGCTGTAAGGTCAAAGAGGATGCATTTAATGTCTCATTAAAGACCAATCAAATACATATCTTGCGCCTATCTGCATTAGTATTTAATATCTCCTTTTCTCACCTAGATAAATGAACTAAAACACAAATGCTGAGTCCTACACAGTAGAGAAGAGAGTTTTGGCAAGTGAGTACAATGAAATAAACGTAAACCGCAACTTATTCTTTAAGAATGTGAGCAAATTCCATCAGTATTCGAAAGAAAACAGGTGGCATGTTTCAAATAAGGGCTATAGCTTACTTAACTCAGTTGAAAAAAGCCTTTCATTACGGCGAAGTGAAGCCACATCTGATGTATCATTTGGTTTGATGAGTCACATATTGGGTTGGCTTAACGGCGGCTATCATAGACTCTAAATGCTTGTACTTCGGATCCTACGTTAAATTGTCTGTCTCCAATTAGAAAGAAAAGTATCATTAAGGACTGTAGATCGATAGTAAACACAGAGGATATTGGTTCATAGCCACTCCCACTGCCTTCATACGAGACTGTGGTAAGTAGGGTCATAACAAATGGGAGGACTACAAGTTTAGGCCTTATGTTCAACAAGATAGATTCGGTTAAAAAACTATCGAAACCAGTACCTGTATGACCAGCTTTGCATCCATAGAAACAAACCCCACGCTTACATAAAATTATTCTTCAAAGCTGAAATTTTGTTTCACTATATCCTGTAAGGGTGTACGAGATCCTGGTAAGCAGAGTTACAGACCAATATGTACATATATAGGCCATGGAATGTAATTAAATACACCGAAGTGTAAAAAGAAATGGGATAGATACCTCGTAGTGTGTAGCACTTCCTTTAACCCGGAGAAGTGCAAGAACTTTAAGAGTCTTCAATTCCACATGTGGACCGACGATCTCTTAAATGTGTTGATTCGTCTTCTCGATTGTTGTCCAATGTTTCCTGATATTTGTAGCTGTCGGATATTTTGTAGAGAAAATAGACGTGGTCAGGGCACCATCTCTCATATATGTTCTATTCTCCAGAATTCTCTGCAAAACATTTCTGAGCAGCGAGATCGATGAGACGATGCATATCCTACTGTAGTATCGCGACGTTATGAATGATATATGAAGTCATTAACTCGGAGAAATTGTTAAACTAGCAGTGGGACTTAGCGGTTCGCTATCAATTAGCCATTTGGGCTGAGCAGTAGCCTTAATCAATGCTACGTTGCTCACAAAACCCACATCACGATGGAACAAACACAAGGATGCATAGTAAATTTCTGAAACTTGCTCACTTCATGGGGTTCTGCGCAAAACCCGTTCAAATCTATTCGCCAGTAACAACTGGACCCGTAACTAATCTGACTAAGCCACATTTCGCTAATCCTATAGGGTGAGAGTAGCGAAGTTGCATGCCCTGGAGAGGCGCTGTGGTAGCGTGGGTGTAATTGAAGTAGTCTGATGGGTTTTAGGCTTCTGTATTCCCATGAAAGATATGAAATCTCTAATGATCTAATGGATATATGGCTGGTACCTCCGTTATTAAATGTGGACGCAATTTGAGACTGGGTTATTTTTTTGATACACCTGGTCTAAACTGCGCTATCCATGTACTATTCTAGGCGCCTATGTGTCACCATACCTCAAGTGATTTTGAATTTCCATACAATGACCCAAGGAACCATAAGATGTCATATCACAACCTATACACGACTGGGAATTTTTTATATGACGTAATAATAGGAAGAAATTTCCCATCATTAACTTTACATACTGTCACATGTCTTCTTACAGCCCAGGTCCGAGCCAACAGGCATATACGAACACAGCAGAGGAGGAATTCCAGATTAGTTCAGGCAAAAAGTGGGAATCATTTTTTAGATGAATGTACCAGGCAAAGACCAGTGTAGTAGAAGAGCAAGGAAAGTCGTTATAAAGATCTTAGCTACTACGGTGGGTGATGTTGTAGTTAACATTACGAAAAATGAAATACCGCACGAGAATGCTATCGAAGTATGTTCTGCATCATCCTTGTATCAGCAAACCAGGTGGAAGTGCTTCTTCTGACAAACTATATCCAACATATCTTTTGAGGTTCTATTACGCCCAAAAAATATATATCCTCCATAACCCTATAGATATTTTTAGAACGTGATTTTTTTAATATATATTTATTTTTTAAAGTAAACAAGTAAACTGGTCTGAATTTCCAGTGCATTCATTACCCCCCTTTCCCTTGCCCCATTCCCTCTCCCCCTTTCCCTCCCTCTCCCTTCTCTCCCTCTCCCATTCCCCTCCCTCTTCTCTCTATATTCCCCTATCACCCCCTCTATCCCTCTCAGCCCCTCCCCCTCTTGCTCTTCTCCTCTCTCCCTCTCCTCTATCTCCCCCTGCCCTATATCTCCACGACCCTACCTCTGCCCCCCTCTGCCACATCCCTGAGGGTAACACTAGGGGAGGGGAAGGGGAAATGTGCGAGGGTGAGGGGAGTTGTGCGAGGGGTAAATAAATGGGAGAGAGAGGGCAAAGTGTATATATTTAGAAGGATATATTTTGAACAATTTTTAATTATATTATAGCTTAGTTTATGAATGAGCTCTCCCCCTCACCCTGTCGAGGATGGGGAGAAATAGAGGACGAAAAGATGAGGGGAGGGGTAAAAGGATTAGGAAAGATAGAGAGGAGGAGGGAAGGAAGGATTGTAGATAGAAGAGGGAATGGGGTAGGGAGAGGAGTATGTGATGTGATAAGGGTAGAGAAAGAAACAGATGAGAGGGTAGTGAAAGATGGAGGTAAGGGGGGAGAGATGATCGCAATCGATTTGAAAGATCAAATATGCCAAAGGCTAACAGCCCAAAGGTCTGGAACCGAGCGAAGCGAAGTGAAAGCTACCTCAGTAAGGCCCCGTAAGGGGCGCGGCGATTTGTTTTCCTGGCCACCATGCTGATGGAACTCAACGCCCCGTCCGGCCTCAGATTAGCCTCTTCTTTTTTCTGACAGCCTCTGTTTTTACCATGCATCCTCACAGTCCCTACAACTTCTCCCATAACTTTTTCTGGTCGGCCTCTAATTTCACAGGATGGATACCGACCAGCTTCCTCTTACCCAACTATCCCGGATCGGGGCTGAAGGGGGACGGGACAATGTTCCTTCACCTTTGAGTTCCGGTTTGGGGTGGTAGGTTTTTAACAACCTGCTTCATCCCCACCCACACCTTCCTCACGTACAATTTATTTGAACTTTCACTGTCTATCAATTTTACTCCCTGCCTAAGGTGGAGCCACCATGCCGATGGGCTACTAGGTGACTCGACGGGAGTACTGACCTCAAATGACGGCAGCTGGTTCTGCCAGCCCCGTATTCACCCCTCGCAGAGCTGACTACTGCGTGAGGCGATGGCCGTATATATCCTGTGAAATACATAGGGTCTCCATGCTCAATGATGAGTTAGTAAACAAAAAAATATCTCTCCCTTTACCTTCTCCTATACCATCACCAGAGCCTCCATCGGGTAGCTTTAATGTTTAAATAGAGGTCCCTTCCCCCTGTGCTCTCTCAGAGGACCCTCCAAATTTCTTCTGACGGAGAAAAGGCTCACTCCTTTCCTGGGCCTACGGGTGTAGGAGACTTCCCCTCGCACCCTTCTTTGGAGGCGCCCTTGCGTGCCTCCGTATTCCAGCGGCAGTCCCTTCTTTTCTTTCACAAGGGACTGCCAATAAAGCACGCAGGCTGCCCAAATTTCATCGCTCCCGGTGGGAGCGCCTTGATACGACCAATCTCCATAGGGGAACAAGGGATGGTAGAGGCCGTTGGTCTGTTTCCCCCAGCGCTCTTGCGTAAAAAGTTTATAGGGGTTCACTATAGGTGCCCCTTCTCTTCCCTGACGGATGCCAGTTCGTCGGCGGACAACGAGACAAAAAGAACCTTGAGGGTGATCCATGATGTATACAGGGGGGATGGCCAGATGAAGCTCCCCCATGAGATGGTGTGGTCTTCCATGGTGCCGAGCCTGGGCTTGATGCTAATCACTGAAACCGAGGCCGCCCTTGTGCAAGCTCCTCCTCAGACGGCTTGGACCCCCGAGGCCCTACAAGGAGAGGAGGGATCTCCTTCTTCGGCTTGTGCCCCTGTGACAGCCAAAACTTCTCCATTTCCAAGAAGGATCTTCCTGAGGCCGCTCCATCTGACCAAGGGGATCCTCCTGACGGATGAGACAATTCATCCCCTGCTAAGCTCTCCGAAAAAGAAAAGAAATAGAAAAATAAAAAGACTCGCGGTTACTCATCCCCCTTGATTAAGTCAAGATCGGCAAGTCCGGGTCCGGTGCTCCCCCGGGTGGGGAATCCCAGACTGAGACCAAAAGTACGCAGAGCGGAGACTCGATTACGCCTGCCCCCTTATCCAGACGCTTCCTCGTTATTCGCTCCACCGATGTCACTTAGTAACTAAGGGCAACATGATCCTTTAAAGGATCGCTTTCGCTAGCGTGATTAATAAAGAGCCAAGGGTGATAGTTTCTCGGCGGGGATCTTTCTCATAAATGCGTCGAATCCCTCCTAGGCGGCCATGATTTGTGCCTTCCGTACACTTGATGGCACGCCAGTGAGTGTGACGCCGAACTCTACCATGGATTTCGTGAAATTAGTGGTTTATGCGTGGGAATTCGTAGACTACTCTATAGATGACATCACCTTAGAGCGGCCGACCATGGAGCGGTCAAGGTTGAACTTGTGATGAGAGAACAGGGAGGGCATATTCCTTCAATGGAATTGCCGCGGACTCAGGGCAAACTGCGAGGAGCTGCGGAGGCTCATCTCCTCCCGTTCCTCGTTTGCTATCTTTTTCCACTAAAGCATGCTGGTCGCGTGCCACCACGGGAGGGGCGTCGGGCACCTTGATAGGAGGTATACTGTTATTTCTGCGAACATTCCATCCTCAGCCGACGTCGACGTGGGGGACATCCACCGCGTCCTGGCGCGGTAGACACAACCTCTAGAGAGAATAGTTGATTATTTCCAGAGGTCAAGTCCTTGCTGACCTCATCGACGAGCTTGAGATAGGTGTCCTAAATGTTTATAAGTTTACATATCACTGCTCGAGAATCGCTTCATTTTCCTGCTTCGATCTATATTTGTGCTCTTCGGATGCCTAGCCTGATTTCTGGTGAGAGGTAGTCGATGATCTCCATGGTATTGATTACTTTCCAATTCAAATATCATTTTCTGGGCCGCTGCCACCCCAGAGCCAGCCCCAGTGGTGCTTGGTGCGGGCGAGATGGTCCGCATTTCTCTGTCTCATTCGAGAAGTTTAGTTCGGTAGATGTGGCCGTCTAGTTCTTTCCAGGCAACCTCATTGCCGTGAGATTAACATTCCTAGAACGTCAGGCCGTTTAAGACGCCGACCAGTCTCAGTGGAGTTAGCCAAGTGTGAGACTGCTCTCAAACAGAAGCGTTATGCCTACATGCGCTATAAGCGCCACCCGAACTATTTCACTTTATGTAAATTTCGTCAAGAGAGAGCAAGATTCCAGTATATTTCGATGCACTCCCGCCACTCTTTTTGGCGGGCATACGTGTATTCAATTAATGGCCAGAACTGTCTAGCAGAGGTTTATAAGCGAGTAAAAAGGATTTGGTGCAAGTTCTCGCAGGACCCCCTCCCATTCTCCATGAGAATGGAACTGCAAATCTCGGACCACGCGTCCGTGGCTGAATCCTTTGCGACCGATTTCTCCGCATTCTCTAGCCGAGATGCTTCTCTGCCGGCATTCAATGCGCGTCATAATTTCGAGGAAGGCCACCGACTGGACTTTACATAAGAGGCGGAGAGCTCTTCAACGACAGGTTTACTTTGAGTGAGTTGCGTTTGGCTCTCGCTTGGTGAGCGCACACCCCCCTTGGTCCTGACGATGTCCCGTAAGCCATGCTTCAACACCGAGGTGACCGATATATGGTCTTTCTGCTAGATTTGTTCAGCAAGATCTGGATAGATGTTACCCTCCCCGACTCCTGGCGAATCTCTAGGGTGCTAACCTTTCGCAAACTAGGGAGAGCTCACTTTACCCCAGCTGGTTTACGCACAAAATTTCTAGGCTCCACGTGTGCGAGTTGATGGATAAATTGGTAAATATTAGAGTAGCCTTTTTTGGACAGCGGAGGCCATATATCTTCTGCACAGTGCGACTTCCGTAAGTTCCACTCCACATCGGATGCTCTGCTCCGACTGGAAAATGCCGTATGCGAGGCCTTCCGTCGTAGACAGCACTACGTCACGATGTTTTTCGATCTGGAAAAGGCCTATGAATCCGCATGGCAATATGGTATCCTAGAGATTCTCTACACGATGGGAGCAAGGTGAAGCCACCCAATCTTCATATCTGAATTTTTACGTGATCGTCGATTTCAAGTACGTTTGGGGCGAGCTCTCTCAGGCCGAATGGAGGAGCATTAGGGTGTCCAACTCGCATGTGTCCTCTATGTCACCTTCCTTCCCCTGAGCATCAACAGCATCACCTTGGTGCTTCCAGGAGATGTTTTCGTTACGCTCTACATTGACTACTTTTCGATGTCTTTTGACACGGCCCAGATGCCCACTCTGGAGCGTCGACTACAACATGGATTGAACTGAGTCTCTTGCTATGCCGAAGCGCACAGGCTTCGGTTTTCCTTGGCCAAGACTAAGCTAGTGCACTTCTGCAGCCATCCACGGCTCTACCCTGACCCAGACTTATTTCTAAATGGGTTCGCCTGGAAGCGGTGGACTCGCACCGTTTCATTGGTCTTTTATTTTACCGACGCCTCACTGTGCGGCTCATATTCGCAGCCTTAGGGTCTCTTGTACCTGCGCCATGAATATTCTTCACTCCGTAAGGTTCAGCACCTGGGGCACTGATAGGGCTATTGCCTTACTTTTGCAACGATCCTTTGTTCATTTAAAGCTAGACTTCATATGCGAGTTTTATGCATCCAAACCCAAGCCTGTATTTCAAAAGGAGGACTCGATCCACTACACTGGCCTTCGCTTGACGACCGGTGCCATCCGCACGTCCCCCATTGAGAGCCTAGTTATCGAGCCTGGAGAGATGCTACTTACTTTGTGCCCTGCACAGTTCATTATTCGCATGTAGACGCGAGCCCGTTTTCTTCCTCAGTCGCCAACAGCTCTAGCTGCATCTGCAGCTGATCTTGACGGTGCCTATGCCGCCGAGAGATGACAGTCATAAACAGGGAGAGCTGCGCGATATCCATAAACGATGGGCTTAAACGCCGATAAATTTTTCTTTAAAACACTTTTTCAGAAAGGGGAGTTTTATTTTCTTGTAATGAGCAGGAAGAGTTGCGCTATATCCTTTAACGATGGGTTTAAACGCAGGGTAGAGATGATAAAAGTAGAAAAAGATATAAACGTAATTGAATGGGCACTCATGATTGATAATTAAAGCTTTCCTTTCTTAAAAAGTATTTTACCGAAAAGATTATCACTAACTTTTCCATTGATAATTATTATAAAGATTTCAATGGACTTCCTTTATATGATATCAAACGAGTTCTTCTCTCTAAATCTTTTTGTTTATTGAAGTACAAGGTTTCAATCGCTTTCAAAGAGGTTAACGCAATATGCCACGCTTTCCCTGCTATCATCCTTTCAACTTCTCTAATGTGTTATAAGCCTCTATTTCTTGGACTCTTATAATTAAGTCTGCAAGATTGAAACATAAACTAGACCTAAACCAATAAACCCTCATCACTAATAGCAGTTGGACTAAGAATTGCTGCTCTGAAACGGGCGTCAACGACTCCTCCGAAGTATCGTATCAAAATATTACTATCGCTTAAGGCTATATATGGTTTAATTTTTGTCTATTTCGTCCCAACCTTCTATTGTTTCCATCGCTAAATATTTTGCCAATTTAGATCAATTTAGTGATGCCCCTAGTGATTTAATTTTCATTGCGAAAGGGTACGTTTATCATTGTTTCTCTAAGCCTACCCACTTTATTTATCGCCTTCGTTTTCGTCGTGCCTTATCGACCCTTCGGAGAAGTACATTCCTCCATATTACTAAGGCATATAAGAGTGAAGCCTTGTTCGTTAGTGATAAAAATAGGGGGAGTACATATACTACTAAAACGAAAGCATTATTAAATGACCTGCTAGTATTCAAAGATCCGACTCTACCAGTTAATAGTGACTTCCATAAAAAAGTACGACTATCGCTTGAAAACTTCCCCGAATTACTTGCAAAATTCGAATGGAGTAACACCGCCCTTGCTTATTTGTATGGAGTACTCAAATCACACAAACTAAATTTCCCACTACGCCCAATTGTAAGTTCTGTTCGATCTGTTTCATATGCTCTCTCTAAATGGTTTACTTCATTTCTTACACTACTAGTTGGGGCTATTTCTCATTCACATATTATAAATAGCTATGACATTATTTCTAAAATCAATGCAATTCAGTATTCTAGCAATTTTACCCTTTGTAGTTTGATGTCTGTTCTTTTTTACGAAGATCTTTTCTTCAATTTTCTTAATGATATATTGCGCAATAATCATCATTCCTTTCCTCTTTCTAATTTCATGAGACTCAATTTACTTTGTACTAGAAATTGTAAGTTTTCGTTAGACGCTAGATATTTTCTTCAAAACTTTGAATTACCCATTTTCCTTTTAACTTATACTTATATGGATTTCTTTGAAACAAAACTCTTCCCTAGTATCCTTGATTTCACTATTGTTTGCTTGAGTTATATCGATAACGTAATTTGTTTGTGGACTAATTCTAAAGATATAAAAGGTTTTCTTATTAAACCTAATTGACTCGTACCTTCTATTAACTTTACCCATGAGGTTGAAAATAATAGAACCTTTCCTTTTCTCGTTCTTCTTCTTCATAGAACCCAGACTGCTTTTAAATATTCTACCTTTCGCAACCCTACTAATTCAAACACTTATGCAGATTTATTTTTACTCTGTGTATAGTCCGAAAGTTAAACGCTCTGTTTTTACTTGTATGTTTCTACGGATTTTACGTACTGTGAGCCCTGAATATATGGATCGTGAATTCTCTAATGCAGGGGCGGGGGATAAGCCTCAACCGCGGGCGAAATTTCACACACGAGACCAATTTTCATCGTCTCCTGAGTGATATATTTGTATACCCACATTTTCAATGCTAAAATTTAAATTAGATTTCCATGTTCATAGCTATAGAAAAGTAAATGTTAATTTATTCGACTAATTATTAGACATAAAATTTATTTGACTAATTATTAGACATAAAATCTATTCGACTAATTATTAGACAAAATTTATTCGACTAATTATTAGACATAAAATTTATTCGACTAATTATTAGACGTAAAATTTATTCGACTTATTATTAGACATAAAATTTATTCGACTAATTATTAGACATAAAATTTATTCGACTAATTATTAGACATAAAATTTATTCGACTAATTAATAGACATAGAATTTATTCGACTAATTATTAGACATAAAATTTATTTGACTAATTATTAGACATAAAATTTATTCGAATAATTATTAGACATAAAATTTATTCGAATAATTATTAGACATAAAATTTATTCGACTAATTATTAGACATAAAATTTATTCGACTAATTATTAGACATAAAATTTATTCGACTAATTATTAGACATAAAATTTATTCGACTAATTATTAGACAAAATTTATTCGACTAATTATTAGACATAAAATTTATTCGACTAATTATTAGACATAGAGGAGTCATATCAAAATGTTGCGAGGGATGCCACATATCTGCTTCGCCTCAAGGCGTATCTGGCAACTTTGCGAGGCATGTTTTAACTCGGACTATTTTGTAGATTTGTACCTAGTTATTTTTATTTCCTTTTCCTCAGTGGCAGTATTGAAAATTCCTGTATAGGTAAGTTAAATTTAACAATTTACAACATTATAGAATTTATATTATTGATTCCCTTATCAATATAGCAAGTAGTAGAGGAAATCTTAAAAGAAAAAGTGCTGTACTATGTGAAAAATGAAGTGAGCTCGAACATGTTTCCGTTTATAAGAGCGCCATTTTATAAGTAAACATAAAAAAAATATTCAGATTTAAAAGGACCTGAATGTTTAAACAAGATAGCTTTCTTGAGAAAAAATATGGGGAAATGAAAAACTCTTTTTAATATGCTGATTCAGGAAAGTGAATCTGTAACTCGAGTTAGTTATGTGTTATGTGAAAATATGGAAAATAAATTTAAACCACATAGTGAAGGTGAATTTCTGAAGGATTGTATACCTGATGCTGTTGAGAATTTATGCCCAGAAACACTTAAGTTTTTTAAAATATTAGCTTATCGAGAACGGTTTCTGATCGTATCGAGGACATGGCGGGTGACATTCAAGGATTACACAGCAGATCTATCTAATACCGCATATATGGCAATCTTTATAGCGGAATAAGTGTAGAATTCAACATACAGGAAGAGCTTCTTGCTTGGAAATCAATAGATAGAACAACTGGAGATGAAGATTTATTTCAAATAGTAAATTTATAATTAAACGATTTTGAATTACCTTATGAAAAACTGAGTGCTCTTGCAAAGGGTGGCCCTCACTCTATGGTAGGCATTGTAAAAAAACTAATAGTTCTGATTAAGAACGAATCTAAGAAGTATCTTTTGGACCAAAGAACTTAAATTCTGTGTCACTGCTTTATTGATATGGGAAATTTAGGTGCGCAAATACTCAAGATGGCAAATATTATGAAGGTCGGAACGAAGGCCGTTAATTTCATAAAATGCAAAGATTTGAACAATAAGTAATTTCTAATGTTTTCAGCAAGATCTTGAAACTGAATATGTCGATTTATTTTACAATTGTTAATTACGATGGCTAAGTAAGGCCAAAATGCTCTAGCGATTTTATGAACTGAAAGAAGGGAAAATTTTCATCGACATAAAAGGTGTTCTTGTCGAAGAATTGGGAGATAAAATGTATCTAAGTGATCTTGCATTTTCAGTCTAAACCTGAAAATAAAAGGGCTAATCAACTAATAACTTCTTTGCTTCTTTTTTTCCAAAGCTTTGAATCCAAGCTTCATTTATATATTACACAATTAAAAAAATAACTGTTTCACACATTTCTCTACATTAAGTGAGCACATTCCCAAATCAACCAAGGAATACTCTGATGAATGTGAAAATCTTAAGAAATAAATTTCAAACCAGGTTTTAAGAAACCCAAGGCAACAGAATCGAACTACTTCTATTTGAAACACCTTTTGATGGGCGTCCTAAGGAGGCATCCAATTCTTTGTAATCCAAATTAATTGCATTCCAGTCTGATAATTTCCTAAAATCGAAATATAGTAATATACCTATTTTGGACTTCTAAAAATTTATTGATCCTGAGAAAGTTCCTTCCTTGCTTAAAGATGCTTTGAAATATGCTTCACAATTTTCTACAATCTATCAATGTGAACAGTTCTTTTCAAAATTGAGTACAGCACTCACTGACGAAAACCTGGATAGTGAACTACGAATAGCAGTTTCATCAAGACAGCTAATATATCCAAACTATGCCCTCCTCCCACCCCCCAAAAAATGCAGTTTTATCCTTGTCACTAAAATATCAAATTTAAAGGTAGGCTTAGCTTTGAAATTTTAGAATACATTAGCTTAAATCTCTTAGTAATTTTGAAATTTTCATTCAGCTTATCCTTAATTGTTTTACTTTCACAATATTAGGGTATATAAAAAGTGCAATATCTCATAAGTAATATTATCCCAATTTCCGTGGTGGCAGGTAATTAGAATGCGTATTGGTTTGTTTTAGATATTAATCCATGAATATATCGCACCATATAAATAAATTTAAACAACATTCACGAAGATACAAGAGTCAAATTGTATTTATTGCCCTCCGACTTCATTAAAGATTTTGCCCGCGGCTCAGAAAAGTTTCCCCTTCCCTTCTCTAATATCTTTGAGATCGGCCAAAGAATAATTTTACCCTTATATTTTTCTTCTAAATTGGTTTGGCCTTTTTCGAATTGCTTTATCGACATTCCCCGTTTTTAAAAGAACTAAAACATTTCTGTTTGTTCAAGTATGAGTCGAGTATTAAGAATATACCTGTTCACAAAACATTATACAATATAGGAAGGGTTTACTCAGTCGAATGCTCTGGCTTTTGAAATAAATATTTTGGACAAACAGGCAAGCTACTCTATGTTCGTATAAATCAGCAAAAATCCAATATACGGAGAGGTGAAGATTATAGTACGTTTTTTGTTCATATATATGAAATTCAGTTTCATTGGATTAAATTATCCTCTCCACGTGATCAATGAAAGTTTATCTAAAGCAAAATTTACACATTGCCATCCCGAAGATGAAAAACAAATTGAGTAATACGAAGTGTCTATCCCTCCCTTTTTCTCCCCTCCTTAAAGTTATTTCCCCAGGCCTAACCACATTTAAATACCCTTTTTCTATCCTTAAATCTCTCCTTTCGATCAAGCTTGTGAATCAGCCAAATAAAGCAATGTATATTTAATCCCGTGTGGCTCTACAAACTTTCCCTCAGTTTACATAGGAGAGACCGGAAGAACCTTAACAAAACGAATTTATGAACATAAAGGTGATGTCAGACGAGGCAGTACCACATCCAGTATTTTTAATCATATTAGCGATTTCAACAACCAAATTGACTAATCAAAGGCACCAACATATATAATTGTAGAGATTTCCATAAAAGAAAGATAGTAGAATCTATATTAATCGGAGGAATTCCAAATTTTAATTTGTCAGATGGGCTATTGAAATGCAGCCCCCATTCCCGTAACCTCATCATAAACAGCTTAGTCAACGATCTTAGACTTACACCCCATGATTAATGACCCCTTTTTCCTGTTTTGTGTTTCTTTGTGTTTTTTTCTGACCTGTGCGCTATTTATAAACTTTTGTAACAATTGTATTCTCAGTATACGATGAAGAGGGTATGATAAACTACATAATGAAACTAGTCTCGTAAATTAAACTTTTAGCTCTTATACAGTAGTCCTGATAATGACAATTTCTTCATCTAAATAGGAAGGATGACATATTTTGTATGCTCTAACCTTTTCCTTAGAGCATAGAAAATATGTCATCCTTCCTATTTAGATAAAGAAATTGTCATTATCAGGACCCTTTTTTCCTAATTTGTATTACCCCGATTGGTTCATATCGTCTGCCCATTTTGCAGCTAGAAAAACATTCTATGGTAATAAGCCTTCCCGCACTAATGACTTCAACAAATGTATAACATTGCCATTTAATAATAAATTAAATAGTTTAAAGGACATATTTGGAAAAGCGGGTATTAATCTAGCCTTTAAATATAATAATTCCTTAAACCAATTGATGATTGCCAGGAAACCCAAAGAACATCATAACATAGGAGTATATTCAATACCATGCAACGATTGCCATAAAGTTTATATAGGGGAAACGGGGAGAAATCTAGACAAGAGATTGTACGAACACAAAAGAGATATTAGAGTGAGCAGCGAAAGCAGTGGAATTTTTTGCCATGTTAGAGACAAGAATCATACGATCGATTTCAATAGAAGTAAAATGGTATTTAAATCGGCTAACTATGTTAAGAGAAGAATCGTAGAATCGAGCTTGATATCGTCAATTCCTAATTTAAATCTATCTGCAGGTCAATTTTCTTTTAATCCTGTAATAAGAAAGCAAATAAACAAAATAGTAAAATGTCAGCCCTTCAATATGTTTAGGCCTACCCCCCCCCCCCAAATTGGCCACAAGTAGGGGATTGGGGAAAAAAGAGGGGATCTTTCACGATCTGACCTTGTGTTATGCTTATATGCACTTTTCTTATATTTTCTATCAAGTGTCAGGTTAAAAAAGGTGTGAGATACACCGGTACTGTTCTGAATTAAATTGTCTTCGGAGAATGTGGTTTAATTCCTCATCTTTTCTTGCGATATTGCATTAATTTTAATCATATATATATATATATATATATATATATATATATACCGATGAGGGAGTCATTCCTATGGAACCTAATTCACAGGAGGAATATGAAGACTCACGTAACAGCTCCAAACATTTATTTGCCGGACGTTTCGGTTTTTAACAATGACCATTTTCAGCGGATTGAACTCTATTATGAATACAAGAAATTTTTAAGAATTAGATGAAAAAATTGCAAAAATAGCACAAACAATTCAATATTAGTTACAATATGAAAAATAAGTCAAACTCAACAAGAGAGGAAACAGAAATGAAACCAGAATGATAAGCAAGTAGTTAAATATAAGTTAATTCACGGATATATGATATTGCATATATATGTTAAAAACAGTTAAACGGAAGGGATAAAGTGATTGATAAATACTAGTTTAACCAAGAAAGGAAAATTAAAAATTTGAAACTTAATTAAACAATATTCACGGCAATAACAAATATGAATAATAAACATGAATTAAACTCAATAAGAATAAAAGAATTTTTTTAAAGTAATACCAGACAAAATCGTAATGGCAGGACGAACAATGAAGAATGAAAGGTGAATAAAAAAAAAAAAAACAGGAATCCGAAAGGAAAACAAAAAGCAAAGCAAACAGTTCAATATAAGTTAAAAATACAAATATATGAGAGTGAAAAATATAGATAAAAAACAGTTGAATACAGGGGGTAAATTTAATTCAAACAATCAATAATTCGAGTAAACTAGGAAATGAAAGTTTAAAATAATCATAATAATAATAATGTCTTTTGTAATGCGCCCTTCAAGGCCTGAGGCCTTCCCAGAGCGCAAGTTCTGCTGAGATGAGAGTGGAAATTCAATGGAAATTCAAGAGGGGGGAGAAGGCAATACTGAAAAGATGCGATTTCAGGAGACGCTTAAATGTGGTAAGAGAGGGAGAAGACTTGATTTCAGCAGGAAGAGCATTCGACAACTTAGGGGCGCAGATTGAGAAGGAGCAGTCCCCCATTGAGCAGAGGGATGAACGAGGAATATTCAAAAGAGGTGCATGTGATGACCGAAGGGCCTGAGGGACATGGCTTGGCGAGAAGGCAAAAGAGAGGTAAGACGGGGCCTTGTTATTTAGGGCCTTAAATGTGAAGAGAAGTATCTTTAAGTGAGTACGGGATCTGAAAGGGAGCCAGTGCAGTTCATGAAGCAAGGGTTTCGAGGGAGAGTAGCGAGGGCAACGGAGGAGAAGCCGGGCAGCATAGTCCTGTACAAGTTGAAGGGGGCGGAGAGAGGAGGATGGTAGATTCACAAGCAGAGAGTTACAGTAGTTAAGGCGTGAGGTGATGAAGGCATGAACAGCAGTCTCAAGAATTTGGCGATCAAATTGAGAGCGAATGCGAGAGAAGTTACAAAGGAAACATAGAAAGGATTTGCTGACATTGCGGATATGAGGATCAAAGGAAAAATGCTCATCAAAACAACACCCAGATTCCTAACGCAGTCAGAGAAAATGATAGTATTACCGCCCAGAGTAAGCGAGGGAAAGAGAGATTTAGATTTTTTGACAAGAGCAGGGGTGAAGCAACAAAATATGAATGAAAAACATGAAACTAAGGGAAAACTTTATATATATTAGATCATTTAGGTAGCAAGGGAATAATGTTTTTAAAATAAACACAAATAATAAAAATGAAACTGAGAACTTTTAGACAGAAACTAACCTTCTTTTGTTGGAGCTGATGATATCGACTGATTACTATGATCGGGACTAGCCAAGATTGAAGCTATTTAGGAGGGGGGGAGGGAATTTTGGTTGGTTGTATGTTTTTTATTTAACTATATAATGAACAATTTGAAGGAGGAGGAATAATCATTAAGTTCTGGTTTACTTGTTTAATGAAAAGTGATTTTAGAATTTTTAAATCCAGAGAAGAGGAAGCGGAAGATAATAAACTAAAAGTATCAGGGGCGAGCGGGTGGTTAAGATTTTGAGAGTGTTCTCTTATTGAAGAGTATTCAGGTTTAGAGATAGAAATATCAGTTCTATATGACATTCCCATATGCTTAGCAATCCTACATTTTAATTGTAGACTAGTTTGGCCTACATAGCAACTTTGGCAGGTCGCACACGTAAATTTATAAATAATGGAGGATTTTTTGTGTCGAAAGAGAGAATTGATAGAAAGAGGGTTAGAATTAATTGGAAAGAACTAGCATTGAGGAAAGTACTTATTAAGAATTGAGAGTAAATTTTTATTGAATTTAGTGGTAAAATGTTGAAGATATGGAAGCTTCATGAATATTTTTTGTTTAGGGACTGTAGTTGGTTGGGTTTGGTGGGAAATATTTTTATAAGAAATTAGAGATTTATCTGTCAAATATGTGGTCTGGGAAGAAATTGAAGTTGAAAAAGTTCCTAAGGTATTCTATTTCAAAATTAAAAAAAACAACAATCTGAACAAATCTTGTACGCTCTTTTTATACGTCTTTTATTGCTGGCAAGTTTAAAATGTGTAGGAGTGCAACTACACAAATGGGTGCCAAGTTTGGTGATAGAAGGTTTTCGGTAAACTGAAGTACTGAATCTGGAGCCAATTTTTGTAACGACGCCAAGAAAAGAGATTTTATTGTTTGTTTCTGTTTCCATTGAAAATTTAATATTAGGGTGTTGTTGATTTCAGTAATTCAAAAATAAAGGGGAATGGTCTTTGTAGGTAAAAATGAGCGAACAGTTGTCAACATATCTTTTAGATACTATCGGTTTAGATTCAGCGGAACAGTTCGTTAACCAGTTTTTTTCATGGTAACAAAGAAAAGTGTTTGCCAAGCTAGAAGCTAATGGAGAGCCCATAGCCATCCCATCGTGTTGAAGGTACAGAATCTCATTAAAAAGGAACAATGTATTTTCTACTGCCAATTTTAAAAGAGTTGAAAAAAGAGATTTAGTTAAACCTAAAACGTTATCTTTGGATTGGTAAAGGATATCCGTTATGATTTTACAAGTTTCCAGGACAGGAATATTTGTAAACAATGACTCCACATCGATAGAAGTCATAAGCGTGTTGTTTAAATCTAATTGCGAAACGACGTTTACACATTCAAATGAATCTTGCAAGGTGAAATCATTGTGACTGAGTGGGTCAATGATAGGGACTAAAAACTTAGCTAGGTTAAAGCTTGGGGTATTAATGGCGGATAATATTGGAAGGAGAGGTATTCCTACCTTGTGAACTTTGGGTAAACCATAGATAGTACCAGGGGATGTACCAGAGGAAAATAATTGGTTGTAAAAGTCGCAGAGAATATTTCTCTTTTTTAAAGAACGCAAAAAATTGTTCATTTTGTCTTCAATTTTCAAAATATATTTAAAAAGATCTGTATCAAGTTTATAAAATTTAGATGTGTCCGGAAATAATCGATTGCATCTTAGAGATATAGTCAGGCTGATTCAATATGACCACCCCTTGACCTTTATCAGGTTTGCATATCACAATGGAACGATCCTTACGAAGGTTGGATGGGATATTAAAATCTTTTAAATTGAATACAGGTCATATAATTGTTAAGCTATTGTATATATAATAAAATCTGTTAGCTAAATACTTGATATCATCTATGAAATTAGTGCCTGATTTTAACATCGGGGTGGGATTAAGTTAGTGGAAATGTTTTTAGAAATACAAAAGATAATGACAGAAGTATAATTTAAAGACTGGGGGTCTCAATTCTAGTCCCAGAGACAGGATACGTTTTTTCCTGAGGGGTCAGAAGTTTGTTAGAAGCATTAAACTTAAATTCATCTCTAGAATAGTTTAAATGAAAATTAAAACCCAAGTTGGAGAGTTTAAGACTTTGGCGAGCTAAGGTTGCAAAAGTAAACTTATCGGCTTGTCTCCGTATAAAACTATATAAAGTTGCGTTATCTAATAGAGAAACAGAAGACTTTAGAGACAAGAAACGTTGTTTATGGCGAATCTCATGTAAAAGTAATTTAGAAGTACAAGATTTGTAGAGCTCGCAATTCATTAAAGTCGATCTGTAAAGTTTGAAACTCAGAAACTATGGAATGTAGTTGTAGCTTTTACATGTTGAAAGGAATATGACATCAAGTTTTGCTTTCTCCAATTTTTTGAGGGTTGCCTCTAAGAAGCAGAATCGCCAGACTACGGCTTCTTTTCGCAATCATTTTGTGATAGTTTGTTTCAATCTTCTTGGTCAATTTCCTTCAAAGAGGTTAGGATCTGTAGGTTCATCTTACGGATTGCATGTTTCGGTATTCGCCACAAATGCTCAATAAGATTGATGGCTGGCAATTAAGTTAGCCATTCAAGAGACAATTTATCTTTTCGTAAGCCTTCCTTGATTTAATTTTGCGGTCTAATTAACGAAGTTTAAATGGTTCGGTACATGCTTTTTAGCAAAAAGTGTAGTTTTGCTGAGATTGTATGAGTAGCACCCCATTCAAAGGTGGATTAGGATCAACAAAAAAGCATCACAAATGAGTGTCATGAAAGTTCTATGAAGTCTTGAAATGGGCACGCACAAAATTATGCACCTATAATTAATCTACTGAAATTTAATAACATTTTGTCACATATACACACTCACACGAGCAAAGGCGCTTCTTGCGTTATCTTTGCTGATCATTTGACACGCGCCGTAAAAGCTGTGCACATATATTTATCAAATCCCAAGCTGAGAAACAGAAAAAATGCTGGGCCTTTGTTCATTGTCACAGATCCGTGAAACACGAAATCTTATTTCCTAAAATTACCTCTGTCCCCAAGATAAAATTTTCTATCAGAGGACTGAATCAAAACTCCCTATTCATTTTCTCTATATCCCCTTGTAAACACAAATAAACATTCCATTCAAGTAAGCTTCCTCCAAAACGCATGATTGGCAACAGTAAGCCACGCCTACATTTCTATACACGATAAATAACATATAAAACGACGCACAAGGGAGTTCCTCATCAGTAACAAGGTCAACTCTCAGCTCGAGAAGAGGAAGCGTAGGCCAAAAGTAGACCCATGCATTAGTAGGCCAGCCTCAAATACTAGACATACACCAAATAAATTTATTGCCACTAAGCCTACTGAATCTCTGTCCAATAAAGATTCCGAGAATCTGCCTTCCGGGATTTTTTTTTCCTACGGGAAATCTACCGATCCTCTTATCCAGCCTACAACGCCAAAATCAATCGAGAGAATATTCATCCCAAAATGGAGTCAGCCCAAGGTTAGCGCTTAGTTCCCAATTACCCCAAAACACGCTACATTGCATTGAATAAACACGTACCCCATAAATAAGCCTTTAATCACCTATAAGTGGTAACGCGATACACGCATAAGTGTTTGACCCCTTAATCTATAAGTGTCGGTGGCTCATTTGTTCGACTAAGAAGAGTGATTGGAAGATGGACTCGCAAAACGAGCAACGAGCGGAGAGAGAGAAGCTGAATTCGCCAATGCAATTACTATGACGCTTCCAGTTTTAATGAAACAGCAGTATCGGGATGGCTCACGATAGTAGAAGCTCAATTTAACATTTCCCGAATAAGTCTGTAAGACACAAAATTCTTTCACATCCTGGCTGCGCTTCCTCGTGAGACATTCGACCGTCTTCCAGCTACAGTTCTGTCGTCGTAGAGTTATCAGCTTCTAAAGTCAGAAGTAATCTGACTTTTCGAGCGGTCTAAACCAGAACAATTCAAGAAGCTCATAGCATCCTCTCCACTTACCGGATGACCATCAGTTAATCTGGAAGAATTGTAGAAAACAGTACTAAAAGCGAGGTAATTGAAGAACTTGTGAAGCATAAGTTCATTCAGAATCGTGCTGCCTCCGAATAGCCTGCCCATCATTGCTACCCAGAAGGATTTAACCCTCGCGTAGCTAGGTAAAGTCTCGGATGAGTTAATCTGTTGTATAGAACACAATGCCTTGGTATAAATAGTAGTGTCAAAAACGAAAGTGGTGCTAACTCGTTTCCTAATATACTGCCTTAAGTGTGAATGATAGGAGTCATAATCAGGTCAACCATACACAATATTAAAATAGTACGCCTTAATTGGCCACGGGTACGTACCCTGATGGCAGTCGCTCAAGCCTTGTGGCGCCCTAAAATAACGGTGATAGTGCGAGAAATATACTAGTTGGGCTATGACCTTTTCGCAATGATCAAAGTCCTGTAGTGTGTCGGTCACATCTATATTTCAATGCGAATGACAAGTTTGTCAACCATGGTGCAGGTATCCAAAGCGGGGTGAAGACGTCTAAATGCAACCATCCTCCAGGCCATCCACGCTGGCCCCTCGGAAAACTAAAACGGCATGCCAATGCAACTGACGGCATGCCAACATTGTCCACTGTCACTGCAAAATTAGATAGTAAGAAATGTGAATTCCTAATCAATACAGAAGAAAATATGTCCATAATTCCAGTCAATTTGGTGCAGCCTTGTGAAATACGTGATTCCAGCGTAAACATTGTAAACTGACTGGACAATCCTACCCGTTGCACAAACGCTAACTCTTTTCATTCATAGTCCAAACTACAAAGTGGATCGATGCATTACCGATTCCAGACATTATTGCTGCAACGGTTGCTTTAGCCTTCTTAGACAGCTGGATCTCTAGGATTGGGGTCCCACTCTATGTAGTAAGGGATAGAGGAGTCCAATTTGAATCTGAGCTTTACGAAGAATTATCTGCAGTCGTGGTTTTCATCGTCTCCGAACCACGGCGTACCGAACAACCACGAACGGAATTGTGGAAAGGGCACACAGGACTCTGAAGAGTTTTATAATGGCTCGTTGGCCAGTGTGGCTATTAGCTCTTTCAATTGTTCTTTTGAGAATCCCTTCCCTACACAATGATTCAGTTTTCTCGCCCTTCACGACAGTTACAGGGACAAACCTTTTTTGCCAAACACCCTTAGTTTCATTCTCCTCATCAAAAGGTGACTCCAAATTCATCAATGAATTAGCTAAAGTTATGTCACAGATCGGCTTCACACAGTTATCCGAATTGACTGCGTTCGTAAGCCGTTAGAATTGTCAAATGCTGGCCCATTACAGGTAGTCGAGCGCGACGGAAAAGTGTAAAAACTACAATTTCCCAATGGTAATCAAGAGACACTTTTGATAGACAGGTTAAAACAAGCAAAACTCCCGTTCTCATATAAAAGTAGAGAAAAAAGGGATTGGAAACATTCAAGGACTCAAGCGAATAATGGAAGAAAGATCTTAACTACGTCGGAAGAAGAAGCAGAAAATTCAACAAGGAATCTTGACAAGGAAAATATTTAAATAAAATATTCTCCAGTTACCTTAAAGTATAGTAATAAGCTGAACGTTTACACGCGATCAGGTAGACGAGTTAATTTTGCTAAAGATCCATCATTTAGGTATTTCTAAGAAGTCGAGTGCCTGGTGATAGGTTAGGTTAAACTCGCGTCATTACATGTATAGTTTAAGTCCAGTGCCAGCGTTTATATTTAGTGGAAATAAGTCTTGGCGTACGAATGCCTGATTTAAATACACTATATTTGATCCTTATAATAGGTGACCGGCCCCTTGCCCAACAGCCAATGAAACCCAAATTACATGTAAAAGTGCACATAAAAAATATCTAATAAACACTCATTTTTGAGGTGTTTTAAATATTGTAAGACTCCGAGTTCTAAATAACTTATAAACCTCCATTTCCTCGGAGGGGAGTCCAGTACTGCTTCTTTGCAAAGAAGAAGCCTTACAAATGAGTATCATGTGAGTCCTATGAAGTATTGAAATGGGCACGCACATAATTCTGCCCTTTGCAATTAATATACTGAAATTGTATAACATTTTGTCATAGAACTAGTTTAATAATATATGCTAATACTGCATTCTTGTAAAGGCTATATAGGTAAAAGTAAATTCGAGACGCTTTCACACGGTTACACACATGCTTACACACTCACACGAGCAAAGGTGCTTCTCGCGTTATCTTTTTGACTATTCGGGCCGTGGCAGACTAGCGTCCTGGAGAAGGGGGAGGCGGTGACAGAACCAAGACTCGGATTGCTCGGGATAAGAAGATCTTGCAACGTGGCGATGAGATCTTGCAATGGGAATCGATTACCTCAAGGAAGAGCGAGGTGAGTTTGAAGCAAGATGAATTACTCGTGGGCGTAGTTGCGAGATACACTTAGACCTGCGGGATTGCACTCATACGGGGCGACGTACTTTGGTGAAAAAGATGAGAGGAGTATGTCGCAAGAACTCATCGAAGAAACCGTTTCACGAACTTGCCTATAGAGGATGGTCAAAAGTTCACGGTGGTGATCTAGCCGACGAGACCTTCAAACTTCAAGGGCTTGGCTCGAAAGGAAATGGGGGCGTATCTCCGAGGAACGTGAGCTGTACTCTCTCAAGAATAATGGAGGACCCTGAATATATATACTAGGCTGGCTAAGTCGCTAAAAGGCCTCCTGCTGTTGTGCCAAGGGAAATCCTGCGCCGAACGGATTAGCTGTTTCAGATAAGTGTTGGAAAGGAGGCTTGTTTGTCGCCAATTCTTGCCTCGATGCATGGGGTTAACTGGAGTCTCCTGTCTGGCTGGGGAGTAATTTGTCCGCGGGTCATGAAGGGGGGGATGGGTATCGGCTGATTAAGGCAAACGCAGGTGGGGTGTCTCACCGTCTTCTACGTGAGAGTCTTCGTTATTGTCCTTCCTCAGGATTTTGTTTGATACCACGCTGTCTCTACTCTAAAATTGGGGGGTGGGGGCACCGTGGTCCTCCTACAGTCTCGTTGATGTTGAATTAACGCATAAGTCACTTCAACTTACTCAAAATTACTCTTATATGATAATCCATCAAGTTAAGTCAGTTTAATCAGGTATTTTCATTTAAAAATATTCTCGAATATTCAATCCCACTCTTTTCCTAGAGTTTATAAGATTTCTTTTGTTTAATATGTTATTATAGTGATTGAATACTTTTGCCACCTGATAAATTTTATCATTATCAATTATTTTTATGTAAAAGTAAATTCTGTCTCAGGTGCATTTCTTCTGTTATATATATATATATATATATATATATATATATATATATATATATATATATATATATATATTAGTTTAAATGGGTAGCATACCTTCTTGTATGCAGTTTCTGTTAAAGACCATAGCTCTTCGAGAAGATCCTCAACCGAAGACTGGTGTCTCACCTGGAGAACTCCCTCTACAACCATTGCCAATACGGGTTTAGAAGAAAGCGAAGTACGGGATTGCGATTAATTTCATCACGGAAGAGCTAGCCCAAGCAAAGCGGGAAAAGAGTTATGTGGACATTGTTTATCGAGATGTATCAAAGGAGTTTAATAAGGTGTAGAAATGCGGAATGCAGTACGAGATCTTACGACTGGGTCTAAGTGAAAACTTAGAAAGAACACTCTCTACGTATGCCATAGAGTGAGCGACATATATCAGTTTAGGGTGCACTGACGGACGAAAGCTTCCGCTCAGTGTGGGCCTACCACAGAGGGGTGCCTCTCCCCCACTCTCTACTCGATTCACACCGCTGACGTCCCAGCTCATGTGTGCCCCACTTTCCTTAACGTTCAATTCCCTTGTCCATGGAGGAATCCACCTTGGCAATCTCGTATGACAGCAGCAGAAATTCAGAACATTATCACCTACGAGGCCCAGTGGAAAATACGCACGAACCAAGAAAAGTTTAAAGTAGTCCCCATAGACAGGAGATACTATCTGATGTCAAGGAAGGGGGATAGACGCTATCCCTACACCAGGGAGTGCAATGTACTCAGAATGAAGATTACCTCAACCGGATACAGGAAGCATGTCGCAGAAGAATCTCCGCGGTCACAGCTGCAGTCAGAACTCTACACATATTCAGAAATCTCTTTGAAAACAATAAAAAAAGATAGACAAGGAACTTGTAAGATTGATGCTGCTACAACCCACTTCTGCCCTCTCGTGTGTTTCAAAGACACAAAAGAAGAAACTACACATGGTGCAGAACAAATGCGTGTACCTGATTACAGGTACGTTCAGGCGAGAAAGAAGAGGTCAGGAAGAGCTGCACCTAGAAGCTGGGTTAGGTCCCATTAACTTTGAGTTAGAAGAACGGACAATGAATATCCAGGAACTGGTTAATCGAGAACTGAATGATGGAATCATTCAAATGATTAACCAGAACAGATGAGGTATAAGTCGTGCCAGATTTCCGAGCACCGCTGGGCTATTAACTGGCGAAGCCGTAGTGCCGTTCTACACATGAGAATAATAATGTTTTTTTGCCGAAACCATTAACAAAACCAAAACCAATCAAGAAAAGAAAATCTAATCATGAAAACTTACCAATTCTACGGGAACTCACCGAATATCGAGAGCAAATTCACGGAAGAAGACCCATCTCTAACGAAGAAGACAGAAAAAAATAAAAGAGAGGATTTACACTCACTACATAATATACAAGAAAATAAAGACTCTAAGCACACTATTGATATAATTAACTTAATTTATTACTACTACAGCAAATGCGCATACCATATCCAGGAACATTAATTTTATTGAAGACAAATGGCTTGAACACCATAATAATAAAAACTATCTCACAGACAACAAAGGAACCATATAACCAATAAAATATTTAAAGCGATAGGCCTGATCACCAGGCACTTACTCGTAGCATCTCTTTGAACCCTACCATACTTCTTTTTCTTTTCAGCTCGTGTCTGTTTTCAGCTATCGAACCATACCCCCACTTTTTGTGCCCTACACTCGCCTACTCACATCATTTCGAAATTCAAAATCTTCTCACTCCCATTTTCATTCTAACTCCACCATTCTTTACCGATAAAGGAGGGGAGACACCTGAAGATGATCGCATAGATCGAAAGTTGAGAAATTAAAATCAAGTTTGGTTTTTACCAAACATATTTAATTTACAAAAGAGATGAACGTAGGAGAAGTTGTTTACCATCTAAAAGATGAACTAAAAACGATAATAAGAAAAATAGAAAGTTTCCCAAGAAAATGAATGAAGGTGAAATATAATATGGTCTTGAACAAAATCTGCATATATATATATATATATGATGAAATTTTATGCAATATCGCAAGAAAAGATAAGGAATTAAACCACATTCTCCGAAGACAATTTAATTCAGAACAGTTTCGGTGTATCTCACACCCTTTTTCAACTAACACTGGATAGAAAATATAAGAAAACTGCTTACAAACATAACACAGGGTCAGGTCGTGAAAGATCCCCTCTTTTTTTCCCCAATCCCCTACTTGTGGCTAATCAGGGGAGGGGGTTAGGCCTAAGCATATTGAAGGGCTGACATTTTACTATTTTGTTTATTTGCTTTCGTATAACAGGATTAAAAGAAAACTGACCCACAGATAGATTTAAATTAGGAACTGACGATATCAAGCTCGATTCTACGATTCTTCTCTCAACATAGTTAGCCGATTTAAATACCATTTTACTTCCATTGAAATCGATCGAATGATTTAAGTCTCTAACATGGCAAAATATTCCACTGACCTGACACTTAGCGATTTTCTTTTCTGGGGCTATGTGAAGGGACTGGTCTATGTCCACCCTCTTACCGCACTGGAGACTGTTACCAAAGACATGTTGCAGCGTGTTTGGGTGGAGCTGGACTACCTACTTCACGTGTGCCGTGTCTCAGTCGGTGCGCATATCGAACATTTGTGAAATCGTTCATGGAATCCACATACCTTTGATTTTCTCATTCAAATTTGGAGGAATAAATCTTATGTTGCTTAACATTAAGCCTGTTTAGTTTATTTGCCTTGACTATGTAGCTTGTGATATTTATATCTCAAATGATATCAATTTTTTTTAAACACCCTGTATATACCATCTTTGTAATTTTTTTGGTTATTCCTTGATAATGAACTGAACAAGTTCGAAAGTACTTGGAATCCTCCTTTCATTTACATGTGAGATTTTTTGCATTTATTGCTCTACTCACGCGCTACTTTGTGAGTTTCTCATATCCACACACATATATATATATATATATATATATATATATATATATATATATATTCAAACAGGAGAAATCCACGTAAGACAGAATTTAATATATATATATATATATATATATATATATATATATATATATATATATATATATATATATATATATATATAACTTTCATGAACGCGAAAGAATGATGAAATCAATCCAACAAACCGCAAGAAATTCAATACAGGAGAATTTCATAATTCGCAAAAATTCCGTACATGGCTGAGGGTGGGATTCGAACCATGCACACTGAGGCAACTCCGAAGAAAAATTATCCTGTTTTCTGTTTCCTGCGGTTTGTTGGATTTATATAGAGAGATGGAAAGAGAGGGAACACTCATCTGATATCTCAGGGATGCAAGTCTCTCTTTGTGTCAGTTTCAAGGAGATTATAGGTCCAACTGTATTCATTCTAGATTGCCAGTCTAAAATAAATTGGATTCTGAATGGAGTCCACTGCGTGTGGAAATTTAAAATACCAGAAGCCTCAAGCTTCAGCCTTGCACCATCTGAGATGGGGAGTATTGACTATCCAATTTACTGAATTGCATATGGCTAAAAGCACCAATGAGTGGTTTCTAGCCCTTGTTTGGATTAACTTTTGAAAGTAACGAAGATTTCATTGTTTTATTTGCCAAGAGGAATCGCCGGATTAATATAAATGTGATGTCGCTGTCAGCGACAACATTTGCTTCAAGAATCGTGACTGGAATTGAAAGGCATTGTCCCTTATTATTTTGACTAGGGAACTAAATTGCCCTTTTAAAAGCCATTAAAGAAGGCTTCCGTGATAGACTTAAACTTAATAACTTTTATCCCATTTAACGTAAATATAAATGACTGTGAGTAGGTACTATGTCAACAGACAAGGAACAGAATCTGTCGTCGAGAGCTATAAATTGTCGATACGAGGGTCTTGTCTCGCGTGTCTTTTCGTCTTTTGGCATGAGTAAGGACGCTTAGCCCAATCTCGATATTGCATACGCATCCTTTTAAAACAAAATGGTACAAAATTGGCTTGGGAGAAGAATGAGTTGCTAAATGACCCAACCTTTGTAATTGCTCAAACACCAACTTGAAAAATTTAGGTAAAATTAGGCTGTTTGATCTAAAGGATTGTCACTTTGTGAAAAACAGGATGAATTTAATTAGGTGGGGAGTGTTGCGTCATCTGTAGTAATTGGAATTTTGGAGAGAATGTTACTCAGATTTTCCTTAACAAAATTTGTCCTTTGTCATTAGTGAATTAGCTTATGTATTAAAAGGCACGGGGCTCTGTTGCTGAAGGTTTTGTTGCCTGTGAACAGAATGCACCGAATATTACGCCAAAATATGTACGTACATGGAACTCTGTTCCTTTCAACATAAGTTTTTACTGTTATTTTGTAAAAATATGGGTAATATCTTTTTGCTTCATTTTGAATATTTGAATCCTTCTTACTTAACTTGCTAAATAGAGTAATCTATTAGTTCTTAATCTTCGTTGCATGGTTTTTCTAAGATTGCTCCTAATCTGGATATTCGAAGACAAAGTTAAGAGTCGGAGATGATCATATTTTTTCATCAGTATCGCCGATACTTTTGGTTTCAAATTAGCGATAATCGATAATTTCAGTTTTTGGTTGCAGTTTAGCAAAGAAGCAAGCCACGCATGCCTTGGAGGCAGAAATAGGTTTGTCCGAGCTGGGAGGAGGATCCTTAAATCCTATGAGGAGATGAAGGAGAGCCTCACCAGGTAAGAAACTAAGAAACAGTATTCAAATATTCTTACTATTGTATTATAAAATAACGCTATATATAGTCAATAATCAATATTGTATTATAATTTTGAATTTATCTATTTATCGGTTATCACATTATCGGGCGATAAATCTGTTGCCAGTTATCGATTATCGGTGATCACCGATAAGGTTATTGTTATCGATATACCGGCTATCGTGATACATTTTTTCGTTATCGCGCCCACCAATGCTTTCTTATGATTTTTTTTGTTTAGGCCGTTAAAAGCCTAGTTAACGATATTCGATATTCCCTGATATTCGTTATTTATTTTAAATAAGGACATTACTAATAAGGTTGATCTTCAAATTCCTATTGGTATAACCAAACAACATTATCTATATCGTTTGCACTCTTGCTTTGTGGTTGAGATCTTCCTTGTGAGGGAGGGGGAAGGGGTGCTAGTAGTTTCAAGAATCGACAACCTCTTCATTCCGGCAGCAACTTCTGTTGTTATGTGAGCCACTGCCGTAGTCCTGTACAAAAATCAACTTTTTATTTTTGGGAATAGGTTTCTGTACATTTTCCCTGTGCTCTTTGATCTTTGCAGAACCTAATATGCTAATTTTTTTCTCTCTTAATACAAGAATGTTTTTCTTTATTTCCTGTAGTGCACCTGAAACTCCTATATCAATCATATTGCCTAATTCTAGCAAAATGCAATTTTCCCCCATTTCTACTTGCTCTTTCTTTGCTTTTCCCCAGAGCACTATGTTTCTCTTGAAGTTTCATGAAGAGCTTCATTGCGTTGTCTTGTATTTGGCCATTTCTAGAATGCGATCATAGATTAAGCTGTTTCATACTCAAAATCTGAAAGCTATACAACTAAGAAAGTTTCAGTGAGAGATCTGATAGATGGCTCAGGTAGCGGCTTTCTGTGGGCACTACGTTTAGGTTCTGAAATATCAACTGTACGCCTAGCGAGCTTCTTCAGCCTCTTGCTTAATATTATTTTAAAGTTATAACTTTTAGATGGTGTTTGTGTTTATTTTTCGGTTATTTTCTAAACATGATAGATACTTATTATTTTTTCTTATTATTTATTTATTATTAATTTAAATTATTAATTTTCTGCTCTTTCATTTGATACCTAATTTATTGCTCTATCTGCTTAGATCAAAAGTTATAGTGCACAATATGATTCAAGGGACCACAGAACTTAGTATAGTTTTTGTATAGTTTGAAGCCATTTAGTTTGAAGATCCATGCGACAAGGCTTTCTAACATCATATTGTGGGGGAGTGGTGTGTGTATGTCTGTAGGGCCATTCTCCCACCCCCCTTTACATATATATTTCCCTACCCCTGTGTGAGTGTGTGGGTATAATTTTCCTTCCGATTTTTTATTATGAATACAAATAATAACTGATTGTACTCTTTTTTCAGAGATATAATTTTTCTAAATATTTAAATAGTTAAAATATATCTATATAAATAATTGTTTGTCCAGCGCATTGGGATATTACCCAAGGTAAGATTGTTTCCTTGTTAAAGTACTAATAGGTTCAAAATTAATTTTAACGAGAGATAGACAAGTCCATTACCAGAGTTTTCTTGGAAAACGCTATACCAAAATTTCTCTAGGCTCTTTTTAGTATTGCATCCGGTATCTTCAAAGAGTGAAGCTTCAGCAGACTGCGAGAGAAATCCTCGAGGCAAGTGCACCGCCCAGCCCTGCCCTGAAACGAAGGGCATTACCTGCATTGGCTGACGAGCCTTTGCCCCTTCTTATTGGACGCCAACTACTTCCACCACCACCCCAGCCTTCAAGGGATATTCATATGCCTCTTCTTGTTCGGGTGTTGTTGTTTTGATTTGTCGTGTGGACCTTGATGTATAGCCTGTCTTATTTTGTTTTCGGTTGGAGAATATTAATTTGTAAAGAGTATTTATTTTGAACGTGCACCGGTGTTTATTTATTTTGTTTGTAAATATAAACTGTAATTATAACTGTACTTTTTTTTGTAAAGTAAAGGACGTATATCAAATCGTATCAATTCTTCCTCGGGGTTCTCAAGGTCCATAAATCCAAGGATAAGGTTGGAACGCGGGTTTAGTGTTGCTTTCGGCCCGCTACAATATATCATACTTTTTGTGATATCCGGCTTTATCAAGTCAAAATACAATGAAAAATGTATAGAAACCAATGGAAATAAAAAAAAAGTATATTTTTTAACAGGGTTTACACTTCATCTTGTGATTCCCGGCAGGTCCTGAATAGTGGCCTTACCTCAACGGAATGGACTTGCCTATGATTGCCTTATTCATTAGCGCTGGCTAATGCTCTTTCTAGATGGTCGAGGGTCGTCGAAAGGGGAAGGATTTCCAGGACTTGTTTGATTTTTATAGTGATCTGCCACACAACCCTCTTTAACGAAATCTGGATTAACACTGTTGCAAAAGGACCGTACTTTCTTCAGAATGTCCACAAGATGCATGTGGAGAGGAACGTTCAAAGTCTGCCACTTTGAACCTTGTATATGTAAAAAAGGTCGTGAACCAAGGATTGCATGGGCTCACCTACATTAAAAAGAACATTAGGGGGAAAACAGGTACAGAGAGTGTCCGGGATACTTAGGAAAGAATAACCACTGTCAACTTACTTGCCGGCACCACACTACTTCTCTTCTGTAGGTGGGCAACACATAGGAACGCTCCCTCGCCGATTCATAAATGAAATTTAATGTAACCGTTTTATTTATTTTCATAAATGCTTTAGATTGGATGATTGCTCGAGAGGGTCTCACTAGACCTTTAGTTTTTAAGCGTTAAATTTAAGACTGTTTTGTAATATTTAGGCAGAATCATCAGGCCTATCTCTTTTTTGAATATAGAAATTGTAAGCGTCGTAGCATTAAATTATGGTATGTATGCATAAAATAACAATAGCATTTTTATTTAAGATGTGTGTTACCAAGATTCATGGCAATTGTTTATAAACTTCGGTTTACAGAAAACCCACTATTACGCTATTAAACACCGATTATTTGGGTAATAAGTTATTGAATTCCAGGTTATTAGCGATTAAATGTCGTATATATTACGGTTTTCCGTATTCTTTCGGATCTTACTTTCTTTAATTTAGAAATGAAATAATAAAACAAGTTTTTTTCTCAAATCATTCTAATCAACATTACTAGTTCTTCTTTGCTCACATTTTTCCGTATGAAGGAGCCCTTGCTTAATTCGTTGTGATTTTCATTGGTTTATTGGTTTATTTATTTATATTATGTATGGACCTACAACCGTCGTTCTGTAGGAAAAACTGTACTAGAATTTAAATCCTAGGAGCTCGAAGCCAGAGTTGTCCTCCATCCGCCAGCATAGCGAATAACATCACCATTCGCTTTCTATTGACTCATTTTATATAACATTCTCCACCTATATCAACATAGACTCGAGATATTTAAAATCGCTCTCTAGTAAATAAAAAACTAGAGCAGGAATTCAACTATTTAAAATCCAACTTAAATATTTAAAACAACGAACACGAACGTTTTTCTTTATTTGCCTTTCTCAATTATATATTCTCTTAACTCCAACGTTACAGGTTAGTGCTCGTTTTATATGTATTTATGTGTATTTACTTTTAATTGCCTTAGTTACTGTATCATTTGGAAACTTAGATCTAATTTAGCCTTAATTTTATTTTAAATTTACTATTTACTTCTTAATATTTCTTACCACATCTCTCTATATTAGACTCATTCGTGATGTTTTTACTGTTTCATGTTAAAACTTTGCTTTTGCTGTTTTATTTAGAATTTTAAAATTGTCTCTTAATTTGCGGTCCAAAACGTTTGGGAAATATATCCATGCTAACTCTACTGCCTTTCCGCTGATTGTCTCCATTTTCATTATATTAATAAATATATGTGTGTGTAAGTGTGTGTCTGCTTGATTTCTCTATTACAGATAAAAACAAATGATAAATCAGTTCAAACAATAATATAAATTCTCGAATCGACCAACCAACAACCGCGCCATTCTTTGTTAGTAGCTGAATCTTGTCTTGTGTTACACTCCTCCCTCCACACACACTCCCCTATCTCTAGACGCCGTATTCTCCTGCGACCTCCTCGAAATCGTTTGTTAAATTCATCCGATCCTCCGGATGTGGTCGCCTAATGTAATTTGCGTTTTTATGTCTAACCTCTATTGAAAACGGCGCCAATGTGCCTTGCGGGACGAACGGCCGTTGCATTTTTCCCTTTTCTTCATCCGTTTGCGCCAACTCTCAGGGTCTCAATTATTACGACACAGATTATATTTGTTAATCCATTTTTTCTCTCACAGGATTAACATGCTTTTCAAAGTAGAGCGAATCTGCTATGAGAAAATTGGAGTGAGCTGAACTTATTTCTATTGTGTTTATAAATATTGCTTCTCCGATGCATTCACGGAAATGTTCATTGTTCTAACTCCAATAAAACCCATTTATAAAGCAGACCCTTGTTATACAATCCTCTTTGCCCTCGAGTACCTTGTAACTATTTAATGCATAGCAATGAACTTGAGCATGACTTCCTATTTAAATTTGAGGATCACAGAATAGTTTGTATGAAAAGAACTTTCGTAACCTTTGCTTTTCAATAAGTAATTTGCATTTTATTAAATCGCAAGACAATCATAGCTGAAATCTCTCGCTTTGTTCACATTATTTATCTCTTATTTTATTACTTGTTTCTTTTTTTCACTATATTTGCGTCGCTAGGAAACCCGTAACTAGTAAGAGGTCTACCTTGTTTATATTCAAATCGTAAATAAGGCGGATTTGAAAGAATAACAAATTCTCACTACTGGTCACGCATCTTCGATAAAAATATGAAAAAAACGTTTTAAGTCATGATAAATACATATTTCTTAACCAAAGAATCGAAAATAACTAGAATATTTTTCATCTTCTTAACGTCTTAACAAGTTAATATTTCAGACGAGGCAAACGCAATCTCTTTAGTTGGGCATTGACCAGAGATGTTAAATTTCGTGTTTAACTTAGCACCTTTTATTTTTCCAACTGGTGATTACAAATTTATATACCCAGACGCTTATGAAATTAGGCCTCATATATTTCTATTAGAAGATTAACGATCAAAATGCTTGTAGTTTATTGATATTTTTAAGGCTTAAACTTTTGGCGATAAAATTCCTCCTTATGGAGCCGCCCGATAGAATTCATTTTAAAAATGATTGTTATTTCATGTTCTATGGATCTGGCAACGCCCTATAAATATTGTGTAGTGGGAAGAGTGATGTGAACGAGAAATAACTGCTATTTATTTCAATATTGTTGGTCAGTCATTAGATTCTAAGGTTTTTCTTATGAGCCTCACCTTGATATATCTCTCGTACTTATATGAATATCAGTGTTTACATATTTCTATATTTTAAGAAGACCAGTAACAGAGAGCATAGCACCAAACAGAAGTAAAACAAAAAGAATAGAAAAATAATAACAGAAAAGGATGGGAACAACTAAAAAAATTAAGACTTCTTAATAGAATGTGATAGCTAAGAGAGGAAGATCCAGTCCTGGTGCTATAGAATTGGATCATATATCAGCCATATTTGACACTGCGTTCAAAATGTTTTTTCACAAGATCCTTTACTATGGCTTAACTACAACGATAAATGGTGCTCTACAAAAAAGCTTGCTAATAACAGATTAAAGGAATCTTTATCCGAGAAAGTGGTTGGAAAAAAGCAGTACTATTTACCACTACAGCGAAAAGCAGTACAAACAATGTGCACATTTTTTAAAAAGTTTTTTTTGTAGAAGGGGACGTTATGACTGAATTTTTCCAAGGTTAGATACCAATTGCTACCGCCAATTAAATTTTTATTTCAAACACACAATTGACGACCAAAAATCAAAAGATAAAGTAAATTTGTCAGAAGAAAATATAACCTACCACAAGAGTAAATGGTTCTATTTTTACTTTGAAATTCAATTTAAACTTTAAGTGCTCAATTTTCCTGAATCAATTATAAGAAACACAAGAGGAGTGGCCTTTTCAATTTTAGATATCAGGATGTCATTAATATCAAATTAACTGACATGTTGATAAATCCATCTATTGATGCTTCTACAAATAACACCGACTCTGCTATGCATGATTAATTAATTGCTTTAATAAAACGACTTTGAATTAAAGTCCCTCCAACATTCATACCAGGAATTTTGGCTAAAAATAGATTTCTGAAATGTATCTAAAGCTGTAGAAAGCTATCAAACTTTTAGTTTATGGCCTCTTACAACTTCCTATATGTCTGAACGTGGTTTTAGTGCAATTACTCAGCTTCTTACTAACAAAGGTATAGCCTAAAAATTGCAAAACGAGGAGATCTGAGATTAGTTCTAAAAGCATGGAACCTAGAGTCAGAAACTTAGCCAGTATGCATCAAAGTGAGCCATCGCATTGAAAACATATTGAGGTAAGCTACCAAATTAGTTTTATTAGCATTTTCATCAGTAGTCTTAATAATAAAAATGAAAACTACATTCAAATTTTGGGGGGCATTAATTCCTAAGTGTTATCTTCCTATGAAAGATAAATTAACTATAGTTTTCTAACACTAATTTGACAAGTGGGACGATGAACAATGTTTGTTTCCAAAGTGTGCGCTAGTCCCAAAAAGGTTAGGAGACCCAAATGTAAACGAGAGGCGCCACATTCCTCGCCGTCACTATCCTGAATAAGGAGAGAAGATGCATAGCTAAAACATAGAAAACAAGATTGTGCCATTCAAATAATAGTATCTTAAAAGTATAAATTTGATTAAACCTTCGTGGTCAACAATTATATGAATGGTTTTTGAGAAAGGCGCGTTGCACACACTTCACCAGGTCGAAAAGTTTAAACTCAGATAATAAAAAAAATATGTCATAAAAACTTAATATTAACGTAATTAATAATTATCATAATCTTGGATCATGTCAAGAATAGAGAGTCCAATTTTACTAGGTCAAGAAGAGAAAACCTATAGGTTTCCATGTCATGAATAGGAACCTTAATATAAATTACATCTAAAAAAACAACTAAACATACGTGATGTTCAATTTAATGTAAATAAACACTATACTAGTTTATTATAAAATAAAATGAGTGGAAAATGTGTTACATAAATTGGTTAACCTTTTTACTTTATTGATTTCCATTCAAATGAACTGTTATTAACTTTTGCCTTATGACTTCACTAATAAAATTCAATATGTTGAGTATGAACGCGCCTGTCTGTAGATTCACGAAATGCAAGGGCTGGTCGACTGCCGTGTATTGGTGTGTTCGAGCGACTGCGCGAGAATGGCCTCACCATTGGCCCCAGCAAATGCTATTTTGCCCACGAAACCATAAAATACTTGGGTTTCAAAATAGGACAAAGCAAGTTAGGTCCCCAAGAGAACAAGATTAAGGCAATCGCCGACATGCCCCTCCCGATTACAAAGAAGCAATTAAGATCGTTCCTAGGATCAGCTTCTCACTATCAGCGATTTGTTCCGAATTTCGCTGAAATTTCAGCCCCCCTCAGCCTTCTTCAAAAAAAGAATTTCCCCGATCGTTTAAGTTGGAATGATGTTGCTGTTTCCCATTTTAATAAGCTCAAGAGAAAGTTCATTTTTGCCCCCATTTTAAAGTTGCCCAACCCGGAAAAATCCTTTGGGATTAAGACCGACGCGAGCAACGAGGGCATTGGAGGTGTACTCCTTCAATACGAGGATGACGAAACGAGTCATCCAGTTGCATATGCTAGTCGTCAATTATTACCACGCGAAAAGAGATATACCACTATAGAGAAGGAAGCTCTATCAATTATCTGGGTTATAGACAAATTCAAAATGTACTTGATAGGAAAAGAATTTCAGATAGGAACCGACCACCGTCCGTTAGCCTATATTAGGGATGTGCGACACTCCAACGGCCGAATCATGCGCTGGAGTTTACTCTTGCAAGAGTATCAATTTAAAATAAATTATCTAAAAGGTTCCGATAACCAGGTAACTGACGCACTCAGTAGGAATGCGTTACCGAATAGCGTACAGTAATTGTATTCATAGGATTAGTATCTCCATGTAGGTATATACCGTCTTGTACAACTTAAATTAGATTTTCTTGTAATATAATTAGTTAATGTATATGTCTGAATTTTGTAACGCTCAATGTCTATTTTTTTGTATGTATATATATTTGTACCCATTAATTTACGTATAAATTATTTTGTCCCGTATGTACTAATTTTATATCATTTCATTGTTCCATGCTTTTTTTTTTTTAATTAAGTTTGTATTAAAGGTTATTTTCCCTTATAATCAAAAGATCAAAATAATCATATGTATTGAGGTAATACTAGTTAGGTGCAGGAAGGTACGGTTGGTACAAGAAAACAAGTTCCCCACAACGGAACTCTATCGTTGTCCCTTCTCTCTTTTTTTGCCGAAGTGACAACTTCCCCCGGAATGGAGGGGTGTGATAGAACGGGTTGAGGCCGCGTAATTTCAACCACTGTCACATGTTATTTAAAACTACGATGCTCCCCACGTGCATCTTCGCTTTGAAGCTGGGCGCCTTATCGCAGCCACCTGAGTTAATGTTTAAACAAGGAGGTTTATCATTCCCCCCCGTTCGCCCCTTCCGCCGATCACGCCAGATTGAGTTAGGCTTATGGGCAAATAAGGCTTGTTCTCAGGCTCGGCTGTGCATTCCCTCGAAGCTCCCACTCCATTGTCCCCCACGCCAAGGAGATATCTCGACTATTTAGATGGAAACTTTACCACTTAGATCAGATTGGAGATGCAGATTTTTGTCGCGAAACATCACTACGACCCTCTCTCACCGTGTGCGCCAAGGGACCTCGACCTCGAGATTCACCATCACTTGTCCAAGAAAAGGACAATAGCCCTTGAGTGCCAAGGTTCTAGCCTTCGTGACGACGAGTCCACAAGGCTTCTGTCTTGTTGTTCAGAAAGAGAAAAACGTTAGAACAGCCATTGTTCGTTCGAGCCCGTTAACAAGAAACGGTTCTCCCCCCCCCTGTTGTTCAGAAGAGAACAACGTAGAACAGCCATTGTTCTTTTGATCCCGTTCGCCAAGAAACGGTTCCCACCCTTCCCCCTTGTTGTTCAGAAGAGAACAACATTAGAACAGCCATTGTTCTTGAGCCCGTAGACAAGAGACGGTTCTCACCCCTCCTGTTGTTTAGAAGAGAACAACGTAGAACAGCCATTGTTCTTCAAGCCGTTCGTCAAGAAACGGTTCTCATTCCCCAGACGCCACGTCAGGATCATTTAATTCCCCCCCACCCTTCGGCTGGAACTCGACAGTGGACCGAAATTCCATCACGTCGCCTTCCTCTGCACAACAAGTATAAATTACGTAAGCCGAACTTTATCTTTGAGTATTTAACCCTTTTGTGAATTCTATCCTGTGCTTTAAATGGTTTAGAGAACCCTCCCCTCCCTTTAACTTTATATTTGTTTTTCCTTTTTAAATCTTTTAATCCTCGGATTAGCTCGAGTCCCCACGACCCTTTCCATTCTCTGTTTATGTCAATATTTTCCGTTTTGTGTGTTGTTGATAGTTATTATTAATAAAAGTCTATTTTATTAATGATAGCAATATTATTATCCTTGAGCTCAGTTCCACTTCTTAAGCATATCGAAGATACATAATATCGGCCAGCCAGACATCCACGCACTCTAAAGATAATTAATAAGTTCCCTCAACGAATAGTTACATATGGTATATCGTCGAGACTCCATTCTACGACAGTAGCCAAAGACGTAATGCCTTCAAATCACACGCATCATGGAAAAAAACCTAAGAAACCCAAAACACAGATAATAAACAATTTACTCACTCAGCAATGGACTAAGAATCACTGTATGGGTGCCTTAATTCGCTAAAATATTCCTTCTCATTCTCCAGGCTATACAAAACAAAGATCTAACAAAAATCAAGGGTACACAGCTGCTACACTTTCACATTACCTCCTCTCTAAACAAAGAGTTTTTAAGGTCAAGAATCACATTGAAATGAGAGAAATACCAGCAGCAATCTTTAGAAACTCAAAGCCACCGCTACACTACGTAGCAGAAACCCACTTTCATCGAAAAACATTAAAGCTACACGTAGATGATATACATTAGAAATATTCTGCCAAATTTCACACGTTATCTACTCCAAACCAGATTCCGTAAAAATATCCACACTCACTTCACTCCCTACCTCCTGACGTCCACCTAAATGAATCTTCCTTCACGCGTGTGGACAAAATCATTCTGACTAGTCTGCTGGATATATATATCACGGAAGCCTGTCTACACGACACTACCTTTCCTACACACTATTATACACGTATTGAAAGACTGCACTGCACACTTTCACAAACGCAAACTATACATGCTAAACTCCTAGAAGGTTCAGGTGAAAACTCTGTAGAAGCTATATCCTTCCTCAGGGCCAATGGTTGCTCGGCCAGACAGCTTTAGGATCAGAAAAAATGACAACAATTTTGATCAACAAGCTCATAAATACCCAGTAGTTCTCATCTTACATGTTTACACCACTTCCAGTTCACACTTTTACTTTGCGAACTTATTTCCAAAACCTTTTTGTAGATATCGCCTCCTTGTTTGTTTATCTTAGCTAACAATTTATAGGTAACAAATATTTAAGAATATAAAATTCGGATAATTATCCTTCTTTCAGTTCTTTACTACCTTCTCTTTGTTTGTCGCAAATACCAACCTTTTAGATTAACGAATTTTCTTTTATCTTTTGGTTTTGAGTCGTGAGCCGGTTGAAATTGTTGCGCTGGCCTTTAATTAAGGAGAGACTCCAGAAAATCGATTAGTTTCGTTAAAAAACAGCTTAAATTATGCTCGAGTGCTTTCGATAATTATTTTCTCGCTCATATAGGAATCGACTTAATTAAACTAATTGAAATCCTTCATCATAAATATAGACATATATCCTTTAACATCACTTTTATGAACGCTTCTAAGATGCATCTGTCCCTATTTCACACTTCAGAATTGGCTCCCAGGTTTTTATAATTAATTAAAATCAACCTAAGTTATTTCAAGAGAGGTTAGAGATAGGTCTTCTTAAGACGCTTATTTGTCGATGTTTCTGTAAATATTCAGTTTCTCAAATCGGTGAGATGTGACCATCAGCCATTGTCACTGTTTTTAAACTTGAAATATTCTGGTGTCTACTTGACGCCTGTTTCTTTCATTAGTGTACATTTAAGACAGAGGTGTCCAGCATTAGCTCAGGGGAATAACTTGTTTGGCCTTCGAGGAAAAAAGGTCTGCTGACAAAAAAGTCGTGTGCTCTCACTTATACTGATTTATGACCCTACGACATTCAAAGCTTTCAATAATTCCTGGAGTAACCTTGGGAGAACATTGGCGATTCTATCATTCGAAAGGGAATGTAAAACAACATAAGGGTTTCAAAGATCGTTAGAACCTAGCCTAAAATATAAAGCCTGGCTAGGCCTAACCTAGCCTAGCTTAGTATATTCTTGCTAGCTAGTATAACCAATCCTAGTATAGCCTTCTTTATCCTACCTTAGCTTAGTATAGCCTAGCCAATCGTATCCTAGTATAGCCTAGCCTAGCATAGTAGACCTTAATCTAACCGAGCATATTATAGTATAGCCTAGCTTAGCCTAGTATAGCCTTGCCTAGCGTATCATCGCCTAGTGTAGCCTAGCTTACTCTAGCCTAGCCTAGCCTAACCAGGTATGGCTTAGCATTGCATGCCAGAGCCTAGCCTAGCTTAGCGTCGCCTAAAGTAGCCTAGCCTAGCATCGCCTAGAGTAGCCCAGCCTAGTATACTCAAGCTAGAATAGGTTACTATAGTCTAGCCAATATATGATAGCCTAGCATACTATATGCTAGCTTGTTATAGCCTATCCTACCATAACCCCACCTAACATAATAGAGCAAAACGTATCATATTATAGCCTAGCCTAGGTGTATTCTAGACTAGTATAGCATACCATACCCTAGACTAGATTAACCTTGCATAGTTTAGCCTATTATAGCCTTGTTTAGCTAGCCTATCGTAGCCTAACGTAGTATTACCTAGCATAGAAGAGCATAGCCCTCCCAAATCTATTATACTTTAGCCAACATTAGCATAGCCTAGTGTAGCCCTGCCTAGCCTAGTATAGTTTAGCCTAGTTTAGCCTAGCCTAGCATATTATAAGCTAGCCTAGCATTAACTATCCTAGACAAGTATAGCCTATACTATCCTATTCACCCCTCGGCAAGCGTAGCTTAGTATTGTCTAGCCTAACATACTATATGATATCCTAGCATAGCATTTTATAGCCTAAATTAGCATAGTATATCTTACCCTTGTACATTGTATCGTAACATAGTATATTCTAGCCTATAATAGCCTAGCATAGTATTGCCTATTCATGGCTTGCCTAGCAGAGTATAGCATATTATAACCTAGTCTAGTCTTGTAGAGTATCAGCCGAACAGTTATGATGTTAAGGTGAAAAACAAAATAATTTTTAGGCTAATCTTGTGAAGACTTTGGTAATTATAGCATTCGAGAGAGAATGTAAAAAAAAACATAAGGGTTTCAAATTTCGTTATCATTGGCCGAAAAGTTAAGAAGTTATTGCCAAAACAATATATTTCCCTGGGTAAACTTGGGAGGACTTTTGTAATTATATCATTGAAAAGAGAATGCAAAACAACATAAGAGCTTTGATAAAATCGGCTGAATAGATATGATGTTATTCTCAAAACAAAATAATTCCCAGGCTAACCCTGGGAGTACTTTGGCAATTATAGCGTTCGAAAGAGGATGTAAAACAACATAAGGGTTTTAAATTTGGCTAGAATTGGTGGAATAGTTATGATGTTATTACAAACAAAAAGCAAAGCGGGTACCGACTGATCGACCGACCCATCGATCGGCCAACATAGTCAGTTGTAGAATCGCTCGCGACTAGACTCGCACGCAAGTAAAAATGAGTTACAACTAATTTTTTATTTTTGTACATTTGTGCTAGACTGCCGATAGCCCAATTTTAATCTTAAACCCTAATTTAATTTCCTTAGAAACTAGATTCATTAGTTCAACCAATTCGTGTTACGAGTATTTATATTTTTCAAATTAATATATTTTATCTCATATAAAAAAAAATAAGTCAGAGTTCTCAGAAAGCATACGGTTTTTAAATATTTTATGTAGATTAACTAAAAATTGTGAAAAATGAAATCATACCTAACATTTAATTCGATTTCCTACGAAAAAACAAACTTGAAATTCAAATTATTATAATTGAAACAATTTTCGTAAAATTTTAATTAGGGAAGCAAAATTTTGTTTGTTGAAAATCTCTGTATAAATGGTAATATTTTTATCAAATTTAAGATAGTGATAGGTAATTTACATTAATGTTATTGCGGATAAAAAAGATCCTAAGAACAGGTTCCCCCCTAATGCCCTCCAATTCTCTCCCAGCACAAGTGATCTTTAGATTTCACTCCTTGCAAAACTTTTGAGAATAGTCGCATGGTATTAAATTTCTCTTTTATTTATACGCAGAGCAGTGATTTAACTCTATTCCTTAAAATATTATTAAGGCTAATAATTATTCTCAATTCTAAACGTTTCCTTAGTTCTACTCAGGAAAAGTGATTACTAAGTACATTCTAATAATAACCTGTACCTAAACATCACGTATCATCAATCCTGAAGCAAATAATTACCAATCGATAGCTTTGCCTCCCCTTCTTGTTAGTCTCTGATTTAGTATAAATCCCCGGAATTGTTGAATACTATTTGCTGCATAGGAGTAATAATGCATCAAAATTAATTTCAATTTGATGGGTTTTTTTTCTCTCTAGTTACGGTTTTCACATTTTCATCATTTATATTTTTTTAGATTTTGAAATTCTGCAGCATTTTTGTTTTGTTTATTTACTAAAAATTTTGGGGTATATTAAGTATTGGTTGGTAATTTTGTTTTCCCAATATTTTCTTGTCTCAGGGCTATCCTAAAGAAGAGATAAAAAAAACTTTGTCACATTTGCTTTATTGTCTAGCTTCTTATTTTTTTTTACTTCAATTAGACCTATTGATAGTTTTTACTTATATCCTTCTTGATTATGATACTCTTTCTTTTCAATGAGAAGGTCCATCTTATTTTAGATATATTTTTCTGAAAATATTCTTTTTTATCTGGGGTAGGAAGAGTTACAAGCCAAAAATAACGTAGTTTTCATGTCCATCCTCTTAAAATAGTGTTATATAAACAACAAAAAATAACTACTTTTCCACAATTAAAGTGAATTACTATTCTGCTTAGTGTGTGGTGGCTGCGTTGTAACCTCAAACCTTAAGCAGGAAAGGACAATATTAAATGAAAAAGTCATTTGAACAAAACAGTATGAAATAGTTTTAGCAAAAACGCCAATAACTTCTCTTCTTGCAGCACAAGGCAAAAAATTTAACTCACTCCAAATTTTTATTATTAATAATTTTATTTGTTAATGGACTAACCATGCGGCAATGCTTCTCAACAGCCTAGACCAAAATAGTTGTGATTTCGGGCTTTCTTGGATCAAAAAGCATGGGAAAATGTACTAAAACCATAGAAAATAAGAAAAAAGTTGATTTTGAAACATGCCTAAGCCATTATGAAAGGATTTTTCTTCTGCAATTTCTGCCGTAGCACTAATGGCAATATGGTGGCGGAGATATCGTATGCAACCAATTTTGAAACACTGTCAAACACTTAATCAAAATAAGGTTTAAGATAACTGAATAACATGTTTCCCTAAAAAGTTGCTTTTACTTCTTTAACTATAACAATGCTGGTATTGGCGTTCATTTGCACCAACCTTATCCTCGTGTGAAAGCGGCTGATGAAGTGAATTTATAACTGCTGCTAATTTTGCTAAATTCAATAGTTCAAGTTGAAGTGTTAGCAAAACCAGCTTTGTGTGCTTCATTATTTGGACAAACTTGTTTCTGCCGACTTTCAAAGTACTCCAACGGCAACAGCCCTTAAGGATAAACAAGGGCCCGATTTTAGTCTTTTATTCAATTTTTCCACGTTATTTTTTCCATACACATTTAGTTTTATATTATCTTCCTCTGTCATCCTTTGGTTGCGGGATAGAGCATTACGCACCCAATCCATTATTAGCACTTTTCTTAGTCTCAGCTCATTGCGTAGGCTATGGACTTTACTCACATTTTCAGTTATCTAACTTAACCCATTTTTACGAATCATACTTCAAGTTCTTTATCAGAGAGATACCCTTGTTGGTTATTCAGGTTACTAGTGAATGAAATCGTACGTAAACGTGGTTCTCTTTACAACTAGTTCACTTTTGTAAGTTTGCGCTCTGATGTCCTGAATGTTCGTACTTCTGAATATTGGTCCTGTTTGTAAGAATTGGTTTCCAACATTATATATAATTATTACTTACGAGACAGGTTTCAGAATTTACTGGTTTCCATCATCAGTCCAAGACTAATATATATATATATATATATATATATATATATATATATATATATATATATATATATATATATATATATATTTATATATCTTTCATGGAAGCGAAAGAATGATGAAATGAATCCAACAAACCGCAAGAAACAGAAAAACTGGATAATTTTTCTTCGGAAAAGTTATTTTCTAATTGGCAGTGATTCCTTACAGGGGTGGGATTCAAACCGTGCATACTGAGGTAGCGAGCAACCGCTTTGATCTCAATTAAACCGTCCCTTAGACCACTCGGCTACGCAGAAGACAAAAAAATCTTCCGACTAAACAAGCTTTTAAGGTACGCTTCGCAAGGTCAATCGGGATTATGAAAGAGAGGGAAATTAATAGGGAATTCAAAGGACAAAAGAGAGTTGAGGTAAACACGCGGCGAATATAGAATGTGTAAATCTTTCATTCCTTTCCGTTTTATCCGTATCTTTAAAGCAGTAAATAACATCAAACTTTATTACAGAAATCAAATGTCTACGGTCTATAAAATAGACGAAAAAAACATCAATCAGATTTTCAACCGTAACATCAAGATTAAGAATTAAATGGACAAAATTCAACTTATTATACATATATTAGAGAACGACAAAAGTCAACAATCACCTCATGAAAAACAACAGGTGCCAAAACTCTTCGAATCTAAAGTTAACCACCATGGTTTACGAGCTTATCTGCCCCAATAAAGTCTGCAAGCTTTATAATAACTCAAAATATATGGGCATGACAACCATGGACCTGCAAAGCGGAAGGCCTAAAAATCATATGGAGAACGCGCATAGCATCAACCTAACCAGATAAATTCTAGTTGAAAACACCACAATTAAAAGAAAAGAGGGAAAGAAAGTGAGGCTGAATATCTTAGAAGTCATCTTAATAAAGGAAGAGAAGCCGGCCATCAACACTCATGCCAGAAGCTGGAATAAGACATTATAATTGTTTTAAAATTCCACTCACTGATTGTCTCTTTTCTTTGACGTTACGTTTAGGGGAGGAAGAATAAATATTCCCTAAAAACCGTTTTCTTTAAGTATACCAGATTCTGACCCCAACATACTTAATCGGTAAAGGAGTAAAGAATACATAAAGACGCTCCGAAGATGATCGAATAGATTGAAAGCTTAGCAATTTAAGTTTGGTTTTTACTTAACGCATTTATTAGAAAGAGATATAAATATAAGACAAGTGATCGACCATCTAAAAGATGGGCTAAAATAGACAGTAAGAAGAATAAAAAGTTGACAAAGAAAATTGATCAAGGCAAAATATACCATGGTCTTTAACAAAATTTGCATATATATATATATATATATATATATATATATATATATATATATATATACAAGAGTTGGACAAAATAATTGAAACATTAATTAAATTACTTATTTGAGTCCGCTCCCCCTTAGCAGTATAAATAGATTTAATACGCCGACCAATCGATTCATACAGCTTTGGGCTGTTATATATACAAATTTAACTGTTTTCGAGTGAAACCTGCTCTAGCTCCTTTGTAGACGCTTTTTAGAGGGAATATATCCCCTAGTTTTTGCTCCAATTTACACACAAAAAGCTTGATTATGGGAAGATCTGTGAATTATGGAGACCAATATGTGTCCAATATCATTTTCAGGCATTTTAAATATGTTTTTAAAACTTTTTTGGTGTGAATGGGTGCATTAGTTAATGTTTCCATTGTTCTGTCCAACCCCTGTATATATACGCTAGGTTGTGCTAACTCTGCGTTTGGTAAATTACGAAAGCGCATTTTTGACGACCTAGAAACGAAAATTAAAGTTTTCAAGGCTATAGGTTGGCCCTAACTATTATATGGATCAGAAACTTGGACTACTTACCGTCGGAACATCAAAGCCCTGGAAAGATTTAACCTGGCATGACCGTCGCACCAACCTAATTGTGCTGGACGAAGCAAACAGTACATGTATTGAATCCATCAGAATATAAACCGGTTGAAATGGTCTGCTCATGTGGTCAGAATATCGAACAAATTTCTACCGACGCAGATATTTTACTCAGAACTCAGCTTTTGAGATAGAAAGAAAGGTAGACAAAAGAAAATGTATAAACTCTCTCAAAGATAACCTAAAATTATGTCAAATAGATGACAAAGCGTGGGCAGCAGAAACTCTTCACAGAAACGAATGGAAACGGAAATTGAAGAGCGGAGTTGAAACGTTGGAAGCAAATCGAAAGCAACACTTGGAAGACCGCAAATCTATTAAATTAGACTTTCGAGATCGTCCGCGAAAACCTTGACCATCTGTTAACGCATGTACCGACGGAGGTAAAATTTGTGGCGCTTGCATGGTGCCATGAAGATATATGTATATATATATATATATATATATATATATATATATATATATATATATATATTATATATATATTCTACGAAGTGCTCGATCGGGATTCCGGTACTATTTCAACTCTAAAAGCTGGTTTGTATTTTATGTTTTTTATCCTCATATTTCATCGGTAGCCAAGTCTACTAAGGAGTGCGAATCAATCGAAGTATGATCAAGTAAAATAATGAAAAGTGATAAAGTGAAACAAATATGACAAAAATATATGAAAAGATATGTAGATACGAGGCTACCTACCACAAAATGGCCATGGACGTAATTCAATAACAGATTTCGCTAAATCCATTAAAGGATAGGCTTTGGCCTGCCCAAATGCAATTATTCACTTTTGCCACTCAGTAACATCTGCTTCACGTACCATTTAACATCATCATACGAAGAATTCACTGCACTGTACTAACTTTTCAAAATCTCTGAATCCCGCCGCACACTTTCGACGTAGTAGCCTCCCGATTTTACTTGTTCAATGCTAACTAAAGAAAATCTGTATTTTAAACTATTTTAAACACCCCGCGTGACTGGCTTTTTGTCCAGTGAGGTTATATTTGAGTTATTTAGTATTTTACCAAATGGGGTATAATAAATAAAATCGTATTTTTTTAAAATTAGAATTTAACAACTTTTTATGATCCAGCTTAAATTTTTAAGTATCGTTTATTCAATATTATTCTAAATAAGTAATAGGACTAAATTAAAGAACTTACAAAAGCACAGAGATCACAAGTAGAAATTGCTAAAAAATAAAATGCTCCTACTATGCTGTCCAAACCACTAAAAAATAATATCATATGATCAAAAACTTTGTATCAAGAAAGAGAAGTGTAAGAATACGTGTTCCAACAACCAGAGAAGACATCTTTCATTTGGGATTCATTACAGAATCACAAAAGAAATCTTCAGAACGTGCTGGGAAGCTCACTGAAGTTTTAAGTTAGAAAATATCAACAAGTATAATTGGAAGGAGACTTATAGATCGAAGGCTAGAAGGGTGCAAGGCGGGAAAGAAGCCATAAATATCTGCTTCAAATAGAAATAAAACCACCTCTTCCGTCGGTTAAATATTACAAAAGTTGGACTAATGAACAATGGTCACAAATCTTCTGTTCAGTTGAAAGTAATTATAAATTATTTAAAAAACACTATTGTATTGTTGTTTTACATGGAATTTATTTAATTCCATTTTAATATATCTTGTAAGAAAATTATTCAAAAATTCAATTATTTGTAACAAATAGGATGACTGTAAGCACTTCTGGGTGTACCTGCGTGAGGCGAAGATTTACGGAGCATTTCACCCTGTTTGTGTGATAGAAAATCTATAGCATGATTCTATCATAGTATGGGGTTGCTTTCTTCATCAGGGCCAGGCAAGATGGTATGTTGTGAGTGCATATTGGGTGAAAGAAACAATCACAAACAAACATGAAATAACAGGGGATCATATAACACAAATTTCATGCAACATGTAATTAAATGTTCTCCGGTAAATATCTTTATAGTTTTCACAATATAAACCACTAAACTATGACATAATAAAAGAGCTTAAATAGATTTTCGGCCTAAGTCAAACTTGCAAAGCATTTTGCATCTAACATTTCACCTCAAGACATCAAATCGAATGCTTTAACGCGAAATGGTATTAAAAAAAATTACTCACCATCATTAAATACGCTCAAGGAATCAATTACAATTTACCAGCTTAATGAAATTATAATGATAAAATTTGTTTCCAGTAATTTAATTTATCGGACTGATTTCTTATATAAGTATATATTTAAAGGGTCAAAACAATTACAACTGGTATCACAACCCAGAAAAACGCTATAGAAATTATTACATGAACCATTGAAACCTTAAGAAAAATGAGAGATATAGAAACGGCTAAAATAGGGGAAACTCTTTTTAACCGATGAGCGGCGTGGTCATAATAGCGCTGAGCGCTTGATGACACAGGGTCGAATCTAACTCCTTTATTCATTTCATATAACGGTTAAAAATAGTTTTCCCTATTTTCCCTGTTTCTATATCTCCCATTTTCTTTCTTGGGCTTTCAATGGTTTACGAAATATTTTCCTTAGCGTTTTTCCGGGTTGTGATACTAATTTTTATTTCTTTGGGCCTTTTAATACATCTATGTATTATATATCACGTTTCATGTGATTTTCAATTATTCTTATATAAATACAATTATTTAATTTTGTTGCTTCTCTTTTTTAAAATGTATTAAAAACAATATATTTTTGTGTTGATCTGTTTTCTTACTGATGTTATAATTTGCATTGACCGTTTGTTTCCTTTCACTTCCTTATCCTTTTTGTGATCATGAAGATAGTGACATGGAAGCGCTTAGAAATTTGGGTGGGTTATTTTAATTTGAAATATTTAACCATTTAATAACTCTACGTATATAAATCACGTCAATTTTCCTGGTATACTTTTAAAGCCAAAGAATGGAATTGCATCATAATTTACATTCATTACATTGTTTTATAATTTTCTGTTAATGTACATACGTATGCAAGTTGGCTAAATAACATTCTCATATCTAGTCTATTGGAAAATGGTAAACCTAATCTTGTATTAATCTTCATATACTTTCAATTATGGTAGCCCAAAAAATAGGTAGAGGTATAATATTTGTCTGATTGGATGAGAGTCCTGGACCTTCGCTGCCACGCTTTCTAACCCTTCTTATTGTATGGAGCAATTTAACTCGGCCTGGCCATCTGTTTATCTCCTTCAAATATCTCCTCTTAGCTCATTCCTCGCTGATGATTATTTTCTTTTGAAATTGGTCTCGCTTTTTTTAGCACCGGGCGTACCCTAACCTAACGAGTCTTACGCTTATAAAGCTTTTAACAAGAATCTTTCCTTTAACCCACCAATTAGGTTGATCGCGTTTAATGCAAAATGGATAATTAATATTCCTTCTTTATTTTCTATTTTATTGCAAGATATATTTGGTACTCTAGTCGTTATGTTGATCTGGAAATGAATAAACTTTGATGCCATAATTGAAAACTTACCCAAGTCTCTATTCGATCCTAAGCTCGGGTGAAAAAGTAGGCAAGAGATTAGAAGTTATTGATTTCTCAGTCATTATTTTGGGGGTTGTTAATTCGTATGGATCTGGAAGGAAAAAGAGATTGAAGGAGGTTAATTGGAGGTTGTATTCCTATTATACTGTCTCGGATTTTATTCATTCTAATGTGAATCAGATGTTTATGAATGCACTACAAACAGATATTGAACGGATATTGAACCATGAACTAAATCATATGAATAAAGAATTTATTCTGAAATAAAAAAGAGAGCAGGAGTAATTTGTATTACGTAGGAAAGGAAAGGAAACTGATTCCGCTAAAAATGGCGTTAGGAAAAGAATGGAATGAAGGGAGATGAAGGAAAATTGCTGGAGTAATAGAACGAGAAATAGTGAACAACTTTGGTATGGCGAAGACTGCAAGATTCATCCTTGACAACTCAAAAATATAGGGCTGGGAAAGAAATCTCTTGAAGAAGAATTTCGTATTAGACACAGTCATAGAGCGAGGAGTACAAAAGTTACGAGGGGCGGTCATTGAGGTTTGCAATTCGGATATAAGGAAACGAGATATGAGGAAAAGTGTTTAATTATTTTTCAATATAACTACCCTTGACTTCAATGCACTTGCGCCACTTGTCCCTGATGCTTTGAATTCACGACAACCAGAAATCTACTGACTGCTGTTCAATCCACTCCTGGACGGCGAGCTGGACATCTTTATCGTCCCCAAACCGGCGTCCACGTAGTGCAGCCTATTGCTGGCGGAATAAAAAGTAGTTCCCAGGGGCTAGATCTGGCCCTGGAACTTGATGGGGGTCGGAGAGCCCCTGTGCTTCTAGGCCATGCTTTCCAGCTTGGTCTCGGGATCCCAGTGATGGACCCACGTTTCGTCACCTGTTACTATGCGTGACTCGAATCCCGCCGGGTCTTGGTTGTACAAGGGCAGCAGCTCCCTCGAGCTTTGACGACGTGGAAGTCGATCATGGGGCGTGCGGTTTCTAGGGACCCAACGGGCAGAAACCTTGGTCAAGGCCAAATTGTCGTAGATGATGTTGATAACACTTCTATGTGATATTCCAAGTTCTCGCTCGATTTCTTCGACCTCCATCCGTCGATTTTCGCGGATCATCCTCTCCACACGGGCCACATTGTCCTCGTTGGTCACGTCTGACGGGCGTCTTGACGGGGGTCATTTTTAATGGACTCACGACCATGGCAGAACTCATTTTTTCAGCGAGCAATGGTTGCATAGGAAGGGTCAGTGTCGGTGTACACTGCATCCATGCGTTCATGGATCTCTTTTGCATTCTTGCCTTCCTTCGTCAAAAATTTGATCACTGCGCGGTGCTCAACCTTCTCCATTGTTGGAAAATTTCAGACTGACGATCTGCGATCAGCTACTGCTTCTTAAATACATGAAGCAGGAGCGTGCGGCTGCAGGTCCTGACTTGTTATAACTTGTCCTAACACCCCCACAAACAGTCGTCCCCCTTCCTCTGTTTTGCCCTACCGATTCGCAAAAATTATTGACCGCCCCTCGTAACACCAATCCGGCGCTGATTTTTATATACTGCTAGCTGAAAGAACTGGCTCTGAAAATCATGGGCAAAACGAGTGAATAGAGATAATCGTTTAATATTAAAACCACCCAAGACCAATAAGTTCTTAAAGTAGAGTGCGGTAAAAGTATTTTATGGGAAATAAAGAAATTCTTCGGAGTAATATCGAGATTCGAACCCCTGTTTCCAGGTCTGTTTATCAAGTGTAGACAAACGAGATAGAGGTGCAAGATTCCTACGCTTTTATTTTTCTGTAATTGCTACATATAAAAATGTAGAACAGGAGATAATGATCTTGAATTCATATAATCTTTATATTGTGAATTTCATTTATTGGATTCTCCTTATTTTAAGACAGCGGCTCGAAGTTCTTAGGAGAGAAATAATGTACTTTGAATCGATTTTCTTCCGATGAGTGATTTCTGTCTTAATTCATCCTCAATGGGGTCCGACGTTCATAGCACTCAGTCAGTCTAGTCGTGGATTTACTCAATAAACATAACCTCACCACATTCTTCTCAAATTATCATTTATATCTTCACCATATTCTTCTTAAATTTCTCTCCAAAGCTATTCGTATAGGAAATACTCTTTTGGTTTCACTTTATTATAAATAAATAAATACTCGTAGCCTTCAAATCATTAATATTGACAATAAATTTACATCGTCGATGTTTATCTCACTTAAGTCCGTTTGTTTCAGATGGAGGAAGGGTCAAATTCCCTAAGAATGTTGTACTCATTTATTGACCTTCCAATTAGAAGGCATAGTCGTAACTACTCTATCTGAAGATAGTATAAATTCATCTACATTCAAATTAAAAGACGAAATCGCTCTCCTACAAGATTGTGCTCATTTATCAACCTTTTCATTGAAGGAAAAATTCACTCCCGCCTCAAAATAGTACTCCTTTATCTACCTTGAAAATAAAAGAAAAAATTAAACTATACGTCGACGGTAATTATTTATCGAATTTCAAAATAAAGAGCAAAATCACTTTATCCGAAGATAGTAGTAATTTATCAGCCTTCAAATTAAAGGACCAAATCACCCTCTCTGTACATGTTACTAACTTAGCGACCTTCAAAATAAAGGACAAAATCACCAAATACGAAAGTGGTAGTCATTTATCGATCTTCAAACTGAACGATATAATTATTCTATTCGAATATGGTATTCTTTTATAGACCTTACCATTAATAGACTAAATCACTCTCTTGAAAGATGGTACTCATTTTTCGACCCTCAAAATAAAGGGCAAAATAAATTTATCCGATCATGGTAGTCATTTAACAACCTTCAAATTACAGGAGGAAATTTGTCTCTTTCAAGAGAGTACTAATATATCGAACTTCAAAATAAAGGAAATAACTCTCCTCATATAGGGTACAAATGTAGTGATCTTTCAAATAAAGAGCGAAATTACTATATCTGAAGATGGTACTCAATTATCGACTTTCCAAATAGATGAATAGATCACTCTTTACAACCTGAAAATTAAAGGACAAAATCACTCTCCAAAAATAGTACAAATATATAGATCTTCAAAATAAAGATCGAAATCATTATATGATTAATTATTTATCGACTTACAAAATAAATGGCCAAATCATTTATCGCCCTTCACATTGAAAGCAAAAAAATCACTCGTTGAATATGGTAATAAAAAATCGACCTTCAAAATAAAGGGCAAAATAAAGAAAAAATCACTCGCAGTAGATGGTACTATAATATCGACCTTCTAAATAAAGGGCAAAATTACTATCCGAAGATAGTAGTAAATATTTACCTTCAAAATGAAGGACGAAATCACTCTCAATTAAGATGGAACATATTTATCACCTTCAAGATAAAGGACGAAATTGCCCTCTCCATGTATGGTAATAATTTAGAGATCTTCAAAATAAAGAGGAAAAATTACTCGATTTAAAGATGATACTCGTTTATCGAAGTTGAAATAAAAGACGATATTTTAATATCAGAAGATATATGTAGCTCATTTCGCGATATCCAAGTTGATGGCACTAATTTAGCGATCTTAAAATTAAAGGGAAAAATGAGTCTCTCCTATAATAATAATAATTTATATGTTCTAAAATAAAGAACGAAATTACTATATCTAAAGATAGTGATCATTTATAGACTTTCAAAATGGAGGAATAAATTAGTCACTCCGAAGATTGTACTCATTTATCCAATTTCAAGATAAAGGACGTAATTACTCTATCTGTAGATGGTACTCATGTATCACCTTCCAAAAGAGGACGAAAATACTCTTTCCTATTATAGTACTCATTTATTCACCTTCAAATTCGAAGACAAAATCACTTTCCCAAGATGCTACTCATCAATTTTCAAAAGAAGGACAATTTTACTTTATTCGGAGTTGGTACTCACTTATTGCTTTTCAAGTAGAGGAAGAAAATACCCTATGATATAATAGTAATCATTTATCCACCTTTAAATTCAAGAACGAAATCACTCTCCCAATATGGTATTCATTTATCATTTTATAAAAGAAAGGAAGAAATTACTTTATTAGCAGTTTGTACTGTTTATTGATTTCCAAATAAAGGACGAAAATACTCCATCATATAATAGTAATCATTTATTCATATTCAAATAAAAGGACGAAATTACTCCCAAGATGTTACTCATTTATTGATTTTCAAAATAAAGGAGAAAATTACTCTACTCAAAGATGGTAATTATTCATCAACCAACAAATTAAAGGATGAAATTAGCCCCTCCGATGATGGTACTCATTAATTGATCTTCAAAATAAATGACTAAAGGTCTGGCCTGATTTGGGTGGGCACCACACTGAGAATTAAGTTGGAGTTTTGACAGTGAAATGAAAAAATTTAGTAACAAAAGCAGCCTGGTAAAAGTTAACAGAAGTTTTAGGGGAACTGATAAGGTGCCCCTCCCCCCCTTCTTCACAGCATCATCTATATTTATGTAGCCAGATTGCGCCGAATATCCTAGACATTCATCTCTTTTATTTGTCTGTGAACCCCGCAGATTGGTTCAAATAGGGATATCTGAGTTCCTGTAATATCTGCTACTCTCTTTAAGCTCGACTAAGTTTGTTTTCATTTCTTTTTTAAATAAAAATGTTTGTTTGTTCATTTTACTTCAAGTTTCTTCCATTATCTGTCTCTTTTTATCCTCCCTTGAATTAACTGAAGGAAAATACCCCTGTGTTTACACAAGTTTTCATTTCTTTCTTTAAAAGAAGGATTTACCCTCTTAGGTCCTTTCCTCTCCCTTGCTTCTTCGAGATTCATTATTTTTCCTCTCTCTCCTTCTCCCCTTTCTTTATCTCTATATTGTTCTATTTGGAAGATAATGAGATCACTGTTACTCTTTATCACAGAGGAGATATATAAGTATAACCCATTAATCCAAGTTCTTGTTTTAATCATGCAAATATTATTTTGGCTCTAAGCACTCGTGTCCTTTAATTTCCAAACATATCGATATTGACATTTTATATGAAAAAAAAATTGCGTTTTTCATTTTTAGTTTTATGTTTATTTTATTTTGCGTGAAATGAATTGCTGATATTCATTCATCGTGGCACTTATGATAAGCAACAAAATGCATTGAGGTTTTCATTCATTTTGCCATGCCTGATTTTAAAATATTGGCTTGTTTATAGGAATATATTTAATTTTTAATACCATCGGAGTGAAATATAGGTGTATTCATCACGTTTAAGTCAATGTTGCAGTGAAAACTTTGCCTATAAATAAAAATCAATTATTTAAAAATCTTCAGGGGGCCATCAGTGGATGTGCTCACGACAAATTGACAGGTGTTATCATCACAGGTTGGAGAGGAAAATGATCGTGACTTCATAATTAGAAATTAGTAAAAATGCCAATAGGAATATGTATTTGGAACTCCTCATGCAAATTTCAAGAAAATAATTACAAAAGACAACCATAAGAGCGAGAAAATAATAACAAACACAGATGAGTATACAAACAATCATACAATTATTCTCTTCTCTGCAATTAGAGAAGAGACGTCATTATTTTAAATAAAAGTTTAAAATGATCTAACTTTTGTTTATTAATTAAAATAACAGGAAAATGATACTATTTGCAGGGGAGACAAACCAATGTTTGGAGACAAAAAACAAAGGTATATTCATTTATACAAGAAAAAGGAGTAAAGAAAACCCCCCAAATCACTCCAGGAGGTTAAATATCTGTACACTTTGGATTATATCTCCGAGAACATAGGCAACATATACTCTCTGAAGTACGAATTTGGGATAAACGAGGAAAAATAGTAACGAATGGTTTTAATAACATTTTAATGTTATCAGTCTGGCGCAACCAGCAAGACCTGACAATCCCATTTGAGGATAACTGGCATCCTCGTGCCACTCGAGCTAATTTAGTGGCAATGAGAAGAGATGCGAATAATCAGATCATTTTAAAACCTGAAGAACAAGTGGAAAGGCAAGCTTGAAAGAAAATCTCATAAAACCATACGAAGTTAGCACCACAAAAGAGAACTAGCCTTGCTGCTGCTCCCCCTTCACTCCCCTCCAACCAAGAGAATAATACTTATCCTTTTAGGCTTTTTAGACCACACATGACAACCATACTCCCGCTAAAGCACCCTGTAAGAGGCGCGGCGATTTGCAATCCTGTCGCCGTGGTGACGGGACTCAGCACCCCGTCCGAGCCCAGCTTAGCCTCTTCTCCTTCCTTCAGATACTTGTGTTTCCTCGCTGTTTCCTCGCTTTTCATATAACCTCTCCAACAACTTTCTGTGGTCAGCCTCTAATTTCACTGCAAAGATGCTGACCTTCTTCTCACCCAACCCACCCGGATCGGGGCTGAGGGGGAAGGGGACAATGTTTCCTTACCTCTGAGCTCCGGTTTGAGACGGTGTTTTTTTTGCAACCTGCTTCATCCCCACCCATACATTCCTCACATCCCGTAAGTCGAAACGGCCACGCGCCTCCACCGAGTCGTTAGACTCACAGGAGGCAACAACCCTGAAGTTGATCGCCAGGCCATCTTCTGGGGTTCCTAAAGCTGTCCCTCGAAAGGAGGACAGCAACAAAGGAGCTTCGGCTCCTTTGCCCACGCCAAGTAGTGGGCTAAGTGGCTCGGAGACGGAGGATACTCGAAAAGAGGGCCCCCCGCCCCCTAATCTGCAACGTCCTCTTAAGGTTTCGAGGCGGAGGGAGAAAAAGACTCGCATGGCAAGGACAACCTACCGCAATAAGTCATCGAAGGCGACAGCGCCTTCAGCGCTTTGTCCAGCCAACAGCGCCCGGGGTTTTGCATCAAGGAAGCGTACGGCCATTTCCGTGAGGGACTTCTGTTTGAAGAGGGCCCCCGCGTCTCCTCCGAGCTAGGCCTGGAGGGCATATTCCTTCAATGGAATTGCCGTGGGCTCCGAGGCCAACTAGGAAAAGCTGCGGAGGCTCGTCTCGTCCCGTTACCCGTTAGGTACTCGTATTTTTCTGCAGGAGACCATGCTAGGCACGTGCCGCCTGCCCACTATCCCGGGGTATAAGGGTCTTGCGACCCCACCACCACGAGATGGCCAGGCTGGCAGATACGCGGCTTACACCCGACATGATTTCCTTGTTCTTCTTTTCACTTTACATACCTTCTCTCAGTCAGTGGCTTTGCAGCTTCACTTGGATAGGAGGTATATCCTCATTTTTGTGTACATTCCACTGTAAGGTGAGTTCGAAACGGGAAACTTCCTCCGCGTCCTGGCACTGTTGTCGAGGCCCTATCTCTTGCTTGGAGATCTGAACGGCAGACATGCTCTCTGGGAGGATTAATTAATATATGCCAGGGGGCAAGTTCTTGCCTGTCTGATCGAATAGCTTGAGATGGGTGTCCTAAATGTGGATGAGTTTATGCATCACTGCCCGAGAACCGCTTCATTTTCTTGCCTTGATCTATCTTTGTGCTTTTCGGATGCACAGCGTGATTTTGATTGGGGGGTGATCGATGACCTCCATGATATTGATCACTTTCCCATTCAAATATCATTTTCAGGGAAACTGCCGCCTGAGAGCCCACCTCAGCTGTGCTTAGCGCAGGCGCGGTGGTCTGCATTTCAAGAGATGACTAAATTCTATACCTCAGTCGAGGAGTTTAGGTTGGTAGATGAGGTCGTTGAGTTCTTCTCCGGTAACCTCATCGCCACAAGCCAGACTATTATTTCCAGAACGCTTAGCCGTTTTGCACGCCGACCAAGTTCTTGCATGACCCCCCTCCCGTTCTCCATGAAAATGGGACCGCAATCTCGGACCCCGCGTCCGTGGCGGAATTCTTCGCGACCGCGTTCTCCGCATTCTCTATCCGGGATGCTGTTCCGTCAGCATTCAATGCACTTGGTGATGTCGCGGGGAACCCTTCAACTACAGGTTTATTGTAAGTGAGTTGCGTTCCGCTCTTGCTTCGTTCCCGTTAGCCATGCTTCGACACCTGGGTGAGCGAAGCATGGCCTTTCTCATACATTTATTCAACAGGATCTGGGTGTAGGGTCTTCTCCCACATTCTTGGCGAATCGCTTCTGTGCTTGCCTTTTGAAAAACGGGGAGAAATCACTCTACTCCGGCCGGTTTGCGCTTAATCCATCTTACCTCTTGCGTGTGCAAGTTGATGGAGAAATTGGTAAATGTGAGATTAGCCTTTTTCCTGGACAGCGGAGGCTATCTGTCCTAAGCACAGTGCGGCTTCCGCAAGTTCTACTCCACGTCGAATGCTCTGCTTCGACTGGAAAATGCCGTCTGCGAGGCCTTCCTTCGTAGACAGCAATACGCCACAGTGTTTCTCGATCTGGAGAGGGCCTATGATACTGCATGGCCTTACGGTATCATGGAGAATCTCCACACGATAAGGGCGAGGAGACGCCTTCCAGTGTTTATATCTGAATTTTTGTGAGATCTTCGATTCCGCGTACGGGTGGGGGAGCCCTCTCCGGCCCAATGGAGCAGGAAGAGGGTTTCCGCAGGGGAGTTTCCTCGGTGTCACACTCTTTTCCCTGAGCATCACCAGAATCACCGGTGTGCTGCTGTAAGATGTTCTTGCTACGCTCTAAGTGGACGACCTTTCGATCTCTTTTGGCGCAGCCCAGATGCCAACTCTGGAGCGTCTACCCTAACACGCATTAAACCGCGTCTCTTACTATGCCGAAGCGTACAGGTTTCGGTTTTCTTTGGCCAAGCCTTAGCTGGTGCACTTCTGCCGCCATCCACAGCTCCACCCCGACCCAGATTTGGTTCTTAATGGGGTTTGCCTGGAAGTGGTTGAACCGCACCGTTTCCTTGGTCTTGTATTTGACCGCCGACGCCTCACCTGATAGGCTAAAATTCGCAGCCTTAGTGTCTCTTGTACCCGCGCCATGGATATTATTCGTTCCGTGAAGTTCAGTGCTTGAGTCACTGAGAGGACTACTACCTTACTTTTTTATAGATCCTTTGTTCGTTCGAAGCTCGACTACGGGTGTGAATTTTAGCATCCGCAGCCCAGCGTTTATTGCGGAGGATGGATTCGATCCACAACATCGGCCTTCGTCTGGTGAGCGGTGCCTTCCGCACTTCCCCAATTCAGAGCATGTTGGTCGATGCTGGGGAGATTCTACTTGCTCTCCGACGCTTACAGTGCGTCACTCGCCTGTAAGTGCGAGCCTGGCGCCTCACTCAGTCGCCAACAGCTCTCACTGTATCCGCATTTAATTTCGACAGTGCCTATGCCGCTGAGAGACGCCATTCCTACCCAAAGCCCCATGGGTTTAGGGCCAGGAAGCTCCTTCGAGAGTATATATAGCTCTCTGGCCGGTGGCACTCCTTGGTCTGCCCAGGACGCCACTCTTGAGGGTACCACATTTAGCTATTTGTCGCCACGCCTCTGCTCCTAAAGCTGGTACAGCGCCGGCAGTATTGCGTTCGCCCTGTTCGGAGCACACATCGTGTCACGCTGGAACCGTGCCAGTGTATACGGATGGCTCCACTCCGAAGAGGTGGTCGGTTTCCACTCCGTATCTCCTCTGTTTGAAGTCAGCGAGCCTTTGCCAGGCGCTGCGTCTGTCTTTACGGCCGAGCTGGTGGCAATACATCACTCGGTGCGGGAGATTACGCGATGTGCCCGATGCGGAGACCGGATTGTGATCTATAGCGACTCACAAAGCGCCCTGAGTGCTCTTGGGGCATCGGAATCTCGGCATCCCCTGGTTTGCGATATCTGTGATGCCACTGTTTTGCCGAGACGAGCAGATGTCGAGATTATCTTCTGATGGGTTCATGAACATGTAGGAATTGCGGGGAATGAGCGTGCTGATGAGGGCGCCAAAGAGTCTGCAAGGACTTATCGACCGGATCAGGGTTTCGCTATTCCTCACACTGAATACATGGCAGGAATACGAGCAGTTCTTCGGGATGCTTGGCAAAGAAAATGGGAGACGGTCGAAGAGAACTTAATGTTGCGTGCCATTCCGCCGCGGCTGTTTCCATGGGCCTAACCCCAATGCCATAAATGCTTCAGTTTGCTTTCTGACAACATCAGACAACAAGCTGCGTTGTCGATTAAAATACCCAGCAGCTCTATGTTACTAACAACCAACACCTATCTACACATAAGTTAACAACATCATGAATATGGCTTTTCCTTTATTCACGCTTCATTCTTTCCACCCGCTCCCTTGCCGGAGCGGGTGGTTTAATCTTACTAACCATTCTTACCATCTTACCCTACATGTCCTACTTCACCCGTCAAAACTTGAATCCAATTTGAAAAAAGCAATGAATCGGCCAAGACGACCAAGAAATATGAGATGGAGGTAACAAAATCTGCTGTAGCTCGCTCCATACACATCTTCCAAAATTGCCTTATTTTCGTTTCTTTCATGCAAAATTTTGTTTATTTTAAGCACATCTTTTAAACAAAATTGAAAAGAGCCTTTAAAAATTTTGTTTAGGGTTTGGCCTTATTTGGGGTATAGGAATTCTCTGTTTAACTCAAATAAATATTGTTCGTCGGGGATTGTATTCTATCAATCTTCCACACATTTTAAAATCACGAGCTAGAGAACTTTCTTCACAGTTATCTTTTTAAAACTCTCTGCTTATAAGGCCTCGTTGTTATTACCTTTCCAACGTGACTAACTTTGAAGGCAATTTGATAGGACTAAGCAGAAGCATTGTTTAGATTCTTAAATTTTCATCCTTAAGAAAATCAATGGGTTTTAAAACACACGTATAGCACCCCTATAATTCCATTTAACTAATTAACCTTCCAAACACACAAAAGTTGTATAATCTTTTTATAGATGTTTACCTTTTGAAAATCTTCTCCTTTTTCCTCTAGGCACTATATAGCACTTCTCGATTGAAGGCGCCTTTTATCAGAGACATACACACTTACTTCCTATTCCTTCACACAAAAGTATATGGATAATTGAAACAAACAGAAGTAGAAAGGCGCCTTGTTTGCAAAAATACCTCACAGAAAAGAGGAAACCCAAATTTCGAGATATTTGAACTATTGTATGGCCATTTTGAAGGAAAGCTACATAAATAAACTGAATAAAGTTTGAAAGTGCTTGGAATCAGCTTTTTTATTTTTTAGATTTTTAGCTAATATATCAGTACATTCATTAACCCCTGTATTCACTTTGATTGACGGTTCCTTCCATAACCCCCAAATGTGATTTTTCTCACACTCAGAACAGTCAAACCTTTAAGCATAATGAAATATTTATTTGGTGTAATTACCTAAATTTTGTTATAACTAATCATAAAAGATAAATGCTAACTATTCATTTCAATAGAAAGCTAAATTTTCAGGTTGTTATATTTTGTTTATTATTTTTAAGATTGCGTCGCGTCCATGGAATAGAACTTTATGCATTACTGAGTTTTGAGGCGTCTTATCTGATCCTCCCAAAGTAAAGATAGACTCGATCCTTTTAAACTGCCCGGTGTGTTCGAAAAAAGCTAATCGTATGTTCTTTTGGGTAAAAATCTCTTGGTCTAAATCTCTCTCACATAAACAAACACACTATCTTTCTCACTCTCACTTTCTCTCATTTTATCTCGCTCACCTACACACACACTCTCCATCATTCTATTTAGCTTACTGATGCACACACTCTCTCTTATTTATTCTTTCTTACATACACATACACATATTCTCTCTTATCTCATCTCTGTCTCTCTCACACACACACTTTCTCTCTCATATTACCTCGCTCACATGCATACTCCCTCATTTTATCTCGCGTACTTACATACACACACACATTCTATCTCTGCTTTAAGCAGTTGCAACACGTTTACAATAAGAGAAATGGCTTAACCTTTCCAATCCAACCATACACGCTACGGTCACAAGAATTTTGGATCATTTAGAGTCGAGCTCTTCCAAGTGGGGATCACGAAAGAGTTTGACGGTGGTCGAGACATATTTTGAGCACATTACTAGAATAACAACATTATAAAGGACATTTCAAATAATTGAGAAAAATATCCAAATGGATAAGCGAAATATTTTGAAGTTACAGTGCTAAACAAAAACATTTGAAACTAGCAGAAAATAAGAAAGCATACATAATACAAGACTTACTAAGCTTAGTAAATTAATAGTTTTTTTTAAAAAATGTACAAACTTTAATAAATAATCACAGCTCAAAACATGTTTTTGAAACCTGTTGCCTACTTCTTAATTACGAATATTGCGCCTCTTACGGCCAAGTATCTTGCGTTGCACTGCATTAAGTGCAGGCGAATATATTTCTGAAGTGCAGTATAATAAAAACTGCGGTATAAATGGGGTACACTTTGTCCCCCATCTAACGATACTTTAATAATTTACTTATATACAAGTTGGGCAAATATTGTACCAATTCATCGTGGCATACTATTGTTCCAATACGTGCATACTGGTGGCTTATTTGGCAAGGCCACGCAATGGTACATATTAGACCTACAATTAGGTCTTATAATCAGATTTTATGTATTTTTGCATTGCATGATAACAAACTTTAGTATACTTTTTTAAAAGTGTTTTTGTGATTAAGTATTTTTTTGTAATTGCAATTATTAATTGGTAAATTGAAATTAATTTATTGATAGAATAATAATTGATTGGGAAAGTTATAATTATTTTTTACAACCGCTGTTCATAATTCTATTATTTTAAATTTTAGGTTACAATATCTAAGTTTTAAGTGTATTGTTATTAAAAACCCCTTTCCTTTAATAAGTGGTTAAAATCAAAGACTGAAACTTCAGGCGCTTAAGAGGATTAAATTCAACAGAAGTTGGACAACCGGATTAACATGGAAAAGCAGATGCTTAGGCTAAGCATTCTCACATTAAAAAAGAGAAAATACAATGAAACTTATTTCCAATACAGATTTACATTTACTTCTATATATAATGAGCATCGACCAATTCGTTTAATTTGCATTAAGTGTTTGGTAAGTGAAAGCATGAAACATAAAATTAAAGAGACATCTTCACAGAAATCATGCTTCCTATGCGAATAAGCATGTGGAATTTTTTGTAAGGATGTTGGGAGTCCTCAAAACGAAAAAGTTATCCATGGTAACTCGTGTACTTCCTAACTCGAAACACTTACAAACATCTTATGAAGCCATTTACCTCATTACATAGTCTAAAAAAAACATTTACCATCGATGAAGAACTTGGTCTACCAATAGCAATTAGAACGACTAAAATTATTTATGGGAAAAAATATGAGGATGAGTTAAGAAACATTCCCATGTCAGACACTACGGTGGCTAGACGAATTTTGGAAATTAGCAAAGACCAATTGGGGCAATTAATTGAAAGTATTAAAGGAGATTATTCAAAATTTGCAATCCAGTTGGATGAAACAACAGATATTGCAAATATGACACAATCATTGGTGTATCAAGTATTACTACAATAACAATGTTCATGAAGAGTGATACATTTGGACACACCACAGGCGAGGATATTTTCAAAAGGTAGATAAATTTTTCAAAGAAGTGGGATTAAAATGGGAAGACTGTGTTGTGGTTTGTACCCATAGTGCAGCAGCAATGATAGAAAGAAATGTTGACTTTCACGCTAAGGTCAAGTCTGCTAACAATGGACTTATTGCTTTCACACATTGCATGAGTCATCGAGAGATACTTGCAGCAAATAAAATATCTGCACAATTAAACACACTGCTACAAGATTTAGTGAAAATTATTAAATATATATTAGAAGCTGTGCTCTCCATAGTCGCCTCTTTTCAAATTTATGTGAATAAATGGGTTCTGAGTTCAATTCTCTTTTACTCCACACAGAAGTGCGATGTCTGTCGAGGGATCGGGCTTTGAAAAGGCTAGTAGTTGTAAAAGATGAAGTGATACTATTTCTACCGGAAAGTAACTCAGATCTAGCAAAATGTTTTCAAGATGAAAACTGGCTTTGTAAATTGTGTTACTTGTCGGATATATTTGAAAAACTTAATGAACTTAATTTATCTTTGCAAGGAGAAAACACCAATATTTTTATATTGACATCTAAAATTCAAGCCTTCATGAAAAAAATAAATATATGGTTACGGAAAATAACCAATAGTTCATATGAAATGTTTTCACGTATGTAGGACTTCATCACAGACAAAGAGCTGAGTGTGGATATAATTCAACAAACTCATTTCGAAAAATATTTTTTACCAGAATTAGATGTCAGCCTATTCGACTGGATCCAAAATCAATTTGGTATTGAAATAGAAAGAATAAGTCATCTTTCTTCGGAAGCGCAAGAAGAGTTTGCAGAACTTTAAAGCGATGCTATTCTAAAAATAGCCTTTCTAAAAAGAGTATCCCTTTGCCTCTACGCATTTGTGTGAAACGGCTTTTTCAACGCTAACGTCTATATAAACAAAGCATATGTAGATCGAGTCTGAAAGATGTAGAAATGATGTTGAAACCAATCATCACCAAAATAGAGCCAAGACTCGATCTTTTGACCCAGAACATGTAAGCACATAAGTCCCATTAAAGATATTATTGTTAATCTTATATTGTAGCTAAAAAATATTCTATTTTCATTGTTTTTACTTTTATTCCTATGGGAATTTGGTTAAGGGGGTCGGAAAAACAAATTAACTGTCGAAAGGGGGTCGCGATAAGAAAAGTTTGAAGAGCCATGGTTTAGAGTATGCTAATCTCTTCTTATGGCAAACCCCCTCCCCAGTTTTTCCATTTCTTAATTAGCTTTATTGAAACTTATTAAGAGTATAAAAAATATATAGTTATTCAATCCTATTAGCATTGCTCAATTACTAATTTTCCTGATTCTATTCTAGGTTATAGTCAACTCAATTTGAGAACATTCAATTGATTTCCCTCGTCACCCATACATATTTCACCCTTTATCATGCCAAACTGTGAATCTAAGAACGATGCCACGTTAATCATTTGAGAACTTTTTCATGTAGCACATAACACTTTCCCCGTTAAATGAAGCTTTTATACCCCAACATCTCAGCACCTCATTCCAACACCACTATGATATTTCTAGTGCTCGGTAAACTCTCTACTAGAAACTCTAGCAAATTTTCCTACCTTCGATGTTTATACATCCATAGCTGCGCCCACCAACAAGCTGGAACGTCCGCACATAAATCCTCATATTTTTCTCCAGCCTATTTTTATTCCCCCCCCATTAAACCATATGGTAAATGGTGCGGTCCTGACGTATACTTATTAACCTATTAACAAAGGAAGTAACCGTTGACAGAGTAGACAGCGTCTAATTCTACCGTTCCATGGCAAGCGCTCGCGACGGTAAACATTAAAACATAAAATTGGATGGTATTGAGTGGTAGAAGCCTTAATTAAAACCGATCTCCCCATCATCCACTTTTCTTTATGGTAGGGCCTTGGGGTCTTGGACATATGATGAGTGGATGCGTTCATGTATACGCAGGTAATGATAAGAGTGTTATTTCGCGTGTGTCATATATAATGGAGGATACAATTTTGTTTGTTTGTATAAAAAGCGACGATCAATGGCAGCATTCTCACATGATGGATGGAATTAAAAAGTGGCTCAAGTAAAGTGAATTAAGGGAGATGAAAATGTAAGACAAGTACATCGTAGCTAATAGAGAAAAGATCTAAGCGGCTATAGACCCTTAAAAATATTGGCTATTTATTAAAATAATATGCAAATAAATGAATGCATATCCACCGGAGATGATATGAAGTTAGGGAAAGTAAACAAAGGAGAAAGTCATTCGAGGTCGAAAAATGTGCGTCGTAACAAAATGGGTGACACGTAAATACTTCTGAATCTGCCTTTATTAAATAATGAAGGCAAGTACCCTATACAAGATCATAATCCCATTGGGATGACCAGCTCAAAAGTACAACCAAACGGGAGCGATGTCGAATCGAAGCTCAAAGCTTCTTAAGGCCATGGCAAACTACAGCTAACATAAAATCTACCACGGCTAAATTAGAATTATAGTCATGAAGTATAGATACACGAATAAATACATAGGAAGTCATATATTCAGTATTGAGGTTATAAATGATAAAACCTATCTCGGAAGCACTTTATTTACGAGAATTGTTTCGAAAAATGGAAGCCATTAACTTTTAAAACTATCCTGAATAAAGTTTTTTTTCGATAAACTGCAAAACATTTTCTCTTATATGGACATTTACTAGAGTATTTACAAGTATTTTCTATATTTCACTTACATTTGTTCCTCCATCGTTTTTTTCCCCATTCTAAATACAACTTTTTCTTGTTTTAGCTTCCTTGTAGATATTAGAAGTGCTAAAAAAACAGACAATCATTAATTGGATTTCGAACTCAAAGAGACTAAAATTGAACAGTCTGCGAATTATTCCCTTTTTAAGAAATTGTTAAAATTTCTTTTACATGTCTGTTTGAGAGTGTGTGAATATATTCAATAACTAGGTATTAATAGCAAAAGATGGCGCGTTCGATTGCTTTAAGGTAATGCATTCTGAATATTTCTTCCTACATAAACCTTATGCGTATTCCACTGGTACAAGTTGGTTCTTTGTGCAAGTATTCGAATGTTCCCCAAGATAAAAACCCATTCCTTTAAATAACCTGGTCGCAAACCATCCTGTCTAAAATTCCTATTATTATTATATGATTATTCTTGCCTTCAGCCTCAGCTGCACAATCCGAATACCTTTCTAAATCAGCCGATCTTCCAATCCTCCTAATCCAGGGTTGGTCTCTGTTGGCTAATGCATCCTAGTGTAGCGCACATGAGGCAAAGGAGCCCTTGGCCGCCTAACAAACAATCTAAACATCATGACTTTAACAAAGCTATAAAGTCCTGCCCAATGCCCGGAATAATTATAGATGATTTGAAACCTCAATTCTACCTCTCCTTTATTTTCATTATCCGCCGGTCAACCATCCCAATTTACGATTCTTTGGGCTAGCGTCCCACCACCTGCTCGCCGCTTCGAGGTTGTGTTTGTGTGTGTGAAGAGCGTTCTTATGTATTTCAATGTCTGTGTATAAACACACACACACATATACATGTATGCATTTATATCCCTTTTTATGCTTGTGAGAGAGATAGTGTGTAAATTTTATTTGTGTGCCAAAGGCTGAGTTGAATAGTGTGGATTTGGCTTTCCTTTTCAGTCTTTTGTCCTTCTTCTACCCACCCACCCATGATCTATTGCCCATGCCTGGTCGGGGGTGCACCTGGATTATCTCGCTTAAATGACTTAACTCCATGAAGCCGTTTTGTGTATGGGCTATCTCTACCCATAATGCTTTTGTCAAAAGTTATATATGTCTCCGGTGGTGGGTTTATATTCGTAAGTTGTGGCGTTTTTGCTTGAAATACGAATGTCCTAAGGTAAATAAATACACAGACCTACACGAAGTGATGGATATTTTAAGAATTCACGAACAAGATAATATATATATATATATATATATATATATATATATATATATATATATATATATATATATACAAATATATATATATATATATATATATATATATATATATATATATATATATATATATATATATATATATATATATATATATATATAATATATATATATATATATATATATATATATATATATATATATATATATATATATATATATATATATATATATATATATATATATCACGGAAGATTTGTAGCTCAGGAAACGTTGGAAAGAAAATGCACGACTGAGCTTCGAGGGTTTATTCTGAGCTTTCAAACCCAAGCTAACGTCCTTCTTCAGCGAAGTGAGCAGAACGAAGTCCTAACTAGGAATCCTTTAGGTCTTCTGAGGTAAGAGAAGAAGGAAAGATAGTTAGAATATAGCATAAGAGGGTTTATTTTATATAATATTTATATAGGGGGAGGGTTGAGTGTTAGTGTGTGTGAGAGAATAGAAAATTAAAATTGACATGATACTGGCTGATCTCTTCTTTTTATTGCTGTTCGGATTGTCTTTTCTATTTGGTTACTTCTAAGTTTTTTATTGTCTTCTTTATTATCTATGTCTTTGTTTTCAGCCATTTATGCCTTTGTAATAGTTTCTGCTTGTTTGGTTGTTGTTTCTTGTTTTAGGTGATTTTGGGGTCTTCTCGCGCCGTAGGCGGATCCTATTGCTGGGGAAGAATTGACGGTCGTAATTGATGCTTTCTATTTCTAGAATTCTTAGTCTCCTGGTTATCTACCTCAAGGTTTTGGCCGATTTCTTTGGCTCGTCTCTCAAAAATTTTATTTATTGGGTGCAGGCCTGACATATCCATTAGTTTGAGGAGTCTTTTCTTCTCGTCGCCTTATAAGGTAGGCCGCTTCATTTTGTACTCTTTGTAATTTTTGTTTGTTTGTCTTAGTTGTTGTGTGGATGGATATCGGTGGATACGCTAGCACTGACTCTACAAATGCTTTGTAAAGCGTCTTTTTTCTTTTCTGCTCCAGAAGTTTCAGGCTGAATATCAATCTCAGGCCTGATTTAGCCCTGGCAATCCTCTCCTTTACGTGTGCGTGGTCTCCTCTTTTCCCCATCTGCAGGCCCAGCACTTTTCCTTCGGCTGTGTACCTGTATGATGTGCCGTTGATGGTTATCCTGTCCTTTTTTACTCTCATTATTGGTATTATTTTAAATTTGTTCAGGTTGGTTTTAATTTCCCATCTCCTTTCGATTTCATTTATATTTTGAATCTATCGCTCTATTGTCTTGGCTTGCCATCTGGGATTTGTGGCCCGAGTGGAGATTACCTGACTGATGTCAGGGTATTGCACATTCATGCAGCCTGGTGTTAATGGTGGTGGCATCTCCACTGTGTACATCGAGTAGAATGTGGGGCTCAGGCAACACCCTTGTGGGATCCCAGTTTTCAGCTGAAATTTGGGTCCTTCGCGGTCTTCGATGTCAATGTACGCCTCTCTGTTTGTTACGTAGTCAGCCAGGATTCTCTCCATCCGGTTGCCGAGCTCGAGTTGGAGGAGTTTGTATTTTAACCCATCCACCCATACCTTATCGATGGCCTTCTCAACATTCCGGAGTGCCACGTTCGCATATATTTTTTCAGATTTTGCCTGTGCGATCTTTTCAGTTATGATCGCGAGCGCCATAGTTGCGTCTCTTCTCTTCCTGAAGCCATACTAGTGCTCGTTGTATTTCCCTGAGTTTTCTAGGTGTTTCACCAGTCTCGTATTCAGTATTTTCTCGATTACTTTTCCCAGAAAATTAAGCAGCGATATCGGTGTTTACCTGGTTTGTGAAGAAGAACCATCTTCGCTACTGTAAAGATTCGTGGAATGCATTGGATAGATCTTAAGTATATATTAGTATCTTTTCAGGGGCTTTTTCGTAGTTTTTTTTGTGAGCCCGGTATTTCCAGGTGGCCTTTGTTTAAAGGTGGCGAGTGTTCTTTTTACCTCCTCCAGAGTGATTAGAGCTCCTAACCCCGCGCACTCGACTGTACTCCCTCCACTCTCCTAAGTGGTGTTAATATCTCTATGTTTCTTCTTAGGTTTTCGATGACCATTTCTTCTGTTTCTCTGTCGAATCGCTCATTATTTTCTTCTTCTATTGTATAAACTTTTTCCCAATGTCCTCTAAACTTTTTTTCTATTTCTGCTTTGCTTTTGAGGTATTCATTTTGCTCGTTCTTTATTTTTATTGGCTCTCTTGGTGGTTTTCCTTTGATTGTTTTAAGCATTCTCCATGCCTCCTTCGGGTTTTCCGTGATTTCTATTTTGTTCATGAATTCTTTCCAGTTTTCTTCTTGTTGCTCTTCGTTCAAAAAGACCATTTCCTCTTTTAGTCTTTTTAATTCCCCGCTTCTTTGTCTGTTTGTTCCTGAAAATTCTTATTTCCGAGTATTTTTCTTTGACTTTTCTCGCTTTTTTCTTCATTTATTTTGTCCACTTTAGATTTGGTAGAATTCTGTATTTGATTTTTGGCACCCTTGTTTCATCTGCTTTCTGTATATTTTCGAGTAAGTTTCTAGTTATTTCCTTTAGTTCGTCTATGCTTTTCCGGTTCAGTTCTGGCTCATTATGGCTATTTAACATGGCTGTGTATGTTTGTCAGTTCACTTTACTGTAGGCTTTTCGAAGCTTGATTGGGACTTGTATTGGATTTTAATTTACAGTCACCAAAATGGTCGCTACAGGGGATGGGTATCAGTTCCATATAAGTATTATACGGGAAGTTCTCTGTCATGATTATTATGTCCGGTTTAGTTAAAGCTCTTTTGGCGATATATGTTGGGAATTCCGGGCCTATTCTTTTTAATATTTTTCTGTCCATTATTGTTTCTAGGTTCCGCCCTGCGTTGTTGTTTGTGCAGTACCCTGATTCTGGAATCCTGGCGTTGAGCTCCCCCAGGAGAATTGATGGGTTGTTTTTGTGTTATAGTGACAGGGTGGTTGGTAGCCTGCCACTATTGTGATCCGGGTGTACTCTATTTCGATAGTAGCTGCTATGTAGGCTTCGTCAACTTACGTTCTTGTGTGGATATTAGGTTTCTGTTTATTGCGATGGCCGTACCATCGTACCTCTCCCCAGTGGGATTCTTTTTTATTATATAATAGTTGGAGATTTTCATTGTTTCCTTATTTTTTTTTCCATGTTCCGAAATTGTGATCACGTCAGGATCTAGTTTCCTAAAACTATTTCCATATTGTATGCTTTTGTTTTTCCAGTTGTCGGTGTTAATGTGAAGGATCTTTAGATTTTTTATCGTGTTATCCATAATCTTTTCTTTTTTTTCTTTTGTAACTACTTGCTTTTTATTTTGGGGTTCTTCCATTTTCTGTTTTCTATCCTTTCGAACGTGTCCTTTTTTTATTATTTTCCTGTCCTGGTGGTTCCATTTACAGGTTCCTCTTTCTATTCCTTTTTTAATATCCTCTAGTTTTGTTCCCTTTTGCTTCGTGTACGAAAATCTTTAATTTGAAGTCTTTGGCTTCATAACCGACAGCTACCTTCATTTTCTGTTCCTGATTCTGATTCAGTTTCTGATTGTGTATCCGTTTCAGGGGGCACATTTTTAGTTTGACTTTTCTTCTCTTTGGGGTTCCTCTTTTTTTGCTTTCCTTCTTGTACTTCTTCAGATTTATCAGCATCCTTTTCTTCTTCATTGGATCCATCAGTATCTTCTACTACTTCTCCCTCAGCCAGTGTGGCCCTCACCTTTAACATAACTTTTACCTGCAGCGTTCTTCCAGCTCTTACGCCGTATATTAATGCCGAAGGAGGGTTGGGGGAAACCACATTTTCCTGACTCCGATCTTTTCTAAAAGTAGGTTCAGCGTCTGGGCGAATGTTTCCGGTTGTGCTATGTTATGCACGTAGGCAAACATTATACAAGCCAATATGTCAAGGCCGGTTCCTTCAGTCACGTTGCTGTTAATTTTTTGCTCCTGCATTTCTTTTATTTATTTTACTGTGGCTTTCGCTATATTGGCGTATGTTTGATTTGCTCTCTTGTGTTTCTTCTTTTTTCACTTCTTCTTTCCTGTTTATTATAGCCTTTCTTTTCGGACAGTTAATGGCCATAGTTTGATGCTGGCCCTGGCATTCGCGAAAAGTATGGCCATTTTTGCTGCACTCTGAGCAGCTCTTAATGTCTTTTGGGGGGCAGTTCCTTGTCACGTGATCTTCGATCGCATAGCATTGAAAACAGGTCTGCACATTAATGAATTTTTCTTTTTCGATGTTTTCTGGTGGTATCCGCATTCCGAATGCCAGTATTCCGTTGTTCGTAGCTTTGTTGCCCATCTCTGATGAGATACACACTACCTTGATAACGTGAGTATGGTGGCCGAATTTGACTATTTCTGAATTTTTTAGGTACTGGTTTTCCCTTTCTAATTCTTCTTTAAGTTTTTTTGTGTGCGAACTGACGTAAAGGTCTACTTTACGGCAGACAAATGAGCGATTCGCCATTAATTGTGCTGGCAGTTTTGGTGTTAAGCCGATTTTGCGCTTTAAGTTGTGAAAGGGCACCTATATTAGCAGCCGTCCTGTAGCTGGTAAAGTAACACCAACTTGGCCATCTTGGAAAATTGTAAAGGTGTTAAATGGTAAGGTAAAGGGCCGGGGGTTTATGGTTTCGATAAAATTACAATTTAGATAAAGTGAACAATCTGAGATTAATATGAGCAATTATGAGACTTAAATAAATAAATTTACAAATTTATTTTTAAACTGTTACTTGAGACTGTTGTAATAAATTTATGAAAAAATCTTCCTTCTTATTTGAGACTGTTCTAGCAGCTTGGGATGTCGATGTGACGATTGATGCAAGTTTCGTTGGAGAACCATGCTTCAAGGAACTCCCTGCCTTTATTGTCATCAGATCGTCCGAGAACCGTGGTTCCTTTCCAATTCATGTGATGTCGTTTATTTCTTTCGTGTGTGGCGATCGCCGAGAGAGGGTCATGTCTCTGGTATTCCTGTATCCTTGTCCATAGCAGTTTCCCCGTTTGTCCTATGTACATTGCCGGGCACTCGTGACATTCAATCCCGTACACGACCCCGGCTTGTTCTCCTTTGCTTCATTAATTTGTCTTTCATTTTCGTTAGTTGTTGGCGTATGGTATCCGTTGCTTTGTAAGCTGCATCGATGTTGTATGGACGTTGGAGTCTGGCTGCTATTTCTGATGTCCTTCGTATGTGTGGTAGTGTGGCCCTCTCGCGTTCTGTTATATCGTCGTCCTGGTCTCGTGGTCTTTGTGTTGACCTGACGAACCGGTCAGGATAGTTATTGGCGGAGAAGACTTCTTTGAGATGTAGCTCTTCTTTTTTCACAGCTCTGGGTTTGGTTTGGCCTTCTGATATTGTTCCTTCGTGATCAGTT